>NGZO01000008.1:15858-173337 GCA_002215965.1 Aspergillus persii | reverse complement strand
ATAGAAGAATCGGCCGCAAAATCGCTGGCCTTGGGGATTTCCTTTGGGCTTCTGCGACCCATAACTGCGGCAGCAGTAAGGCCTGAAAAGCAGGCAAGCATGCCGAGAGAACGAGGTTGCATCTTGAGACGATGTTAAGATGCTGGCCCAGGAGAAGGGGGGGGGGGATGGGAGCAAATAATAGACGCAAAGATGGCAGGCCCTGATAATAAGCCAAGAAAGTGAATATCGTAGCAAGGTTTTGTAGATTCACTCTTTGAAGTCAGATTTGCTGAGATGTACCTTGTAAGCTTGACGATGGGAAAGTAGAAGATGGTTGAAGGACTGGAGGAGATGGGAGAGGAGCTGAAAAGGCCTGGAGGCCAGTCATTGACAGGGCATGATGCAGCTGAATAGTCATCCTTTCGACAACCCACCCCTTGCGAGCCACGGGACGTATAGATCGCGACGGTCATGATGAAGTCGAAGCGGCGGAGAATTAAGGTTAGCCCTACCGGCGCCCCAGGCACCCAGGCACCCAGGCAGCGACGATCGCCGGAGATAAGATGAGCCCCTCCTTAGTCAGCCGCCGGGATCGGTGGGGGTTTTTTGTGTCAAATTATTCTTCTATTTCTCTCTCTCCCTCCTTGCCACCTTCACACTTTCTTTCTTCCCAATTCAACACCCGCGTCGGGATTCAACATCGGCAAGCATCATGTCCAGCTTCATCCTCACCCTCTCCTGCCCCGACCGGCCGGGCATCGTCCACGCCGTAACCGCCTACCTGGTCGAGAACAACCTTAACATCGTTGACTCTTCGCAATTCGGCGACCCCTCGTCCAAGCGCTTCTTCATGCGCGTACACTTCGCCGCCGAAACCGACGACAAGACGGTCGAGGACCTGCGCGCTGCCTTCTCGGCCACTGCGGAGTCCTTGTCCATGGACTTCCAGCTGGTGCCCGCCTCCCAGAAAGCCCGCGTGCTGATCATGGTCTCCAAGATCGGTCACTGCCTCAACGACCTCCTCTTCCGCCAATCCACCGGCCAGCTGGCGGTCGAGATTCCTCTCATCGTATCCAACCACCCCGAGTTCTCCGCCCTCGCTGCCACCTACAATATCCCATTCGTCCACCTTCCCGTCACCGCCGATACCAAGCCGCAGCAGGAGGCGCAGATCCTGGACCTCATCCAGCTGCATAAGATTGACCTGGTGGTTCTGGCGCGGTATATGCAGGTCCTCTCGCCGAAGCTCTGCGAGGCCATGTCCGGCCGAATCATCAACATTCATCACTCATTCTTGCCCTCCTTTAAGGGTGCCAAGCCCTACCATCAGGCCTACGATCGCGGCGTCAAGATCATTGGCGCCACGGCTCACTTCGTCACCAGTGATCTGGATGAGGGCCCTATTATTGAGCAGAACGTTGTACGCGTTAACCACGCCATGAGTCCGAAGGAGCTGACTCATGCTGGCTCCAACGTCGAGAGCAACGTGCTGGCCACGGCCGTCAAATATGTTACAGAGCGACGTGTGGTGCTGAACGGCCACAAGACAGTTGTATTCAACTAGGGTGTGCCGTTCTTCTCATTTCTCAACATGTGTATATATAGATAGATTCTCTTTGGTATAGATTGTATGTGTCTCCGGTCTCTAGAATGGGGAAACAACCAAAAGACTTACTACTTGCTTAGTTACTCGGAATACTCGGTGATCACCCGATGTATCTACACCCCTCTCCAATAAACGCATACAAAACAAAACAGCACAATGCTATATACTTCACATTATAAACCGCTCCAGTGCACTGTACTTCTCCACAAGAGGCGCAAACAACTCTGGAATGTCTTCCTTCTCTTTCTTTTCCTTCTCCCCAGGAAGCCCCGGAGAGATAGGAATTCCATTATTCTCCAGGACCTTATAGCCAAGCTTCCGTAGATGCTCGGGCCAGGAGCGGTTCTGCGAGCCCACCTCATCCCAGTACCCCGAATACGGGTGTTCTACCTTTCCGTCCCTATCGACCTTGAGTCCGATCTGATACAAATCCGTGGGCCATACGTACTCAGCTAGCATCAGCAGCCAGACCTCCCACGCGGCGTTGTTCAACTTGAGCTCCTGGTCCCGGCAGTAGAGCAGCATCGCCGCCTCGCATGCTTTGATCGGCACGGGGATCCTCACCGGATACGTATCGACGGCATATCGACCGAAAAGGCCCTCTTCCGCAGGCTGGTCGGGCAGTCGATCGTCGGTGATAGTCATGAAATAATGATCGTTTTTGTCAGTGACGTAGTACGGGAAGTCGGGAAAGGACCAGAGCATGTCGGATTTCTGGAAGACACAGAGTTTCCCAGGGTCCTGGGTGCCCGCTTCTTCGTTGTCCCAGAGGTGAAAGTGGGCTGCGGCGAGCGGAAAATGCGTCGAGTAGCGTCGACAGCCGTTAGTGTCGTCGCAGCGAGGGAAGCCAGCGGCCACGAGAACGTCGATGGCGGCATCCAGGTGCTCGTCCGGGACGACAAATTGCAGGCATCGCGGGAAGATTAGTGCACCCATGATGCCAAGCATAGCATCGCCGACAAGCACGTTAGGGATGAGGCTGTTATCGAGGATCTCACCAACGACCGGAACGACGGCCTTGGGGGTGAGGCTGCGGTTGAAGATAAGGTGCTTCATTTCGACTAAAACTCTGCAATTTAAGGGCTCTGTACAGTTTCTTGTGGTTGATGCTACTATTCTAGGATATTAGAAGTAGATACGTCTGTGTATGTATATATATTAATTGAAACAAAGAGAAAGTACGTGATAGAAAGGATTATTGTCTACTACCTATGTTATCTGTGCATTTCTGGTGGACAAAGACCCTCGAGGGGATACTCCAGCTCTTCCCCAGTCATAAAGAACACCCATGAGCCTATCCATTGGCATGACTTTGTACAATATTTCCCGGAAAGCAGTAAATACAAAGAAGCCCGAGGGAGATCAATAGGTGCTTGATACTAATAACATCGGCATATACTACCTTAGTATTTAGAAGGTATGAACCCCATTCAAAGGATGCTGTAGGTAGAGATAACGAGGATGAGGTGAGGAAAACCATCTAATGATTGATAAATGAGTTAATGAACCATTCGCCGTTTTGCAGCATCAAATTTAAAAGGTACACGGAGATTTACAGCCTGATCCGTTGACTTTTACTAATATAGGCAAAGTAGTATAAAGAGGCACCACAGCATAAACTACAACGATGTAAGGATTACAACACAACAACTTGCCACATTGATGAGACCTATGTTACCTGACCAGACCACGGGAATCTCCTGCATCTAAATAAACAAACCCCGAACAAACTACTGTTATGGCATTTACTTCTGAAGGAACGCCCACAGAGATAGACGGTGGCTTTGGAGGGATCGTCACAACCGTAGCTCCTACCAGTTGTATTGACTCGATCTCCCACAGTTTTGAGGAGGGAAAGCTACTTATCTTCATAATCCAGGGTTCGAGCGGAGTGAGAAGTATTTCGCCAGGTGCAAGATACCCTCAGCCCGAGTCTAGTCAGGCTTTGGTTTCCTGTTGCCAGAGGTGAAGAGGATATGGTACCAGGCTGCTGTAGTACCAGGTTCCTAATTTGGCATACCACTGCTATGGGGCTTTTGTGGGCACCCAATGCAAGAACGTTCAAATCCCGGTAGATCTATCCAATCTACTCATCTTGTGATAATGCTCTTAGGGTGGATGCGTGTCAGGAAACTCATGAGGCAAGGCTCTGGAACCGATGGCTCGATAGGCAAGCATGTTGCTGCCCGCAAAAAGAACAGCCACGGGCTTTGGTGCCGACACACCTTCTGGGCTGGATTTAGGTGGAATATAATCGAACAGGTAAACATCCCTACGAAGGCCAAATAGACGCGCTATCCCTGAAAGTCACAAAGAGGGATGCCTCTAAAAGCATGATTTTAAACGGCTGGTTCCCTTCTAGTGAAGGGGACATTGACACTGAGGTATTAGCACATCATAACAAGGCTGCCAATCGACCCCCATTGAGCAAGGGTTCGAAATAAGTTTTGCGTTTGCGGCGTCTATGCACTCCATGGAACCTACTAGATTCGCTGCTAACTCATACTGGACCGAACAAAATGTAGTCTGGAAGTAGGTTTAAGACTCCAGTCAATAATAGGTGACAGAATGTCTGGCCATTGGACGAGGCAGAAGCCAAACCATGTCTGAAGTAATGTCGTCCAAATAACTACCCTGTAGTCCAAATGGTAGATGACGCGAGAAGACGTAGCGCAGAGTATGTACTACATGGAATCAGGTTTCTGGAGTAATGTCCTCATGACGGATTGGGTCCACATGGCAGAAAGACCGTGTCTACCGAGGCTATCAGTGCTTTCTGAGCCGGGTGTCCCATGCTCGACCTACGCCAGCCGGAAAGTAACCTGATATGGGTTCCAAAGTCATTCTAACGGCGTGATACCATAAACGGTCTCTTCGTACACTTAGCAATTTCGTCATTCTTCTAGGCGAGCTACCGTGCTCAGAGCGTACCATTGACCCTGTCCCTTTGAATTGCGTTACCACCCCACACGGCGCCAAATGGGGGGATCGTGAACAGGAGAGAGCGGCGTCTGGTAAAGAGACGCACTCCGTCTTCTTTGCCAAAGCAGTGGGGCCTCTAGTTGGCGGCGGTGATTATGTATGTGGCGTACAAAAGGATTCTTGTTTGGGGTGCCGAACCATCAAGGCCTGTGGAAATTACGCCACAGTCCTAGGAGGCATCACAGTAGGCGAGGCCATTCAATCAATGGAAAGCTGCTCTATATAATGGACAGAGAAACGGACAGTTGCTATGCCCATCAACTATCGCTGGCTCTTCAAACCATCCGAAATGCATGCTGAACAGAATATCCTCACTAGAAAGTGGAAAGCCACTTTGGACCAACGTCGTCGGGATGGTCGACTTCTCGTTCCTCCCGCGCTAGAAACTCTCACGGGAATCGTCGACTTCGGCTCTAACGATACCTTGAATCTGTCAGGCTCAGGAATGCTCTCAGCGGCCTTTCTTCGGGAGCTGGAACGACATCCTGGGTTCACTGTCGGCAGCGCCTCGCCCCGGGCTTTCGAAGGCACTAGGGAATACCTGATTGACCTAGAGAACGATCTCGCTAAATTCCACGGCGCCGAGGCAGGAGTATTTGTTAATTCCGGATTTGACGGAAACCTAGCCATCTGGTCCACGATTCCCCATCCGGGTGACTTCGTCGTGTACGACGAGCTCGTGCACGCCAGCATACACGACGGCATGCGCATGGGGCGCGCGACTTGTGTGCCATTCCAACACAACGACTGCAAGGCCCTTAAAGCCCGTTTGGAAGATATCCGCGATCACAACGCGGGCGTGGCGTCCGGGGAAAGCGTCGTGTTTATATCCATAGAGTCCTTCTACAGTATGGATGGGGACGCGGCCCCGGTCCATGGGATCGTGGCCGCCGCGCGCGAGGCGCTTCCGGGTGGCAACTACCTGTGTGCTATCGATGAGGCCCACACCAACGGGTTGGTAGGTCCAAATGGATCAGGCTTTGTCTGCCATTTCGGTCTGGAGAAGGAATTCCCCATTCGGCTGAACACCTGCGGCAAGGCTCTGGGATCGACCGGAGGTGAGGTTGTAACACAGGACTGGTATTTCATTGACCATATTAACCCAGAAACAGCTGTCATTCTCTGTAACGAGACCCTCAAAAATGCACTGCTCAATTATTCCCGCAACCTGATCTACACCACGGCTCCCAGCTTCCTCTCTGCAGCAGGTGTTCGTGCGGGATACGAGTTGGTAGCCAGTGCCGAGGGCGAAAAGGTTCGTCCCATGGCCAGCCTGAGATGCTATTTCAGGAATCAGGATCTAATCCGAACCAAATCAAACAGCGTCGCCAGCTCCTGCAGCAGAAAGTGCGGTACTTCTACCGTCTATTGACGGACAATCCCAGGTGGCGGCAGGCCAGTCGCGCCGGTATTGTTCGGCTCCCGGCGGAGAAAAACTGGACCGCAAGACTATTACAGTCGCCCATCATCGCGCTGGTCGCCCCGCTTCAGGAAGCCGATAACTTAGCAGACCACCTGCGCCGGGGCAATTTCTGGGTGAACTCGGTACATTTTCCCACAGTCCCGAAGGGAAAGGATCGCGTGCGGATGGTGATTCATGCGCATAACACCAAGGAACAGATTGAGGCCGTAGTGGGTCTGATCCTGGAGTATGCGATGGAGAAGCTAGGGTCGCAGAGTCCGCGGGCTGGACTGTAGGGGAGTGTTGCGAATGGGAGTAGGTAAGAATAAAGAATAAGATACAGAGGAAAGTCGGAGGAAAGGGGAGGTCAGCTGATGTCCTAATGGGGCAGTCGGTAGTTTGCAATCAGTTTGACGGATTTGTTTCATTTGATTGATTTGCGGTGTTTGCCTCGATGGGGTTTTGTCTGCAGTCCACATCACTCCTACTTGCCTCCTCCCCCCTCTACTCTACTACCTACGTTCAATATTGATTTTCAGCATCTAATTATCAGCAATCCAAGAATGGATGCTACTATATACACGGGCAACCTACTGAGCCTGATAGACCTTGAAATCCCGGAATTCCCAATACGCCTGCGTAAAGTTCGCCGGATTATGCGCCACGAAATCACTACACGTTCCCGGGCAATGGTACTGCTTCGTGTAGAACTGCGGCTGGGCGCCCAGGTCCCCGCAAAGGGCGATGTTGGCCACGATGCTCTGATTTCTGAAATGCGAGGGTATGTCGCAATCTGTATTGGGGAAGTCGGCGAGCGCGGTACCCCAGGTCGAGGGGTCTGGACTACCGCTGGAGTTGGAGATGTCGTCGGGGATCGTATCCCGGGTGAAGAACCAGGCGCGAATGCCTGCATGGCGAAGTTCTAAGGCGTATATCTGACGGGAAATGTTAGGGGTATAGCTGCGTGAGGCAAGAACAGAAGTTACAAGAGCAATAACTCACCCCTCCGCCATCCTCGTTGAATGTTTGGCCCGATGTTTCAGGCTCACCCTGGACACCGCAACCGGCGTTCCCGTTAGTGCTGTTATCACAGGTAGTATACTCCACACTGCCGGTTTGCTTCCGTTTGACCTTCATGCCGCAGCCACTAGTGGTGTGCAGGGTAACGGCGTTGCCTTCGGTTGCCTTATTGTTCGTCTCCAGGACGTCGATCTCGCCGTTTGTTGGCCAGTTGAACGGGTCGGTCAACCACAACGCCGGCCACGTACCGCATCCGTAAGGTGCGTGGAGGACATCGAATATGAATAAGCCGCTATCATATGTCGTTTTGGATTCCAGTCGCACGGACTGGCGGCCGTTGGCCGCAAATTCATTGGACGTGTCGACCTTCAGCACGACAGACGACTCCGTGGCGTGGGTCAGGTTCAGCGCATTAGCGGCTGTTTGGTCGACGTATCTAGACCGGGCAGCTTTTCATCAGCATGGTAGAAAACATGGAGATGCAAAAACACAGGAAGGGCGAGTAGCACGTACTGGACAAATCCGTTTGTCGGATCTTCGTCTGAAAAATAATTAAAGCGATCCAAAAACGACGTCCCGGAGTACGTGTCAACCAGCTTGTAATCGAGCTGCGTGTAGTCCGGGTATCGATTTGCCTTGGTTCCTTCGACCGCACCTACGATGACAGCCACAATTACCACGACGACCACCGCGCCTGCTATCAGCTTGGTTCGCAGTGACCACGCGCGCGGGTTATACCACGGTGCATCCGGCGGCGGCGGCGGCGGCGAGGGATGATGGACAGTGCCAGGAGGCGGCGGCGGGCCTGCATGATGTAGGTCGTGTATTTCTAGCTTGGGAAGATGTGATGTGGCGCCGCCATAGCGAGAAAAGTCATCCCCGGCGATCGGGTACGATTGGTTTGTCATTATTATAGCAGTCTCGGAAGGTAGGGATGATTGTTTCTATGGCAGTGCAGGAATTCGGAAGCCTGCAGGGGTCGAAACTCGAAAGAATGTGTCGGGTTGGTCGGGGCCGAATGAGATGTTTTTGTTGATGGAGAGGAAAGAAATAAGGAGTAAGGTATATGTGGTAAGGGCAGGTTTGCGAGTGAGGTGTCGAGATAAGAAATGCGCGGCTGGTCAGGAAGAGCCGGTAGGATGTCGTCATCTAGAATGCGCGAAGTGAAACCGACCACCGATCATGGCCTGGTTAGGCAATGGGTGCCGCATTCAGATGGCCTAGCCAGGGGGATGGCAACATGATCGCAGCGGTCTAGGTGGATGGTAGACCCGACTGTCCCAGTGCGATTCCAAGGGTATCCATGGGTGGCTGACGATGGTTGACGAGGGTTGACGGGCGTCGATGGAAGGCATGGCTGCGTGCCTGGCAGCCTGAAGGCCTGAGGGCCTAAGGGCCTCAGGGTGTTGTATGATTGCCCGATCGGGGTGTATGTGCTGTTTGCACCTTTTGCCGGCGCCATTCCCAATCCAGCCATACCCGAAACGGGTTTAGCCGGGAGAACAAGCACAAGACTAGTTAACTGCCTTTGCCCTACATAGAAAATGCTGCACTAGTTCCTACTCAACTACTCAACGAGTCAACGAGTCAACAATAATTGCTGCCCCGCCAAGGCTGCCTAGTACTCCAGACCCTCCGTCCTCCGGGGCAATCTACCCCGTTGATGCCTCTTTCTCTTTCCTGAACCCCGCGATCCTAGCTTCTGTCTTAGTAAGAAGCAGCTACAGCTAACTAACTAACTACACCGTGATCCTTACTGAGTAATTCCCCACAATTAACTACTGCGTACACCTTCTCACCTTGTCATAAGGTAGGTTTTCCGAGATGTCCGGTGAAGCAGAAGGGGTTACACCGTTACAGACAGAGTGGCTATCTACTTGGGTGGGTTGGAAATCTGGCTTCCGGGGTAGAATGTGGAATAAGTGAGAATTAGAGAATTTTATCTATCATCTATCTCTATATAGGGACTTTTTCTCGTAAATCGCTTCCTCGTAACATAACCAAAACGCGATAAACATGTAGGCATTAAATAAGGAAGATTCATAAGTAAAAACAGCACTCGCAGACAATATACCCTTGTTTTTTTTTAAAAAAAAAAGAAAAGAAAAGAAAAGAAAAAGAAAAATGTTTTGTGCCTCGCCAAAGCCAAATTACCTAAACGGCCAATTAATCAACGTACTTAGGAATGGTCTTAAGGATCCCGTCCCGGGCGATGTCCTCTAGAGCCTTGGCAATCTCCTTCATGAAGCGCTCGTCGCCACGCAGGTCATCGCCAAACAGGTTCTTGATACTGAGCAAGGACGAAGGGTCGGTGCCGCCGGCACGAGCCTTGGCCTGGAGCTCCTCACGCATGGGGTCTTCGACGTCGAACTTCTTGCCATTGTCGTCGACCCCGTTGATGTAATGGAACCACGCGGCGGCGACGAAGCACAGACGGCGGAAGGGCCCCGTCACCCAGATGGCCTCGGCGATAGAGGGCATGATGAACTGGGGGATCTTGCCCGAGGCGTTCAGGCAGATACGCGGCAACTGGTCCATGATGGTGGGGTTGGAGAACCGCGCCATCAGGGTCTTGCAGTACTCGTCGATATTGACGCCCGGGATTTCGGGCAGTAGGGGCTTGACCTCCTCCTGCATCATCTGCCACACAAGCTTGTTGAACATCGGGTGTTCCATGACTTCGTGGACGTATTGGAATCCGGCCAGCTGGCCCGGGTATCCAATGGCGGAGTGGCTGCCGTTTAGCAGCCGCAGCTTATGCTTCTCAAACTCCTCGACGTTGTGAACGTTCTTGACGAGTTGCACGCCGACCTTGTCGAAGGGTGGACGGCCGTCGGAGAAGTGGTCCTCGATGACCCACTGCATAAAGGGCTCCGTGACGACAGGCCAGGCGTCCTCGATGCCGAAGTTCTCTGCGAGGGCCGTCTTGTCCTTGGCGGACGTCTGCGGCGTGATGCGGTCGACCATGGCGTTGGGGAAGTGGCCCTGCTCGCCGATCCACTTGGCGAGCTCCGGGTTCTTGAGGCGTGCGAACGAGGTGAGCATATGGCGGGTGATGGCGCCGTTCTTCTGCATGTTGTCACACGACATGGTGGTGAAGGGCTTGAGGCCCTGCTGGTATCGGCGAGCCATCGCGGCGTAGAGGAAGCCGAAGGTCGTGCGGGGGGCGTTCTCGTTGGCCGGGTCGAGATCAAACTGGATGTCCGGGTGCTCGCTCTGCAGCTCGTGGGTGTTCTCGTTGTAGTAGTAGCCGCTCTCGGTGATGGTGAGCGAGACGATGTGCGTGTCCGGGTGAGCCATTTTCGCGATAACGGCCTCCCGGTTGTCGGGGGCGAAGAGGTAGGAATTGATGCTGCCCACGACGTTGGCGAAGCTGCCCTTGGCCGAACGCTCAATGACCGTGTAGAGGTGGTCCTGGGAGTTCAGCACGTCGCGCATGCCGGCGTCGAACGGCTGCAAGCCCACGCCGCAGATGGCCCAGTCCGTGACGCCGTGCTTCTGCATCAGCTGGTCGACATAGACAGCCAGGTGAGCCCGGTGGAAGCCGCCGACGCCGACGTGGACGATTCCCTCCTTGACGGCGGCACCGCGCTGGTAGGTTGGCACCTTAACCTGGCCGTCGCCTGCCGTCGAAATCTGCGACAGATTCGCGGTGTTGAGCTTGAGGGGAGCCATTGTGTGTTAGACAAAGAAGTTGGAGCGAGGAACGAGGAACGAGGGCGGGAATGGCGAGGGATAAAAGGAGTAGGTAGGGGTCCAAGAAGGACAGCTTCCCCTAGGGTCACCGCCGGTTTTGACCGCTGCTTACTAGCCAGAAGTCCCTGGCCTCGCATTACATCATATGGTGGGGGGGCGAATTCGACGGAGCGATGATATCAACATTAACGTGTATGTGTCAATGGGGCTTATCGTGTAGCCTGCCCAAACAGCTCGGGCGGCCAAGATTGCGCTGGCTCGCGCACATTCCAGACCGGGTACCCTAGCAGCTCCGGACTCCCGTACAGAGTAGTAGGTTCAGTAGCGGCGTTCTAATTTTATACAAAGTACAAAGTACTGGCGATCCTGCAGGTGGTTTCGACGTGGAAGGCAGAATCGAGTAATTCCGGCGATGAAAACTCTGCGCCGGGCTTAGGTAAGCGCCCGCTCCCGTACTGCCTGGGCAATCGGGCATTCAGGCACCCGCGGTGGACCCCATCGCAGCAGAGCGCAGGAATGCCGAACAATGCGGTTTGCTGGGTTGCTGGGTACTTAGAAAGATCTGCAGAAGAGTTGCCAACTGCACCTCGATGTGGCATGAAAGGCAAGTTAGGCGCATTCAACGATACAAAGATTGCGGATGGTCTCCCGGAAGAACACCGGGGTGAATCGAGCAACAAACATTACAGCCTTTCCAAACTTGTATACCTATATAGGGTATAAGTTATAACTGTCTACCCTATCTCTAGTATAACACAACTCCGGAATAGGGATGACAAAGCTCAGGTTACAAAATTGGAAAGGAAAAACTGGCAAGATGTTCAACTTTTATAGGCTCCATTCATGCTTTTTTGAAAGATAACATTGATTTTTCACCGCGTTCTCAAAGGTAACTCTCTCAACCCCAATAAACACCTACAGCCTGTCATCTGATAATCATCGACCGACTAACCCTCTTAACCACTGTAGCCCAAAGTAACCTGCAACACGACCTGCCCATCGCCAGAAATATTTCCACCAATGCCTCCAATGTCTGTCTCGGCCGTGGTGTACGCATTATCCACGATCGCAGCATCAGGCGTAATGGTCGAACAGGTTCCCCCATTCTTCTCACAGATCTTCATCCCCTGAACAGTCAGGCCCGCATTCTGAGCCGCAATCGCACTGACATCAAAGCCAGACCACCCTCCATTACCGGCGCTACTGAAATCAAACTCTCCCCAGGTAGATGCATATCCGCCGCTCTGGTCCTTGGGGATCCCTTCACTGGCCGGTGCGGCAGCAAATCCACCGTTCGTATCGTCTGCCAGGGCAACGTACTTGGTTTCACCGGCGGACACATCCAGCGTCAACGCCGAGTTGCCGTACCAGCCGGTCATCAGGCCATCGGGGCCGTACTTATTCCAGAAGACGACGGACCAGGCCTCGGAACTGGGGCCAGTAATTTCCAACACGTGCTGGTAGCTTTGGGCATCGGAGGAAGAGACCTCGATGATGTTGCTGCCCCAGGGGTTGCCGACGTTGCCCTTGTAGGTGATGTCGGAGCCGGAGGAGGCGGTGTTGGCGCCGAAGCCGGCAGTAGAGTAGCCAGAGGAGGAGGATGCGGACGAAGAGGGCGTGGAAGAAACCACGGGGCTGCTGGTTGAGGGGACGCCCTGGCGTTTGTTGTTGGTGTTGAGGTTGGTTGGGTGGGCGAGGGAGGAGCCTGCGAGGGAGGCGAGAAGGAAAGAAGTAGCGAAGTACATTTTTGCGCCTTGTATATATAAGATATGTATGAAAAGTAAGGGAGTGTATTCGCGTCAAGCGATATCAATCAAGCAGGATAAAAGTTATGTAAGGAATGTGGATAGTTGGAGTATATAACAGACTTAACTGAACGAAACTGAAAAGATGCAAGGCAACCTACCGACGAAGGGTTTGCACCTTTATATACCCATCAGCGCACACTCAGCCAAGGAACAAAAAACCCTCACGCGAGTCGCTTCGGCGTAAGCCCATGGTCTCGAACGCCATGGCAAGGACAGATATGGGTCTCGAAGACCTTGGTCGAGGTTGGAGACGTCGACGCCATGAGACAGTGCGTCAGCAACTACCACCAAGTAGTGTGGGTTACCCACGTCCACAAAATAATGGAGGGGTTTTAGAATTGGATTACAACGAGAGTCAATGCACAGAGTCTAACAAGGGTGGACCGACTCGGCAATCCAGATTGGACTGGCATCTGGACTGGGTCCTTTTACGAAGCCATTGGACCAAGGCTTCCAAAGCAAGCCGATTGGGCCAGTAACCAACGAGTGAGGGTACAGTGCCTGGATTTTAAGTTGCAATGCGACTGGGCAGGGTGGGCTGGCAGGTCGACCGTACCCTAAGAAACCCAGTAGGTATGAAGTGGCTTTGTGGTAGCCGGTTTTTAGTCTTTGTTGCGATCTTGTTTGATTGAGTTTTGACAGACCCGAACCAGGTATCAGGCGCGCCTGAAACATCCCAAGAGTGAGCAGGAGGCAGAAGAAACAAAAGCAGATGTTCAAGGTGCAACGAGTACGACTGCTGAAAATGCAGCGCTAACCCTGCAGTCTAGACTCTGGACTAGTCAGAAGTAGCGGGTCTGATCAGAATCTGTTAGAATTGTTGTGTATAAAGGATTGCTTTGTGACGCTAAAGGCTTGTGTGTGGAGCGTCTAACGTAGAATAGAAGTACTAGGAGTCTGTTTACCCACTTGGCTTGGTTTGTTGACTCCGCTGCGTTTACAACTCGCGTTGTTTCTTTGTCGAAGTGCGCCTTTTCGTTTGGACAGACTCAATATGCCTTTTTCCACCCAAAACTTCCACCAGCTTGTATCCCAACCCTCCCACATATCAAACCCCCCTGAAAGCAGAATCCCCAAAAAGAAAAACACACACAAAAACGTCACTCAATGCAAACACTCCGAAAATTCGGCTCGGCGACCCACGGAACCACCTTCTCGGCCAGGGGCAGAAGTCACAGAACCCAACAGACCCCGTGACGAGCACTGACTAAGCGTCGTTCAACGAATGGTAAAACAATCCAGACTACGTTGTTTTCTGGGTGCATTCGTAAGGGGGTAGCGAGAGGCTCGCAGTCCCATGGATCGATGGCAAACGGGTTGAAACGGGACACAAGAACCTCACCTCGATTCAATTCTTGTGATGTTGATCTTCCCCTGCGACGGGGGTGTGCCCTAGTGGGGAGTTCTTAGGGTCAGGAACATACGCATACACAGACAAGTGACGATTCAGAGAATAGATGAATAATGGGGCGTCCCACCCCTCTCATTGCTTTTACTACATTCTATTAAATATCGCATTGAAATGGACTCGGCACTCAGCCTGCCCTAAAGCCGCCTCGTCATGCCCACTGGGCCACTCATGGATGTGGATCGTTGACCACCTTTCGGTACTATCCCGTTCACATGAAGGGAAATATGAATGGAAATGTGGCCAGCGAAAACGAAAAGAAAACCCGTGGGAACTTCTTGCTGGCCAAGATCCTGGGCGAAGGAAACCCGGTTCTATGTTGTGGCTTGGAAGCCACTCGACCGGCGTTGTTGGCAGGTGAACGCCGTTACCTTTTGCGATGATTTAAGGCTCTGTAGTGACTTATAGAGGTTACGTAGATTGTAGGGAAAGTGCAAGAGATACATATACTAATCAAATACAGTCTTCTACTCTACTCGTGACCGTAGTCGAGTAATATATCAATACCAAATAAGAATAGAATACATGTAGGGCGGCTTTCCGTATACCTAAAGCAGCATTCCTTCTCTCCAATTCCTACTCGAGCAGCCCCTAAAGCCCTCTGGTATCGAGAGGCCTCCTCGGGCCGTATACCTATAGGACAGAGTGATGCCAAGCCTTCGACCCCATACGAACGGATGTACAAGGGGTTACGGGACAGATATTGAATCTGGGGAGATCAACTGTCAGATCATTTCAAATGGACGCTCTAAAAGACTTCAGGATATATGGACTGCTACAGAATACGGAACAGAGTAGATATGTTCACCTCCCACGCATCGGGGGCAGCACGTGCCAACATCATTAACACAACGCATCCAATCCGATTCGTTCTTTGCCCCAAATATGGATGGTGAAAGGCGGGGACATATCAGCAGCGCCCGGGAAAGGCCAGCCAAGGCCATCCTCCCCGCGAGAGCTGACCAGAATGTCGCCGTTTCTTCATCTTGGATTTAGTTGTGTGAGGAAGGAAAGGGACGAAACGCGGGATCCGTCGAATCCCGGGAAATAAGCGAGCCGGACCGGAACATCCTTTGCCCGCCTGTCGGAGATGCTAGGCCCAACGGAGCCTAGCGCCGCCAGCTTCCCGCGGGCAAAGGGCCGCCGCCGTATCAGTTCATGCTTGGCCGAAGATAGGACATCCTTCTTTAACCTGGGGGCGAGCTGGTTACTTGCGTCCCGTTCTGATCTCTCTTCCCCCCTCCGTATTCCCTCTCTTGCTTCGTCTTGTATCTCGCTCCCCCGACGGCATCATGCTCAGTCGTTACGGCCGTCAAGCCTCGCGCTTACTCCCGCTCGCCGGGAGCTCCTCCCGAGCTATCACATCGCAGCTTCAACCTACTGCGCTCTCTTCCCATCCCTCCCGATCGACCCCGCAGTCGCGCGCTGTGTCGTCAGCCAGTCGTGATGGACAGCAACATGTATGAGCTCGCTAATTGCCTACCTGCCTATCTCCCCAGCCGTTCCTTGTGTCCTTGTCTGTATTGATTGATGCTAATGCCATTGGTTACTACCTAGTTGCTCTCCGCATCGCTCAAAGAGGAAGACCCTACTATCTACAGTATCCTTCAAAAGGTTGAACCGCTCTCGAATATATTGTGCTTGGAGCAACCGTCCTCATAAGTTTACAGGAGAAAAAACGCCAGAAACATTTTATCAACTTGATCCCCTCGGAGAACTTCACCTCGCAAGCTGTCCTCGATGCGCTGGGCAGTGTTATGCAGAGTTAGCCAGCTCCTACCGCCGCTGCCGGCGTATAATCAATGTTCTCTTTTTGCTGACCGGATATAGACAAATATTCCGAGGGATACCCCGGTGCTAGGTACTACGGAGGAAATGAATTCATTGATGAGTCGGAGCGGCTATGCCAATTGCGTGCTCTAGAGACTTTCCGGTTAAACCCCGAGGAATGGGGTGTGAACGTGCAACGTGAGTTGTCAACTACAGGCGATTCAGTGTCAAGGAAACAGCTAACTGATATTTTACTAAAGCCCTATCCGGCTCTCCTGCTAACCTGTACGCCATATCGGCTCTTCTAAATACTCATGATCGTCTCATGGGTCTGGACTTGCCCCATGGTGGCCATCTGTCGCATGGTTACCAGACCCCCACCAAGAAGATTTCCTTTATCTCGAAATACTTCGAAACTTTCCCCTACCGCCTTGATGAATCCACCGGTCTGATCGATTATGACGCGCTTGCCAAGAATGCTATGCTGTACCGCCCGAAACTCATTATCGCTGGAACGTCAGCCTACAGCCGGTTGATCGACTACCCTCGCATGCGCGAGATCGCGGACGCTGCGGGTGCTTACCTCCTGAGTGACATGGCCCACATTTCCGGCCTGGTCGCTGCCGACGTTGTGCCGTCGCCTTTCCAGCACTCTGACGTCGTCACTACCACCACTCATAAGTCCTTGAGAGGTCCCCGCGGGGCAATGATCTTCTACCGCAAGGGTGTGCGCCGAACGGACAAGAAGGGAAATCCCGAGATGTACGATCTGGAGAACCCAATTAATGCATCTGTCTTCCCTGGTCACCAAGGTGGCCCCCACAACCACACGATTACCGCTCTGGCTGTGGCTTTGAAGCAAGCCCAGTCGGCTGAGTTCAAGACATATCAAGAAACGGTGTTGGCGAATGCGCACGCCCTGTCGGATCGATTGGGTAATTCCCAGAACAACGGAGGCCTGGGATACAATATCGTGTCCGGCGGAACAGACAATCACTTGGTTCTGGTAGACCTGAAGAACCGTGGCGTGGATGGTGCCCGCGTAGAGCGCGTGTTGGAACTGTGCGGCGTTGCCAGCAACAAGAACACCGTTCCCGGCGATAAGTCCGCTCTGAAGCCAGGCGGCCTGCGTCTTGGAACACCGGCCATGACCACGCGAGGCTTCCAGCCGGAGGACTTCCGCCGCGTGGCCGACATCGTGGATCGTGCTGTTATTATCACCCAGAAGCTGGACAAAGCCGCCAAGGAAAGCGCCACGTCCAAGGGTGTTAAGAACCCGAACACCGTTAAGGCATTCCTGGAGTATGTTAAGGAGGGCGAAGAGATCCCGGAAATTGTGCTTCTGAGGCAAGAGGTCGAGGACTGGGTCGGAACCTTTAGTCTTCCGTGGGCTCAGGACGAGTAAAATAGCTCAACTTAATAGATATTTCTTTTACGACTCGGGCTCCACGGGGCGGGGGAGGGCTGTTATTCCTAATGACTGTTTACTTTTGTAGCATGTTTGCGATAAATAAATTACTCCTGTCTACTTAGCTAACGACTGATACATTAGGAATCTCCTGGAGTAACAAGAAACTAGCACAGAGTAAATGCCTAAGATTGAGGATACCCAAGCATTTGATACGAAGAGCAGTACCTAGCCCTACGTTCAGCGAGCGCCCGTAATCCATGGTTTTCCGTGAGGGTTCATTGTCCTGTAGCTGCTCATGGGAAGTGTGAGATGTACTACGTAACCTGATGAGCGGCATGCCCTCTTTTTCGGCTCAAAGATTAGGGTTTATAGAAAAATGTGAGCAGCAGAGCTATACCATTCCGTGATATACTAGTGTTATCTTAGAGGATATGCTTACAGCATAGCCCCGTATGTACGGCGTGACTCGGCATAGCATTGCCAGCATCGGGGTTCATGGAAACAAGGCGGCGAAGGAATTCCCGCAACGTTTGTCTAATCAAGTGATCAAAACAAAAGCATGCGACCAAATCCGTTTAAGAGCTGTAAATCGGGGTGTCGTAACAGGTGATAGCAAGAATGCGCCGATCATACCATCGGGACCTCCAACAGGCACAGCGGAATGAATAAACAAACCCAGGTAACTATACACAACCAACAACTCTCATCCCTTGAAAGCTGTCCCAACAAGCATAAGAAGAGAATGTTTCACTCCGAAATGCGTCTCCCAGCTCTTACCTCTCATACCTTTTCTTCATCCTCATTTTCAGACCGCCTCTACGCATTCCTCTACCATGAAATCCAGCATTGCGCTCCGCGCCCTTTGCCTCTTGGCGCAATACTCGCTTGCTACTGCGCAACAAACCCTCAAAACACTAAACATCGTCGCCCACCAAGACGATGATCTGCTTTTTCTGAGCCCCGATCTACTAAAGAATGTCCACGGCGGTGCCGGTCTTCGCACGGTCTTCCTAACCGCGGGAGATGCCGGTCAGGGTCCCGAATACTGGATGGGGCGCCAGGAGGGCTCTATGGCGGCCTATGCCCAGATGGCCGGGGTCGACAACCAATGGTCCGAGAGCGACGCTGGCGTTCCGGATGCCCGCATCCCCCTGTACACCCTGAATGGGCGGGAGGACATCTCGCTCGCCTTCATGCAGCTGCCCGATGGCGGCCTGGACGGCACTGGCTGGGACTCGACCGGGCACGTTTCCCTGCTGCAGCTGTGGAACGGCGACATCGACTCGATTGACACGATCACGGGGTCGACGAACTACAGCAAAGACGAACTGTTGACTGCGCTCGCGTGGCTGATCGAGGACTTTGACCCGCTGCGTGTCAACACCCTTGACTACGTCTACGATGTGGATTTGAATCGCGATCATCCCGACCACTCGGTCACTGGCTTCTTCGCGGACCATGCGGCGCAGGAATCGACGGCGGAGGTTGAATTAGTTGGGTACCTTGGCTATTCGATCAAGGATATGACTCCCAACGTGAGCGGGACGGATCTGTCCCAGAAGCAGGATGCGTTTTTCACGTATGCGGGCTTTGACCCCGACACCTGTAACAGTATCCCGGCGTGCAGCGGACGGCCGGAGGGGCAGTGGTTATCGCGCATGTATATTATCTAAGTCGTCAGAGATGGATATAGCTTGATATATATAAAGTCAGAGGACTCGTAGGTAGGAAGAAGTGGGGGGGGATGGGATGACTATGACCATGATGGATGTTCAGTTTCGTTTAGTTTGACTTTGAATGTGATAATCTTCTCCGTGGAGTCTGAGGACTTGATCAACTTCGTGTGGAGTAGGACGGAGAGTACGGATGTCGGATGGTGAAGAGGAGAGGAGGACGGAGGACTGACCCCCGTTCAATCAGCTGACTAACTCTGTTAGCGGCCGCGATCGCAAAATCTTTGGTGGGGAACTTCACAGCCCACTCGATTTTGTGCTCTTACCGTCAGACCATCACACCACCATCATCCTCTCCGTCTTCCACTGCTCTTGCCATCGCATTCCCATCTCCCGGCTTACCCTCCCCCCCCCAGACTGTTCTATACTTGTCGGCGCGAGGGTCCCTCCGCGCCATTAACCGCCCTTTCAGAGGCCTCAAGCCCGTCGACGCGCGCCGAGACCTTGTCGTTACCAGCTCCTCGAGGTCATTCACACTTCATTTCCCTCCCTCGATCCCCTGGATGGACTGCGGGAGCACTGGTACGGCTGCGGGCATTGACCCCAAGATTCTCGACAACTGGCAAACGGACGCGGCTTTTTCCATCGCTTCCTGGGAACACCCGGCTTACAAACAACCGCTTGATTGGGATACGAGCCAGGATTCGAGCCAAGGCGATGGGGAGATCGTGGATATGAATCCCCAGTATGGGACTCTACCAAAAGACCAGCCCGACATCTCGTACCCGGGACAGTTGAACGGCTATTGTAGAGGCGATAACAGGTGCGGCCCCGACCCCTCTTCCTTCCCCTGACGATCTACAAACAATAAGCACGTGGCGGACTGACGGCTTCGCGTAGCGGCAGCAGCAGCAGCAGCGGCAGCAAACAGTCCACCACCTCGCCCGATAAATTCAGCGTCGCCGATGCCACCATTGAAGGAACCATCAGTGGCACCGTCAGCCCGAGGACCTTGCCTTCAGCCGATGACAACTTTCACCTAGATGACTCATGGCCACACTACTCGATGTTCAACACTATGGCGGCCGGGGTCCCCATGGAAACACCTCTACTCTACCAGTATGCGAAGGACCCAACTGCTCCTGGAAACACCGTGGTTGTCGAAGATGTCGGGGAGATTTCTCCGGACCCCGAATTCCCAGACATCACACCCGATCAATTCCTTTCGTTTCAGACCATGCCCCAAACGTTCCCATTCCCGGCGACCGAGACCTGGCCTGAGCCTTCGACAAGCCCTTCTGCCGACCCAATGGCTAATCTAATGCAAGTTCCGATTTCGATGGACCCTAAACTGCCAAACAAGAATATGAATACCATGCGCAGCAACGTCCATGGACCGATGCGCTCGCTTGAATCCCGCTGGCTTGAGAGCCTCGAGTCCCAGCTTCCTACGAACATGAACACTGCTTCGATACCGGCTGTTCCGCAGGGCTCTAGTTTGTTTAGAGGAAACAAAGAGTACGACGACTTTCAGTACAAATCGGAAAGCTCGTCCGTCTCGGGCGATTTCCCCGGGGTTTACGAGTGCTCTTTCTCTGCTACTAGTGACGAGCCTTCAGGCCTGCCCAAACGAAAGCTGAATGGACCGTGGAATGAAACGCCGAAGGAAGACACGTCAGAGGTACCTCAAGCTGGCCACAACGCTACTGCATATATGGTCAGCGAAGGCCCATCAGAACAGCTTCTTGGTTCTACTCCCCCAAAATCTAGAGCGTTGTCCAACGCTGCGCAGCGGGCGAATGCTCGACCGCAAGCCCTCGCGCTTCAATCCGTTGCTACGGTTAGAAAACGCAAACAGCGATCCTCGAACGGCTCGTTGGATGCCTTGCCCAAGCCTCTTCAGATCGTGCAGGAAGATGGCCAAGGAGGCTCGGTTGCCTCGGCTGATTTTGTCTCTCCGCCACGTGGTGCGCGCCGCAAGGGACCTCTGTCTATGGTAGGCCGGGCCAATGCTGGCTTGCGGAGAAAGAACAAGGACACTTGCGTCCAATGCCGCTTGAATAAACGAAAAGTGGGTTTCATCGATTTGAAATTTCTACCCGCTTGGAAACTAAATCAGTTATTTAGTGTGATGGCAGTTCTCCGTGTGATGCATGTCGCCCCACTCTTCACGAACAACCCTGTGCGCGAGCTTGTTTCGCCAACATTGTCGAATACGGGACATGCAACTACATCTGTATGAACGTCCCCGATCCCCTCCTACCCCCCATTGATTTGAGTCATGTTGCTGACGTAGGATAGCTCAACGAGCGGTTAACCATCCTACTTTGGATAGATCAGGCCGAGTACGAATGGAGATCCCCTTCGAATTCGACCTTACCGATCTTCTCACTTTTCTTGGCGAGCGACAAGGCCGTTTTAACATACGTGCCAGCCAATCTTGGGGGTCGCTCTATGTCCTCGACCTGGGAGAGACGTACAAATTCCTCCGAAGTCTTAGTGACTATAACGGCAACTCCCGGTCCAATTTTCTGGACTTCATTGATCGGCGGATCGTGGAGTCGAAGGATAAATCGAAGAATTGGCTCACATGCGTCAGAGACTGTGACCCAATGAATAATATTTACGTGAGTTCGCAATTTTGCTTCGTACGATCCTTGTCACTGACCTGGAGCCACAGTCTCTTCTCTCACAGTGGAATAACATGCCTAGCCGTGCGAGCTACAGTTTTGTTCCAATTCAGTCAGGAGGCCAGGAACGGCCTATGGATATCCATAACCCGGATGACCAGCGTGAGATCCTTCTTGCGGCACAGCTATCTCGAATTGTCTGTCGCATGTTGGAAGTGGAGGGATTCCGTAAGCTGGAGCGAGACTTTTACAACATCAAATGGAAACAGATTTCTCAGGAGACGCATTTGCGCTTTCTGAGCGAACTGGGCCATATTCTTCTCACTCTTCGCTGGCGAGTTTCCTGGTGGAAACGTCTCGGCGATGGCGGTCGAAACCCGGACCCGACGAAGCAACACTATGTTGACCGAGTCGACCTACTATGCAGGATTCTCTACGTTTATTATACTTGCGTACTGGCCAAGCTCCCATCGTGGTCGGTTTCCGAGGTTCCCAAGGGAATTTGGTCCACCTATCCCGACTCTGAAAATGCCATTTGGGATGACTTCCCGGTGGATGCTAGCGACGATGGTTTCCAGAGCTGGATGGACCGGGGCCAAGAACTCATTGATAAAGCTGGTGTTCAGAATCGATCTCCCAAAGCCTAGCGGTTGTCGTCCTTGGTGCCTGGATATCGGTGTTCCTCCCACTCCAAAACAGAAAAAGAAAAAGAAAACCCCCACGGATTGATTGATTGGATTGAAACTGAGTTTGAGATACCCTTGTTTTTCTTTTAGCGTTTTTGCGATCCCCGTTCTGCTTTTCATGACTGATGATTAGTTCCTGTGTGGCCTTTTGTATAATTCAGAAGTTAGATTGGCTTGGGAGTTATTTGTGGTTGCATTGACACTCCTGAGTGCTGTACGTATGTTTCCATGTACCTACCTGTCCTTTTCACATATTAGGATCTAGATCTTGTTTGGGACCAGAGCCACTTCGTCATATGAAGTTATACCTAGTTAGCTAGTGTTATGACTAGAACTTGGGACTTCCATGTGTTTGACGCCATACCGCCTTTGTAGGTAGCGTTGCCCGCCTTCTCCGCGGGAAATTTGTCCTATCGCCATGTGACTTTCCCGCTATCTCCACATCCTCGTCCGCTCTTCAACCTCCTCGCGTTACTCCGATGATTTTGTTTCTGTAAATCATCCTCTACACACTTCAGAACCGACTGCATCATGTCTGCCGTTCGACCCTTGAGAAGAGGTCTTCACCTCCTGGGACGGAGATCGCTTTCCCAAACCATACCCGCTGTTACGAATGGCTCCTCGTTCGTACCGCGGCAGCTCGTCGCTTCCCCGCGCGGCTTCCGCTCCCCTGCTGCCCGCCCATATCCCCGTATGGGCTCTCCAGCTTCCAATGGCGGCATTCGTTATGCCTCATCCAGTTCCCTGGGGCCTGTCAAGAAGACGCAGCTCTACGATCTCCATGTAGCACGCGGTGCGAAGATGGTGCCCTTTGCGGGGTATTCCATGCCCTTGCAATACTCCGATCTGAGCCATGTGGAGAGTCATAAATGGACCCGGGAGAAGGCAAGCTTGTTCGATGTGAGCCATATGTGCGTGTCTCAGCTCCTCTTAATAGCAATTTGGAAGCCAGATCCAACGTCTCTAACACAATCCACAGGGTCCAACACCAGCTTAGCGGCCCCGGTGCCCAAGAGCTCTTGATGAAAGTCACCCCGTCCTCTCTCGACAAGCTCAAGGATAACCAGTCGACGCTGTCCTGTCTTCTTGAAGAAGGTACCGGCGGCATTGTGGACGACACTGTCATCACCCGCCGATCCGCAGATACCTTCTACTTCGTTACTAACGCCGGCCGGCGCGACGAGGACCTGGCTTTCCTGGAAGCCGAGATCGACGGATACAAGAACATCCACGGCGCCGACAGCCTGAAGTGGGAGATCCTTAGCGACCGCGCCCTTGTGGCCCTCCAAGGCCCTCTCGCCGCTCAGGTCCTGCAATCGCACATCCACGGCGACGGGCCCGAGACCGATCTCAGCACTCTCTACTTCGGCAACTGCCGTTCCCTCCACCTTACCCTCCCCAACGGTTCGCCTACCGCGCACCCGCTCCTGATCTCCCGTACTGGCTACACCGGTGAAGATGGCTTCGAGATCTCCATCCCCTCCGCCGGCCACCCAGAGCTCCCCACCCAAATCACCGAGCTCCTCCTTTCCAACCCGGACCAGGTGCGTCTCGCTGGCCTCGCCGCCCGCGACTCTCTCCGTCTCGAGGCTGGCATGTGCCTCTACGGCAACGACGTCTCCACGGCGCAAACACCCCCCGCGGCCTCCCTTGGCTGGGTCGTCGGCAAGGACCGCCGCGACCCCGCCTCCCCTCTCTCCAACTTCAACGGTTCCTCCACGATCCTCCCCCAGATCGCCTCCCCCTCCAAGACTCTCTCGCAGCGCCGCGTTGGAATCACCGTCGAGAAAGGCTCCCCCGCTCGCGAAGGCGCCATCATTGTCGACCTGAACGACGACTCCCGCGCTCAGATCGGCGTCGTAACCTCCGGACTGCCCAGCCCCTCGCTCGGCGGTACTAACATCGCCATGGGCTACATCAAACAGGGCATGCACAAAAAGGGTACTGAGATCGGGGTTCTCGTACGGAACAAGTACCGCAAGGCTGTTGTCGTCGGTATGCCGTGGGTCGAGAGCAAGTTCTTCCGTGGAACTTGAAAACTGGTCTTGCCCGTTTCTTTTCTTTTACCCGTACCGGGCTATCTGTGGGAAAATGGCTTTCAATGAGGCAGAAGTGACGATTCAGATGTAAATATTACGATATCCTTTCTCTCCGTTTCCTTCCATTTCGTTCTTTCCGTTCTATTTCGTGTCTCCAGCGTGAGTCCGTATGCTCTTCGTGTGCGTTTTTCCTAGATTAGAAGGGATATAGAATCCAGCATTGTCCAAGTTGCGAGGTAGTTGATAACCACCGAGTATGACTCCTTAGGGAAAGGTAGAGAAAGTAGATGCCCGAAAGAGTAAAAGTTCCCGGTGAGGGGAAATCCCCGCAGCTGCCTGCCTGAGGCACCTACGGGGATCCCCTCACGCCCGGCGTCATAAACAGCCCCGCCGTCGTCCCTCTTTTCGCTCCCTCTCGTCTCTTCCTTAACCTCCTCCGTCTAATCATTCGTCTGCAAACCGCACCACCCACCATGGCTGTCACCACTAAAGCCACAATCGCCTCCTTTGGCGGAAAACTTCTCAAACTTAGCCATGCCGCCTCTTCGACCAAATGCGACATGAACTTCAACCTCTACCTGCCGCCTCAGGCCTACCAAACTCCTTCCCAAAAGGTCCCCGTCTTGATCTACCTGTCCGGCCTAACCTGCACTGCCGACAACTGCTCCGAGAAGGGTTTCTTCCAGCACGGTGCTAGCAAGAAGGGCATTGCCGTGCTGTACCCGGATACAAGTCCTCGTACGTTGAGCTCCGCTGCCATCCAGATACACCCAGCCAACCGTGCCGAAGCTGACTGGTGACATATTCCTCTAGGTGGACTTGACATCCAGGGCGAAAACGACTCCTGGGACTTCGGGACTGGAGCCGGTTTCTACGTCGACGCTACCAAGGCTCCTTACAATGCTGGATACAACATGTACACCTATGTGACGGAGGAGCTGCCCAAGACCGTATTTGCTGCTTTCCCGCAGCTGGATTCGAGCCGTGTCAGCATTACAGGTCACAGCATGGGTGGACATGGAGCTTTGACTCTGGTATGTCGATCCCCTTGATCCTCTCCATACGCGGACTGGAATCCTAGGTATCGGACTGGGAGACATATTGACCTAGCCGCTCACAGTTCCTTCGCAACCCCGGAAAATACAAATCCGTCTCTGCTTTTGCTCCTATCTCCAACCCCATCAACTGTCCCTGGGGGCAAAAGGCATTTGGTGGGTACTTTGGAGACGACCAGCAGGAAAAGTGGAAGGAGCATGATGCTTCGGAACTGGTCAAGAAGTGGAAAGGCCGCTTAGACGTTCTCATCGATGTGGTATGTGCAGCATTACCCAGCTATAAAAACGATAAAGGGAATACCAAAAGATTAACACCACCAGGGTACCGGCGACAATTTCTACAAGCAAGGCCAACTGCTTCCCGAAAACTTTGAGAAGGCCGCCAAAGAGGCCGGTGTTGAGGGCGTCCACGTGCGCTACCAGCCCGACTACGACCACAGCTACTACACCATGGCCTCGTTCTCGGATGACCATATCGAGCATGCGGCCAAGTACCTCTTTGCATAGTGGGTTCCATCTTTCTCTGCGTATTTAAATCAAGAATGCATCCCGATACCAATGTTATAAATATAATTTATCCCACTATATAATATATCCCTTTCTGATTCTGTGAAGCAATCGCCAGGTGAAATCATTAATATGACGGTGAAATGACGCTGTATACTCTGAATATAGGCCTCCTAGATTTGTTTTGTTAGCCAGACACTGCTCATAGCGCGAGTGAGGACTTGAACTTAGTATCATCTAGTTAGTAGCAACCCTTGTATGGCAATCTCGGGGCGGGAAACGATTGTCTCCGGTGTTTGCCCTGTTTTCCATGTCAGCCTAGTATTTGCAGTGGAGTGGCGGGTTGTTTACCTTTGCTCCTTTCCTGTCTCCAGCTTAGTGGGTTGGTCTACGGCTATAAACAGGATTATATTCTTCATTCTTGAAGGCGGTCACTTCGGCCTGATGGACTGCGGCGACGGCATGCGTTGCCGCCATCATGTTGTTCCTGCCGGTGGCGATTCCTTTAGGTATAAGGGGGCGGAAATAAGAGCGACGGGAGAATTTCTAGACTGTTGAAACCTCGAGTCCTAGTTCACGGCAGCATTAGTACCAGAATAAGGCCGGTTCTAACTATCCCAAGGCTACCCGGTCGATTCCAGACCGCCGCAATATCTCGTACTTCAGAATGTCCACCCAGCGGTAGTTCAGGATCGGTCGGCCGCGCATATGCCGTAGAACCGACTGGGGAACTCCGTTGACTTCATGCCATCGGTCACGGTCGCTTATACTACCTGAGCTTTGAGCGAGGCACCATAGGAATAACAGCATGGCCATACACATGATCGCGAAGCGCACTTTCAGAAAGACTCTCTGTTGCACCGGTAGTAAATCCGTACTACCTGAGCCCCGCTGGAAGAAGTCAGAGTCCCAGCTGGGCTGCACCGGTTCTGGTGCCGGCTTCTTCTCAGCACGCATTTGCGTCATCCAGGTCGCCCAGGGGAGGTCGAGACGAGTGGAGTTCTCCCCGTACGGGGTCGGGCGGTAGATGGCTCCTCGATTGTTGTTGTGCACAATCCGGGGCAAGCTGGGACTGGTTTTGGCTGGTGGGCTAAGTGACTTGAACTTCCGCAGCGGTTTAGCGATAGGCTGCTTCTTCGGAAGGGTCGCTGATGGCCCCCAGTGAAGGAGAGGGGCATTTGTACTGCTGGAGGCGACGTTGTTGGTGGTAGTGTTGACGTTGTTAGGAGCGGTCGGGTGCGAAGCAACCACCGGGGGAGCAAGCGCCTCAGGCGCAAACATGTCTGCATGGAAGCCGTTGGGATTGCACTGACCGGGTGGCATAGGCTGTATAGCTGTAGGCTGTATAGCTGTAGTAGACGTAGACGCAGACTGGTTTGCCGAGGTATGAGTCCCGAACATATTCGTATTCTTCGCCATGGCTGGGTCTACCACAACTGTATATTCGACAGCAGAAGAGTCCCTGGCCGGCTTGTCTCGTTTGGACCTTTTAAAACGATCGGGTCGGGGAGGCCTAAATCTTTCAGGTTGCGAGTTTCCCGGAAGCTGCTTCAGAATGGACTTGACCTGCTTCATGCTTGGCTTTAATGGCTTCTTGCTTGACTTGTCCTGCAACGTCAATTTCGAGAGATCCTTCACCAGAGCCACCGGAACGCGGGAATTCTGGCCTGATTTCCACGGGTTGGGCTCTTTCAGTACTGTCTTGACTTGGTATTCACGGATTCGAGCCCGTTTCCGGGGCCCGCTCTGCTCCAGAATGTCCAAGCGGAACTCAGGGCGTTCCTGCTTCTTCTGATGCGGCGGGCTGAGACTGAAGCTAGAACTGTCGGGAGCGTCGTCCAGATTGTTCAAAGCTACCTTTGCCTGTTTTTCCATCGGTAAGGCGACTGTAGCGTTGTCGTCGTCATCGTCGTCGGAGTAGTCCGTCGGGGATATAGAACTCTGGCGTGTCCTGATTGAACTGAACACCCTCGTGCCAGTTGAAGAATCGGACTCGCCGCCGGATAATCTCGGGCTCTCGCTGTCTAGGCGTCGTCTCCGATCACATTCCTCCAGTTCATCATCCAAGGATGATGAAAAAAGCCCGGGCTGAGTCGGCGAACCGCGTTCTTCTAGACTGTGTCCGGTTTCCTCGGACAGCTGCCACCACTCGGGTGGAAGGCCTTGCCGGCGATTAGTTTCCTCTCCCTCTACTTTCTCGCTTTGTTCGTTGGCGTCGGTTATCGATGCAAGGCCGTCCTCTAGCTGGTGGTCGAGCTGCCGTAACTTCATCATCTTATCTGCCAGTAATTTTGCAGTGTTCATCTTTTCACCACGGTGCTCTTTCATTTGCTCGGAGACCCTCGAAAAGGTGTTTTTCATGTCGTTTATTCGGCTTTGCAGAGATTGCGTAAATCCGAGCGATGTAGTTAGGTCTGTCTGCAAGCCTAGGATTACCTTCTGGCTCTTTTCGGCCTCGCTCTTGTATCGGTTGTTCTGTTCTATCGCCTTCCGGAACATTGCCAGCCGTTCTTGGCTCTCTTCGTACTGCCGCTCCTTCTCATCCTCGGCAGCCTTGCAACGATTATCGCTGGTGATCGCCTTGCTCCTATAGTGGTCGACTTGCTTCCGCGCTTCCTGCAAATCATTCAAGTGAGCTTCGGACTCCACTCGAATGCGTTCATTTTGCGTGAACAGCGCTGCCAGCTGGGCTTCGAGCTCCTCCTCTTTACTCGCCCTTTGTGTCATCACGCAACGGTTGGTCTGTTGAGTATTCCAGTCGGCGTCCTTAGGGTGGATGGTCTGCTTATTCTTGCGTGCTGCGGCACTCAGTTCGCCGTACAGACGGCTTTCACAGAGGCTAGGTTAAGGGTCGTTAGGGTGGAAGAGAGATTATAGATACGATGTGATACTTGGGGGGGGGGGGGTTCGGGTACAAAAGAAAGTTGTAGGAATCTGTATGGTGTCAATGTGGATGGTTACTGTAAGGTTGAGTCGAGTCGATTAAAATAGTGCGCGATATGACTTTCATGTAAAATACCTAGAAATAGGTCAGGGACGTTGCACCCTGTTATTTATATCAAGCTTCCCCTTGTATACAAGTCTTATAAAGGCGTTAGTAGGGTCTAGTCTGCTATAGAAGATGCACAATGAATGAGGGAGGAGCTTCCTGCTATTTTGTGGAATGCTCCAGGTCCCCGACGCAGGATCAGATCCCAAGGAAGCTGACGGGTAGAAAGGGATATTTAACATTGCTTCATCATTGTTTGGTATCCGGGGGACTTCCGCATGATCGACAAGGCCATTGTTCTCTGTTTCTTTGTTCAATTGTTCATCGCAGCGAGAGCTGAGTAATCAGTAAAGACGAACGAGCCCGACAAAGAGCAAAAAGCGGGGAATGCGAGCAGGTACTGCAGGCCTGGTCGAATCCACGAGAATAAGAAGAAGAAGAAGTACAGGAGACGGTCTAGAGTCGGAGCGAGACGAGGATCAACCGGCGTCGCCTTCCGATCACATGCGACTTCACATGTTTGGGCTGTTTGCCTGCCTCCGCGTTGGTGATCGTGCTGATGCCTGAGGCCGCCATAACGTCGAGCCGCGGTAAGAAGAATGGGCCATGCGGGTCGGGGGAGCTCCTCGGTTGAGGAGAAGCAGGTAAGTATACATACCTCGTAGTAATAATATAGCCATTACTCGATGGCATCTTGCCTTAGCACCCGGTAAACGCCGGAGCCCGAATGATAGTCCCAGGTAGTCCCAGGTGGCCCTCCTTATCCCCCTCTTGCAGGTTGCATCAGTCATTGCGGTCGAGTAATTCCCAGTCGGCCGATAACCGGCGGTATCGAAGGGTTTCGCAGCCGTACCGCTTGCCCGCGGAAAAGTCACGGGCGGTCCCCCATTAGGCAAGTTCCGCTCATCCCTCGCGCGTTGATTGGCCGGGCGCAGCCTGGGCGTGACAATACCGTGTCACGGCCTTAAGGTTGTCAATTGCCGCGGTTATTCACTGCATCTGACGTAGTCGTCGCTACTCTGGACTTACTTATATCTCTCTTGCTCTCTCTGCTCTCAAGATACGCTTTGCCCCTCTTTGCTTTCTTTCTGGATATCTATTCCCCCGCTGTGTTCCCTCCCTAACCCCCCTGAAACCGCTACAGATCAATCGTTAGTCCCCGGCAGTAGATAAGATAACGATAAGATAACATCCTCCACCATGAGCCAGATCGACGCTCAACTCAAGGATGTCACCATCCTGGGTGCTATTCCCAACGAGGCGCGCAAGATCCTGACCAAGGAGGCCTGCGCCTTTTTGGCCATCCTGCACCGCACCTTCAACCCCACCCGCAAGGCCCTCCTGCAGCGCCGCATCGATCGCCAGGCCGAGATCGATAAGGGCAATCTACTGGACTTCTTGCCTGAGACGAAGCACATCCGCGAGAACGATGCCTGGAAGGGTGCACCCCCCGCCCCGGGTTTGGTGGACCGACGCGTCGAGATCACCGGCCCCACGGACCGGAAGATGGTGGTGAATGCGCTAAACTCGGACGTGTGGACTTATATGGCCGACTTTGAGGGTATGGTGCATTCCCGGCACGATTGGCGCGAACAGAGAAGGGCTAACTTAAATAGACTCGAGCGCTCCCACCTGGGAGAACATGATCGGCGGCCAGGTGAACCTGTACGACGCAATCCGCCGACAGGTGGACTTCAAGCAGGGTGGCAAGGAGTACAAGTTGCGGACGGACCGGGTGCTACCCACGCTGATTGCGCGGGCTCGAGGCTGGCATCTCGACGAGAAGCACTTTACCGTCGACGGCGAGTCTATTTCCGGCGGTCTCTTTGACTTCGGTCTGTACTTTTTCCACAACGCCAAGGAGTTGGTGGCCCGCGGGTTCGGTCCCTACTTCTACCTGCCTAAGATGGAGTCGCATCTGGAGGCGCGTCTGTGGAACGACGTGTTCAATCTCTCGCAGGACTACATCGGTATCCCGCGTGGCACGATCCGTGGAACCGTCCTGATCGAGACTATCACGGCAGCGTTTGAAATGGACGAGATCATCTACGAACTGAGAGATCACAGTTCCGGGTTGAACTGTGGTCGGTGGGATTATATCTTCTCATTTATCAAGAAGTTCCGCAAGCACCCGAACTTCGTCCTACCGGATCGGTCGGACGTGACCATGACGGTCCCGTTCATGGATGCGTACGTCAAACTATTAATCAAGACGTGCCACCGGAGAGGCGTGCATGCGATGGTATTTCCCCATTCTGAGTACGGGACCCGGATGAAAGCTAACGGAAACAGGGAGGTATGGCTGCGCAGATCCCCATCAAAAATGACCAGGCTGCCAATGACAAGGCCATGGAGAGCGTGCGGGCCGACAAGCTGCGCGAGGTACGGGCCGGCCACGACGGCACCTGGGTGGCGCATCCGGCTCTGGCCGCCATTGCGTCCGACGTATTCAACAAGCACATGCCCACACCCAATCAGCTATTCAAGCGCCGCGAGGAGGTCCACATCACTGCTAACGATTTGCTGAATACCAACGTGCCCGGCAAGATCACCGAGGACGGTATCCGGAAGAACCTGAACATCGGCCTATCGTACATGGAGGGCTGGCTGCGCGGCGTTGGCTGCATCCCGATTAACTTCCTCATGGTAAGCCCGTCCTTCCCCTCAGACTAGGAAACAAAGAAGGAACCTAATCGAACCGTGAACAGGAGGACGCCGCTACCGCCGAGGTCTCGCGTTCTCAACTCTGGCAATGGACCCACCACGGCATCACCTCCAGCGAGGGCAAGAAAGTCGACAAGGCCTACGCTCTGCGCCTGCTAAAGGAGCAGGTCGACGAGCTGGCGGCCAAGGGGCCCAAGGGCAATAAGTTCCAGCTTGCTGGTCGGTACTTTGCCGGCCAGGTCACAGGCGAAGATTATGCCGATTTCCTGACCAGTCTGCTGTATAATGAGATTTCGACGGCGGGTCAAGTTTCGAAGTTGTGATTTTAGCCCCGAGAAGTCTGTCGGTGAAAAGGTCAAGCTTTGCTTTGTGAGGTCATATCGTACATATGTATTTGCATACTGTTTGAGACGCGGATGGGATGGATCATGAATATTGGATATGGACATGGATATAGTTCCTTTATGTAGTTAATTGTTTGCCTTTGTACTATGGAGTATTAAATTGATTGATTCCGATTCCGATCCCGACCTGCTGTTGCTAGTAAAAACATATCCCCGCCAGGTATAGATATCATCCCGACTGGAGGAATCCCATATACAAGAATACTTCTCCGCGGATAAGATCTGACTTGACGATGAGAATATGAATATGGCCTGACGGCCTGACGCCCATTATTGCCCCGGTCGGCCTCAGGCAGCAGGCCGGGGAAGGCCAGGATTTACCCGGGCGGGTAAAGTCTACTCCGGCGGCTCCGCAGGCCAAAGGCGGAGGCGTTTCCCATGCTTTTTCCATTTCCATGCTTTTTCCATCCTTCCCACTCTTCGATTCCATGCATTTGCAGTCTTCCACACGCTGGCCGGCTGTTGGAGGCCCAGTCTGGCCGACGTGCCAGACTGCCATTATTATCCTTGGTGTCGGCATGTGCCGGCGGTTGCTTTGACCCTTGGCAGCGCTCCCATGCTTGCCATCTCCATCTCCCCCACACCCACGGGTAGCCGATTGTATTTGCCGTCATCGTCACTGGCCCTTGCCCTTGCCTGGGGGTATTGGATTGCCACGCCCCCTCCCCGGATTGCATATAAAGTCCTTCGTGCTGTCCCTTTTGGATAGGTTTGGTTTCGCCAATTCACACTCAATTACCCCGGACTTTCTTCCCCAATTTCTTGGTCAAAGACATCTCTCACGGAACTACTCACAATGTCTACCACTCGCGAATTTGACCCCAACTTCACCCCCTATGTGATCCACTCTATGGGTCCCAAGACCCCCGAGCGCACGCGTGTGTTGTTGGGCTCTTTGATCAAGCACATTCATGACTTTGCTCGTGAAGTTGAGCTAACGCCCGCTGAGTGGATGCTCGGCGTCGAATTCATCAACTCCATTGGCAAGATCAGCACGCCCATTCGCAACGAGTGCCACCGGATTTGCGACGTCATCGGTCTAGAATCGTAAGTCCGCCTCGGCTTAACCCCTTTGTTTTCCACGAAAGATTTCACGAAAGTAAGAAAGAAAAACTAACTTTCAATAGTCTAGTCGACGAAATCGCCAACAAGATCGTCACCGAGCAAGGCGTCTCTCCCACTTCCAATGTCATTCTCGGCCCCTTCTGGTCGCCCAACGCCCCCTTCCGCAATCTCGGCGATTCCATCATCCAGGACCCCAACCCTAATGGCCAGGTGACTTACATGCACGGCGTGCTCCGTGACATGGAGACCGGGGCCCCCATCGAAGGCGCCGTGCTCGACATCTGGCAGGCCTCAGCCAATGGGCAGTACGATTTCCAAGACCCCAACCAGACGGAGAACAACTTGCGCGGTAAATTCCGATCCAACGCTAAGGGCGAGTTCTGGTGGTACTGCTACCATCCCACGCCCTACTCGCTGCCCACCGACGGGCCCGCCGGCGTGCTCTTGAACCTAATGGACCGCTCGCCTATGCGCCCAGCCCACATCCATCTTATGATCACCCATCCTAACTACGCCACCGTCATCAACCAGATCTATCCCAGCGATGACCCCCACCTTGATATCGACTCCGTCTTTGCGGTCAAGGATGACCTGGTCGTGGACTTTAAGCCGAAGAAGGATGACCCGAAGGCCTCGTTGGACCTCGAATATAATGTTAACATGGCGCTCAAGAAGCATCACCCCAACCCCAACTCCGCACCGCCGGTTTCTTCGTTCGAGCGGCATAACAAGGCGGCGAGTCAGAAGCTATAGATGATATTGGAGAGGGTTCTTTTCTGCATTTATGTTACTGTGTATGTATAGCATTTTTTGGATTTAAGCGATTTCCTTTTGTTTTTTGTTTTCAGAGTGTTCGTTCCATACTTTGTAGATAAGGGAGTCTATAGACATCTACGTTCAACAACGATACGCCCTTTCCAATAATTGCGAATGTACATCTCCGTCAGCCTTCTACTTGCGTCATCCAGTACAGTAGACCGAGGACCCGCGCAATCCTAGATTTCTTTTCTTTTCTTTTTAGTTGTCGAACTGCCTGTTGAATGTCATCAACTACACGGCGCTAGTCCGATCGTAAAATTATAGCCATTTTGATATTACTATATAGATTTGGTACTATATAACAAATTCACGACACCCTTTCCAAAACTCTCAAGTACAATAGGCTATTCATCAACCTTGTATTTTCTAGCCCTGTTGAAGTCTCCTCAAGTTGAATCCAAGCCATTGCAAGGGCACGAAGGACAGGGGCCTACGGGACGAGACTTTCGATAGCTCTGTGGTGAAGCTGTTAGAAATCAATCTTCTGTTTGCGGGGTGGGGGGATCTGATATAGCGACAGTCCTAGTTGGTGTTACTGAGAATGTCTTGATTGCAGCTGGAACCACAATATTGGCCATCCAGGGTATGTAAAACGACTTGAAATACTCGATTATGGCATTCATCATGCGAAGGGCTGTATATATGCCCGCCACATTACCGCTTACCACCGGCACTTGGGCAATGTCCTCAACACACTAAGAGGATATAAGTTTAGCAAACGATCAGACTGGTGACTGAGGAGGTATAGGATACTTACCAGTTTCTCTTCACCGTCCACTACCATTGTATAACCAACAGACACCGTCCACGTATCGTTGACGATTTTGAGCCCTATACTTGCTGGCGCGGGATACCGTTGGTAATCCACATGAATATATCGACACAAGCGTTTTATATGGAGCACTGTTGCCGCATGCCAGGCATTCATGTGTAAGGAAGCCTCGGCCTGAATTAATTCGCCTTCCCCCTCTCGGACTACGATTCCACCACACATTGGAGAGAAAGACAGTATTTTGTTGTGAAGAGGGTTGAATGGGAGACGAGACTGGGTTATTTGCTTGTACAGGTCGACCCACGTCCTGTGTTGTGTGGCCTCCAGTCGGCTCATGAATGTGAAATCAGCTGTTCTGTTAATAGGCTTCTTATCCACCAATCGAGGTTTGTATAGCTCGTGGACCTGGAAATCTTTACTGCACACATAGTTAGAACTCAGCATGCGGTCATTCGTGATGTCTCAGGGGAACTTACATATCGAAGGGCGAAATATTATCATGTTGCTCGCACATTTTGCGCATAATGTTAAATATGATATTCGTGCGTCTCTTAGTACTAGGTTGATATGAATGATGTAGAGACTGCGCTTGAAGGTACTGAAGAATCATGTGTTCGTCGGCCAAATGAGTGTAGAGCTTGCCTTCATACAGTTCATTCCTCTGTTTTTTCTTGTGTAATTCCCCAAGGTTCTACAGTTCAACCATGCAGGTGAGCCATATAGGATCGGGAGTGTTTTACGGCGGCCGGGGAGTACTTACTAGTAATATTTCTGGGCAGATGGAACCATTAACCACACCTTGCATGGCTTCCTTGATCTCGAAAATAAGCTGGGGCCTCTCTTTGTAGCGGTTCAAAATATCTGATGTGAGAACATTTAAGGGTTTCGCCGTAGCTAGGCCGGTTAGATCAGTGTGCAATGCAAGATTAGCCACGTTCATGGCCCACTGGGATGGAGCTAGATCTGGATCATTGAAATTTCGAGCAAGTCGCTCGGATGCTCGCTCCGCTTCATCCATCTGGGCGTCATTGAATGACGATGACTGAGGCTGAGGTGGCATATTGGATGCAGCACAGAAAGGAAAGGAGGCACGTTCCTCGGGTTTCAGAAACTGATACTCTGCAAGTAAAATCCAATGAAATACTCTGCTAAATTAATGGAGACTGACGGACGAGGTAGCCATCTTATATAGCACTTCCCCATCCTTTATCCCTCATGACTCCATGAGACAAGGCCACGGACTCACAATGGTTAGTTAGCAACAATAGACAGAAAGACAGAATACAAAGAACAAAAAGCGCATGGTTGATTGTTGGGTATTACAGAATCTTTGCTAATGTTTTTGGTGGTTATGTGCTCTTTGTTCTTTTGAAATCTCGTTGTCGTCCAGTAGATAGTACCTAGATACTACTACATGATTTGCAGGCAGCAAGGCAGAAGCGCTAGTACGGTCTAGGAAAGCACGGCCACAATCCATTTGTGGTAAGGTGGAAGGCTGACCGCCGAGGCGGTGGAAACAAATTGCCGGAATAATATTTAGATTTTGCAGCCTCCGCGGACTGATTGGATTTGCCTTGGTCTTCTTCTCCCTCCAGGCCGGGGCGTACGACTACTCGACAATGTCCTTGAATCTGTTAAGGCGTCGAATCTCCCCTAGAATTATTAGGGTCGGCCACTCAGTACGATATAGCAGCCCCGGTTTTTCGATCTCTCGAGCTCATTCCTACTCATGCCCCCACGCGCGTTTACTCTTATCGCGCCTGACATCTCAGAGATACCTGAGCAGCAAGGCGAATGTGAGTTGGCGTAGACCAGCTAAATGCCTCTATCTAGCGGGGCTAATCAAGCTTGTTTTAGGATACTACAAATTCAGAACTCCCGAAATCGCTGACCTCGATCGACGACATCCGCCTGCAAACCGAATTCGAGGAAAATAAAAACATTCGCGAATATCTTCGAAAATGGCAGCAGAGTCACCCGAATACCCTGGACCCGGTCCGGGGCCCACAAACGACAAATTCGCCACGGCAGCCGGCTCCTTGGGTTGGTAACATGCAGAGCGATATAAGGGAATCCCACGATTTTGGCAGTGAGGCATTACGAGAAGCCGATCAGGACGCTGGAGAATTCGATAACCTCGCCGATGAAGGGGATGGAGTGCACGAAATCCTCGAACCGGGAGACCTGGTGGCTTTAGCAGCGTACGTTAACCTTTCGGCTTTGGCGGATCTGTTTGGTGAGACGTAGCTGACTCTTGGTTTCTATGCTCCAGCCCCGATGGCCTAGTCGTTTTCGCAATTTATGTGCGATCAGTATTCAAGCAGCAGCAGTTTTACACATCAAGGGGTAAATGGCGTGTTGCATATGACCGGGATATTGAATATGTGACGAAGGGGTTTGCTCCTAAGGAGTTGGTGGCCCCGTTATATCCATACTTTCCTGATACGATTGCACACCTGAGCCCTCATTTGCAGGCCACAATCGAGGGTGGCGTGCCGAGACCCGTCGCCGCACCTCTGATGAAGATGCTGCATAGCTTTAATGAGCAGGTGCTGGACATCTTCCAGACCCATCCGAGTCGATTGGTTAACATGCACGATACTGTCGCAGACGAAAACGATAAAATGGAGCTCACACTGGAGGAGTTGGCGTGCAAGACATTGGGGATTGGGAAAAATAAGCTGACACCCGCAATACTGTGCGCTGTTCATCAGATCGCTCGTCGAAATGAATTCATCATTGAAAAGGACCGGAGCTCGCCATTCTCGAACTATTATCTGATTCGGCCGAAGCGTATCGCTCGTGTTATTGAGACTGTGACCACCTGGGTGCGTGAGCACCAAGCTTACCTCGTTGGTGCTGCATCGAAGAAGGGAGGCACAGTTCCTGAAGGAAATTACCTGCCACGATTTATTCAAAAGGCCAAGCGCCTCATACGGCAGAGCAGGAACGTGCGTTCGCCAACAATAATGGCCTCTGTCGGCCCAACGGCAACTCGTTTCCAGCCTGGTGAGGGTGGAGCGTCGATGACCTTGCGCACAGTACCTACCGAGCCGTTCAACGCCAATGACCGTATCATAATCGAATTCCTGCAATTGTGGGCCATCCCAACTGAATCAATGGCCTCCGGAGCTTTGCGATCCGCTGGGTCCCATATCATGCGTGTAACGGGGATGTATGATACTCTCGAGCTGAAGGGGTCAACTGCGCCGCTTTTTCTGCAAGAAATAGGGGTTATAGCCCCATGGGAGAATCTTCGGTTACTGGACCTAAGTATAGCTCTGCCTGGCCATGGAATCTCATCCAAATCCGATGCAGCGTGGGCCGATGTTCAACAAGCCAGTGAGCAACTGACTTCCGAAGGCGCCAAAGACAAGATGCAAAATGCAAGAACCGACTGGGGCGATCTACCTGTGTACTGCGTGGACAGCCCGGACGCTCAGGAGATCGATGACGGTGTTTCTTTAGAGCGCATTCCCGGTTCCGATGATACCTTTTGGATCCGCACCCACATTGCAAACCCGTCGGCGTTTATCGACCCGAAACACAAGATCATGGAATACGCAGCTTCTCGTGTCCAGACCCTTTACACCCCCGAACGTACATACCCAATGTTACCCGAGTCGCTAACTCAGGCGAACTTCAGTTTGGCTCCCGACCGTCCAGTCCTCACCTTCAGCGCCAAAATGAATCTGAAGGGAGAGGTCCTTGAAACGGACGTCTCCAACGGCACGGTCAGAAACGTTGTATATATCACACATGATCAATTGCGGGAGTTGTTTGAGCCTGATACCGTGCAGGGCTGTTCTCCGGCACTGGCTGTCGGAGGGGGCTTCTGCCCAGAGCCCTCGCGCAAAAATATGCGAGAAAGCCTGGCTCCCGAGGACAAAAACAATTTCCAAACATTAAGGAAATTGATGCTCGCTTTCCGAGAACAAAGACATAAGAACGGAGCCATGGAGTGGCCCTCGCCGGCTGACATCTCCGTCTCGATGACCGCAGGCTTGGAGCCGTTGGCACCTTACAACATGCATGCCGAGAAGGGATCTTATATTCTGGGTGATCCGATCATTCGGCTGCGTCAGCGCGATGTGGATCCACACGAAGTACCCGACGTCTCCAAGCGTGATTTGATCTCTCTGTTAATGAATCTGGCCTGCTGGGTCTCTGCTAGATGGTGTGCTGAGCGCAATATCCCGGTTGTCTACGACGGGACATACTATCACCCCGAGTATCCCCAACTCACCAACCGCAATATAACCAAATTTGGTGGGCAAAGCTGGTTCGAAATCAGCGCACCAAAGGGGATCTCCTCATCTACCCCATCTCCCCATGTTCCACTGGGACTAGACTCTTATGTCAAGTCAACCAGCCCGCTCCGACGATACACCGACCTACTAGCCCATTACCAAATAGAGGCTGCACTGCGGTTTGAGCACGAGCATGGCCATCGTCTAGATGCCACGAGGGATGAGTCCGCTCTTCCATTTTCCCGGGAATACGTGGACGATTATATCGACCGTTCTCGCTGGAAGCGTAATCGCCTGAGGAACATTGACCGGGCATCCAAGCAGTTCTGGGGCTGCATGTTGCTCTTTCGAGCCTTCTACTTTACGGAGTGCGCGCTGCCTGAAACCTTCAAGTGCTTAGTTCACAAGCCTTACAACATGATCGCGCTTATAGGAACGCAATCTGAACAGGGATTCGCGGGTGTTATCACCTCACTCGGAATCCGCTGTCAGATCCTTGTTCCTGCCGGGATAAGCGATATCGACGTCCTTAGCGTGGTGGAAGCTAAAATCCTCCAGATTGATCTTTCCCGCCTGGTTGTGATCATGGAGGCTACACGGGTTGTCAAGCCATTCGAACGAGTGGGTGAATGGAGCTGAGCATATATCATATGCTCTCTGGTCTGGCAAGAAGTGACATAACCTTTCAGGGCAGGGGTCTGCCAGCTACCTGCATGTTCTCCCCGGGTAAACAATGAAAGCAAGCATTAGTCAGGCGTTACGTTAGTTACGGCGTGTGTTATTTTATTATGTATCATATCCTGTCTATTCACCTACCTAGGTACTAGGTTTATTGTACTATATACATCCCGCTCTGTATACAAATGAAGCAGTTCTTAAGTTCCCTGGAACGCCAACAACGACTCAATCAATTTGTCCACCAACGGCAACACTATCTGGGTCCAAGAAAACAGGGAAATATCTCCGCATGCCCGTTCCTCGTATGTATTACCTACCTACAGAGTAGGTAGTATATAGGTGTGGACGGCTCCACCCGGAGACAAACAGCGCAAACCCCACAAACACAACAAACACCGGCGAGACCACCGTTGCAACCCCTGGACTCTCGCCGGAGCTGGACAACCTCACCCTTTCTTCATCCCACCACCCGGAGAAGGCGTTGGCAGTTTGGCTATATTTTCCCTGCCCCACGTGACTGAATCATCATCTATATTTTGGATAGCAGTTTGCGTCCGGCTCCCCAACTCAAGTCTAAACTTTAGGTGTCGCCTCCTTGCCTAGGGGCTTTGCAAACATGGCGACTGGCAGCCATATGCATAATCTAACCACTCTAATCAAGCGGTATGTGCCTGCTTCCTTAGCTGCACCGCATTGCGTTTAGGACTTCTCCTACATGTGTCAACATGGAGTCCACCATGTCTTGTCAGCCCACTAATTATCACCGAACAGGCTGGAAGCCGCAACCTCCCGCCTAGAGGACATGGCGATGTCGTTGGATGATCCCCATTCTCCGAAAGCTGTGGAATCCGCCGCCGTTCCGACACCTTCAGCCGCTGAAGCACCCCAAGCAGCTGCTCCTCCCGCCCCTGCTACCCCTACCGTCCCGCCCCAAATCCATGACTTCGACGCTCTTATCAACAAAGATGTCCAGAATTTCGTGGATCTTGGAAACAAGATTGGCGGCCTTGTTGAAGAGCAGGTGGGATATCCGTGCATGACATTTTGAGGTGTAAACAAGGGCGCTTTGCTGATCTGCCTATAGTCGAAAGCGGTCCTGCAAGCATTCAAAGCGGAGCGAACCTACCTCTACGTTTCGACAAAGGCGAGAAAGCCGGAACCGCAACCCCCCGAGCTCATGACGGAGCTTCACAATGCCTCCGATAGCATCAACATGATCCGCGAGTCAAACAGACCGTCCCCTCTTTTCAATCACCTTAGCGCAGTTGCCGAAGGCATCGTCGCCCTAGGTTGGTTCTTTGAGCCCAAACCGGCCGACTTTGTGAGCGAGATTGTGGGCGGTATCGAATACTATGGTAACAAGGTCTTGAAGGATTACAAGGAAAAGTGGGTACCTAAACATATTTCACAATTTACGATAAAGGCTAATACCCTGCCAGGGATCGCACACATATCCAGTACATCCAGGCATACTATCAAATCTTCAAGTCCCTTGCCGCGTACCTCAAACAACACTACCCGAAGGGTCTAACATGGAATGACCAGAACGGCATTGACGCCCATGAGGCTCTCAAGCAGGTCAAAGGCGGCTCTGGCTCTGGCTCCGCCCCTGCTCCTGGTGGTGCAGCACCACCACCACCTCCCCCTCCTCCTGTACCGACACTCAATGTGCCCGGCGGAGCTCCGCCGCCCCCGCCTCCTCCCCCCGGCGCTGCTCCTGCGCCCAGTCAATCTGCGGACATGTCGGCAGTCTTTGCTCAGCTTAACCAAGGTGATGCTATCACCTCAAGTCTCCGCAAGGTTGACAAGTCTGAAATGACGCACAAGAACCCCAGTCTTCGCGCCGGCTCAACTGTTCCCGAGGGCCAGGGTAGCAGTGTTTCCCGGTCTAAGTCTCCAGCCCCAAGCAAAAAGCCCAAACCTGAGAACATGCGGTCTCGAAAACCCCCTCGCAAAGACCTCGAGGGCAACAAGTGGTTTATCGAGAACTTCGATAACCCCGGCGAGATTATCGAGATCCCCGCGCAGCAAAACCAGTCTATTCTCATCTCGCGATGCAACAAGACCATTGTGAAGTTGTCAAGCAAGGCAAATGCCATCTCCATCGACAACTGCACCGGTCTCTCTCTTATTGTCGACTCGCTCGTTTCCAGCCTCGATGTCATCAAGTCGCCGAAATTTGCTCTACAGATTGACGGAGTCGTTCCCACTTTACTGCTTGATCAGGTTGACGGCGCGGTCGTCTACCTCAGCCAGAAAAGTTTGGGTACGGAGGTCTTCTCCAGCAAATGCTCTGCCATCAACGTCATGCTCCCTCCCAAAGAGGGGACCGACGAGGATACCAAAGAGTGCCCTGTGCCGGAGCAGATCAAGACGTACGTCAAAGACGGTGTCCTCGTGAGCGAGATTGTCGAGCATGCTGGTTAGTTTAGGGCTCAACAGTGTCTCTCTTTACCTTCTTTTTTGGTTAGAAAATCATTCAGCGGCTTGTAACACTGTCTGACGGTAGAAACGTTGGTTCTCATAATCGATTATTTCTGCGGCCGGATGTATTTAGAATCTTATGTAGATAATTCTCCTTTCCCTTTCTTGGAGTTAACTAGAGGAACACTCACAGTATATCTTTAACAGACTGGCACTGCCTTTGCATTGGGATTACCCCGAAGTCCCCTTCCTTCACTCCGTGCTCAACGCAGAACCCATATGCCGAAGTGGATGTTCGGTTTTGGAAGACGAGAAATTACATGGCAAACAGGATTGGAATTCCCCTTCTTCCAGATACGCCCCCCCCCCTCCCCTTGGCATGTTGCTGGAAAATCAAACCAAAGTGAAATCCAATTCGTTTGACAATGCTATATAACTCAAGGATCCGATGCCAATCTACAGTTCAGTACAGGGTACTCGTGTTGAAAAAGAAACAGTTTAAAAGCGCAATCATGCCAGCATTTCCATCAGGTTATTTTCACCCTTCCCACACACTCAGTGCTTGAACTGATCCTCGGTGACTCCCTTGCCCATGGCCGCGGTGCTACTGACACCACCCGTCACCATCTTGAGCATGTTGTCCACGTAGTTGGCGCCGCTCCATTTCTGATGCGTCACCACGTCCACGCCCTGCTCCATCTCGGGCTCCTGCACCAGCTCTCCGTACGCACGCATGCCGTGTTGCGCGTAGGCCTTGGCGAACTGATGCGAAATCAGGGCGGTCGTGTGGAGACCCGCCAGGGTGATGAACTGCCAGCAGTATCCAAGTTCACCCAGGCGTTTGATGTAGGTTTCCTGTTCGTCACGAGGCATGGCCTTCTTCCAGTTGAACGAGGGGGACAGGTTATACGCCAGCCTAAAGGGTGTCTGCATTAGTTTCCGATGCGGCTGGGAGAGAGAGAGAGAGAGAGAGAGAGAGAGAGAGAGAGAGAGAAAGGTAAAATCGGGAGACTCACTTCTGCTCGGGCCAGGCGGCATGAACGCCATCGGCGAACTCCTTGGCCTGGTTGTAGTCGGGAAGCTTGCTCTCCATCCAGATCAGATCCGCGAACGGGCCGTACGCGACGGCACGATTGACGGCACATTGCGTTCCACCCTGGTACCGGTAGTAGCCCTCGCGGGTGCGAGGAGCGTCCCAATCCCAGTAAATGTCGACGCCGGTGATGCCCTTGGCGATGGCGCGAGCCTCGCTGTTGCTCTTGCCCTTGACGGCCTTCAGGTAGTCACTGGCAAGGGCCTTCTTGTTGGGGTGGGCGCCCTTCTCGATGGAGTCGAGCACGGCGTCGTTGAAGAGCTTGAGGCCAGCCTGGGCCACCCACTGATCCTCGATGGCCTGGAGTTCATCGCCGCTCTTGCCGGCCCGCTCGGCGGCCACCATCAGGTCGTTCAGGGGCTGCAGATTAGGGTTGGTGGATCCGACGACGAACGCGTGGTCGCGGTGATCAATCGTGGAGGTGATGAGGGTGGCGGCTTCCGAGTCGGTTCGGGCAATGGCCAGCAGGTCGGTACCTAAACAAAAGCAAAGACGGTCAGTCCAATGTTTGTCACCAGCAGATGATCATGAACCATGGTCAGATAGGACATACCCATGATATCGGCCTGCGCGCGGATGGCAACCAGGCGGTTAATGTGCTCGCTGATAGGAACGAGGACCTTTCCGGCCATATGGCCACACTTCTTGGTGCCGGGGGCCTGGTCTTCGATGTGAATACCAGCAGCTCCGCGCTCCACGAAGAGCTTGGTCAACTTCATGACCGCCGTCAGGCCGCCGTGGCCCGTATCGGCGTCCGCGATGATGGGGCGCAGGTAGTCCACATTCGCCACATTACCACGCTTCTCCTTGGGGGTCGTCACACGCTCCTCGCGCTGTTTCCGGTCATGGAACAGCTGCGCCATAAAAAGCTGGTTGACCTTGTTGGGGACGGTATTCTGGGACGAACATCAGCTCGACTCTAGCCCACACCCCCACACATTTCACCACGGGAGCTTATCTTACCATGGGATAGTCTGCCAGATCCGGAGAGGGCTCGTCGGTGGAGGACGCAGTTGACGAGCTCTGCCAGCCGGAGACGTAGACCGTGTCAAGGTACTTGGCCATCTGGGTGATCATCGTGGGCTCGAGACAGCCGTAGGTGAAGCTAGGAACTTTTTGCTAGAGAGATATCCTCCATTAATATCATCGCTCGTTCCTCCAAGCATTAGCCCACGAACCTCAAAGTTGCTCTCTAGGATCTTCCACAGCTTTTTGCTCAGGACATTCGAAGGGTAGTCGATCTTGAGGTTTCCCCGCTTGGCCACGATCGACTCGGCGGTGTATGGACGCTTAGTATACCTCCATCGCGAGTCGTTCCACCAGGTCTTAACGGCCTGGACGTCGTTCAAGTAGGCCTGATCCTCGTCCTCGAAGAGACCCATTGTGGTGGAGTAGACGGGAGAAATTAGGAGTGCACAGGTAAGACAGGGAGAGTTCCCGAAGTTTGATTCCTCAGCTACAACAAGGGATAATATGTATACAGAAAGAAAAACGAAGGGGAGGAAAAGAAAAAGAGGAGAGGAGAGGAGCGGATGGGAAAGGGAAGAAGAGAAAATATAGGGCCAGGCCAAATGGAATCCAATCCAATCCAAGGGCGCAATCACAAGCCAAAGGCCAAGCTTGGTACTTATTCTCCCACCGCAAAGACGTCACGGCCAGACGAGCAGTCGGCAAAGGCTCGGCTTAGCGGGACAAGAAGGGAAGAAAGGGAGGCATGATTGGGCCGCTGGCTTGTTAACCGAGGGAAGTTGGACCCAGGCGTGACGAATGGTACGAATGACTAGGATTAGGTTAATTGCGCACCAGGGATGCTGATAGGGCGTGTCTGCTCGGAAGAGAGGAAATCGAGCGTGAAGTAGATCCTCGGTCTAATGGACCCGTTGCCACCTCCCGCATGCAGAGCACGCCAATATTGATGGCCGCGTCAATTGCGGATGGCATGGGGATTTCTGATAGACGTGAGTTCAGCCATCACGCTGGCAGTTGTCGACAGACTCTTTTGTTCGACGGCGCCGTGGCGGATGAAAGAGGAACGAAGAAAGACCAGGAAGACCAGAATGCATGACGTCGAGACATGTGATGAGTCAGGTGACCTCCTCTCCGCAGCACGATGAGTCAGCGTCCGTATTGTAACTTAACTAGTACAGTACCGTACCTGCAGTACCGTACCCCTACTGGAGGTCGAGACTAGAGAGGTATTATTGAGGTATTGAAGCAGCGATCTTCTTCTTCCATGTACTCCGTAAGGTGAGTACGCATAGGAACCTGGTACATGCCTACGGAGACCAGAAAATGAGTCAATAATAATCATGGACTCCATACTCCATACTGTACCATAGTAGAGGCCGTATCGATACGCTCAGCCATGAACCTCGGCACGACCGCCACTTCCTCTCGGGAAAATCAGGAGCCTTCCACGTCGGACGTCCGATCCATAAGTCGGGGTAGTCGGTGCTAGCGCGGATATGCGGACCTGGTCCGACGGCGCCTGGACCTGGCAGGATGATACATCCCAGTCTCAATTTGGGGGTCCGGGATTCACATGCAATGGAGGGCCGGGGTGGTGTCATGTGACAGCCGGGGTCGTTGAGTCCTCCTTCGTCGACTTGCAGGCTGGTTCGCAGCGCCCAGAGGTTGTGTATCAGGATATTCTTGTATTCATACATTGCTTGCACCCCACCTACGGAGGTCACTAAAGCGAGGGAAAGATAAGACTCTAGCTAATATTCAAATCCAAGTCTAAAGTGCGGTGATCATCTTCTGTATATTCTCGGTCACCTGCCGATTTACTACCTACCTACCTACCTACTACCGGCCGGGAGATAACCGCCACGCCCGCAGAGGGAGATCCTGTAGTTTCAAAACCGCCGGTTTGATAAAAAGCACAAAGGTAATCGCGCCGATCAACACGCAGAGGATGTTGGTGGTATAGTAACCATCCTGGATGGTGTGACAGGTGCCGCCGCCGTTAACGCAGAGCGCCTTATCGGGCTCCAAGGCGCAGGAGAAGGCCGACGTGACGAGGTCACCTTTCAGTTCCTCCAAGGGAGGCGGCACGGACGGAGGCACGCAGGTGGCCTTCGTGAACATGTCCACCAGCTTGAGGATAAAGTATCGAGGGAATGTACCGCCGAGATTAGACACCCTGGAATCGAGTCAGACGGGATGGCTCAGGAAAGCGAGGGAAAAGGAACTTACGTAGCTAGCATGGTCATGTAGGTCCCTCCGATGGCAGGGTCGGCAATGCGCGCGTGAAACGCAGACACGGCCACAAACATGATCGTATTCATAAAGGTCGAGACCACATGCTCCGCAATCACGGCCAGCAGGTACCAGAAAGGTATCTCCGTTCCCGACGGGAAGACCATCACGGTGGCCTGCGCTAATACAGCGGCAGTCAAACGGCCCATGAACGCCCAGCACCACAACCGCATGGGCGTATACTCGGTGGACCACTTGCCGGCGTAGTACCCCAGACAGATCTCAAAGGGAAAGTCAATTAGCACCACTAGCGCCATGTTGTCTTGGCCAAACCCCTTGTCCAGCAGTTTTAAGCTGGTCACGCCGTCGTTGGCCTGGAACCCGATCTTGGCGATCAGGTGGACTAGGATAATCGTTTGGATGTTCTTCAGCTTTAGCACGCTCCACATGCTGCGGTACACGTCCATAATACTGTCCCGGTCCTGCGTCTTGTCTTCCTTCTTCATCATCGCCAGACACAGAGTGACGACCAGGTACGCCCACCCCCAGAACGTCAAATACGAGCCTAGCGACAGGAGCCCCTCTTCTGCGGGAACCGATCGGAACCAGCGATTGGCAAAGTCCTTCGAATTAAACGCCAGGAACACGGTGTACGACAGGAAGTGGCCGGCGGTCAGTCCGACCGTTTGAGCGGTGGACGCGTAAGAGATGTTAGGCGGCGACATCAGCGTGATGGCCCATCCATCCACGGCGATATCCTGCGTGGCGCAGAAAAAGACCAGCAAAAACCACCAGTAGGTGAAGTTCCAGACGCCGGCGCCCCCATTGGCGCCCGCCTGCTCCATCATCGGCCCGATGCGGCCTCCCAGATAGATCATGGCGAGGCCGGCGACGACCTGAACGGGGGTGATCCAGCTCTTGCGTCGGCCAAACCTCCGGCTCCATACCGCGTCGACGATGGGACTCCACAACAGTTTCAGCGAGTAGGGATAGGACGCCAGCGAGAAGACGCCGATTTGGCCGTACGAGAGGTAGGGTTTCAGGAGAAACGGAACCGATCCGGTCGCCAGGCCCATAGGCACACCTTGCAGGAAGTAAAGCACGCAGAGCAGAAGGAAATTCCTGCGGTCGCTGCGCGGTAGGTTGGCGAAGCTGGTCGTGGTCAAGGCCGGAGTCTGTGGGGTGACGGGGGGATCGTGATCTAGGGAGAAGCTGGGCCGCTGCATGAGACGCATTGCGCGGGCGGTGGTGGAGGACTCCTGAGAGGTGTCCCTCTTGCGCATTTCGATGTTGGAATCCATCTCGTCGTTCCCATGCCCGTTGGTTTCGATGGTTAAAGCCGGCTTGGAGCGACGTTTGGAGACCGTCCGCACCTTGCGCTTCATCTGTGCACTGCGGCGGCGAGTTGGGGGGAGGGGGATATCGTTGGTATCGGCGGTATTCGAGTCGGAAGGAGGGTCTCAGTAGGAAAGAAGAGGAAGAGCGATTACAGCGGTGATGTTCAAGGTTGTCCGTGCTGCATGCTAAGCGGTCGAGGTCCACTTCTGCGAGACGGGGGTGGCAATGGGGATGGCGATCGGAACGAGAGGAATGTGCAAGAGCATAGAAGAAAGAGAAAGAGGAAAGAGGAAAGAGGAAAAGGGAAAAGGGAAAGAGAAAACAAAGGAGAGACAGAAAAACGAATGGCAAAGGAAAGGAGCAGGAGTTCTGAAATTCCCGGATTCCAGCGGAGGCGACGAACGACAAGCTGGCCTCATTGAAGATTCCCGATTAATAACAAGGGATCACGTGATAAAAGATCTGCACCGGGGGGCAGTCACCTGATCGGGAACCCATGGCCCGAACGGGTATCTCTTGCCAAGTCGGGTCGGTGGTTCCCCGGGAGTTCCAGATCAGGCTAGACTGAGGAACATGGATTCTAAAATTCCTAATGCGTAATGGGATTCCCTCTTGCGGTACCTAAACAACCTAAGCAACCTAAACAATACCTAATAAATACATGGAAGTATCCAACCAAGTTCCTACAATCCTACCTGGCTCCACGGACACGACAGGAGTGACAGAGCTACCTGAGCCTTCATAGTTTGCCTTCAGGAAGCCGGCCATCCCAGGTGGTTATTAAGGGCCTGGTAGAGATCCATGGCCCCGGCCTTGGCTGAATCAAAGCAGTCCAGAATATGTTGATCGGGACGAACTAGCGTCGCCTGTCGCTCTTTCAAACGCATCGTCTCAACCCAGCGCTGGCTGCTCTCGTCAGGCGTTAGCTCAAAGTCTCTGCCCAGTGCCACTACCCGGATAGACAGCGACCAAGTAACGGTAGCTGGTAGAAGATGACACATGTTTTGTACATGTTCTTCCCAGACCGAAGCCCGAGTCGAGTCAGTGAAGATGGTGAAATCCCGAAACCCACAAAGATCAAGTGTAGAGTATTGCTTCTGCTGAACCAGATCGGCTGATAGCTCCTTCACATATGACAAGTCAATAGGAGGCAGGTGATTCATGTCAAAGGCTTGCGGTTGGATCCATGCGTGCGGTAGACGGGCACTACGTGTACAAGTTGGTTGGTAAATGGACGCATCTGGGGGGATCTGCGTATTTCCGTAAATATAGCCAATATGGAGGCCCAGATTGTCAAAGTGCTCCCTCTGGTCCTCAATGGCGTTGTCGATTCGAGCCATTCCTGCCGTGTCTCTCAGATTTCGAGCGAGGTTTTCTCTAGCAGTATCAATATCACGATCTGTAGTTCCGAGCTTTTTAAGAAGACCGAAAATCTTCTGGCCGTTTTTTACGCTCTGTTGAGAGTTCACTAAAGCCACCTGACGTCGATCAAGTTCGTAGGTTTCGATCAGGTTCTCTCCACCCCAGCCTTGATGAACGGCTGCCAGCTTATATGCAAGATTGTGGACATCCCCAATACCGGAGTTCAACCCCAGGCCTCCAGTTGGGGGAAAGGAGTGAGCAGCATCTCCAGCCCTATACGTAATGGATAGCGTCAGAGAGGGGATCAAATCGGCAATTTGCGTTCGTCGGGTGCGGGTTCCAGCTAACAATGTACTTACAGAAGTACCCGGTTAACTCGATAACTCTTCGCAACCTTTCTGCTCAGTACCCACGGACGGTAAGAGAGGATATCGTAAGGGATTTGTTTGCCGATGGCTAGATCAACCGTTCTCCGGCAAAGATCTTCGTTCCATGAAGCTAGGGGATGTCTCTCCGGCTGCAGGAGGAAGCGTGGTTACTTAATCTCCTTCTGGAAGAAGTTGTAAAGCAAAGGTCTCGTGGGCTTACATCAAAGTTATGAATCAAAACCTGGTTATGTGAGAGATCGTAGCCGATAAAAAACCCGGAGCTCTCGGGATCCAATACCCAGTGCAGCATACCTACGCGGTCTCCAATTATAGGACGCAAGTCGGCATTGGTGTGGATCGTCATCATGGTTTCATCTGTAGTTTAATCAGTGGGTATGCCAGGGGGTGACGACGAGCTTTCGCGGAGTGAAGCCATACATGAGTCCTCGCCTTCAGATTCCACTCCGAGAAATTGTCTCACTGCACTCTTTGCCCCGTCGCAAGCCACGACATGGGTTGATTTGATGATATACTCTTGGTTTGAGCCTGTCTCTTGGACAGTAGTAAGAACAAAATCATTGTGCTGTGACTCTCTCGTTAGAGCCTTATCAATTAGAAATCTGATCGGGAGGCATGCATACCTGTTCTAGACGAGCAAAAGACATGTTCTTTCGAATCTCGCACAGCGAGGTGTTCGCTAATTTTTCAGCTACGTAGTTTTCAAATGCTGGTTGAGGAATGTTGTGTATCATCTTGAAAAGACGGGGTCAGATACTTCCACAAGATCAATAGGCCCGATCCCCCATGGCAAGAGATCAAGGATTGAGGAGAGGAGGTTCCTCATAGAGCATGCACAACAGCATTTTTCCAGAAAATCAGATTGACTTACTGTAGGCGTCACATCGAGGACTTCGTGATCCATTCGCTCATATGGTAGACGACCAACCTGTTCACCATTAAGGTTGGTGATGAAATTGACCCAGTAGGCTTCCTGGCGCTCGGTTCCAATCTTCCGGATATCATTGACATCAAGATTGAACTGCCGCACAATTTCCAGTGACCTTGGAGAGAGAGCATGGGCCTTGGGCGCATCCAATCTGCTGGGGTATCTTTCCACGATGAGGGATCGAACTAACGGTGAGTTAATTCTTAGTTGTTGTCATGCTTTTCGAGGACAACCGGGGGAGGACATTACCCCCAAGCAGGGACAGCAGGTATCCCAGTAATAGACCCGACGGGCCACCTCCGACGATGAGAATTGGCACCTCCTCACAGCTAGATACCAAAGGTGACATCGTTTTGCTCAAACAGGCCAAGTGTACAGGCGTTAAAGTTGCCTCCGATGAGACGCAAGAGAACAATGGGGAAAATATCCGGGGTATGGGATTTTCATCTAGATATACTGGTAAGCCATACTTGAACCACCACCGAGTAGAGCACACCAACCCTAGGTTTCTCCACCATTGCCTAACCGGAGATGCTGGTTCCCCACTAGATCCTCCCACACAATAATCCCCCCCCACAGTCTCCCCACAAACCTGCGGTGGTGACTTCTTCACAATCGGGCTCTCTTTTCCGTGGGCCGTCTCGTCATGATGCTAGGAACGACGACACAAATGGTCCTCACTATTCAGTCCAGCTAGCATAAAGGAGACAGAATGGGTCTACATACAGTAGTATATGAAATGTATGGAGCGTAACGTAATTGGCTTGTCTCCTTGTATAGGGGTCCACAGGAGGGCTACGAAATAATGTGGTATGTACGGAACTGTCGGCATACAATTATGATGGCTGTCCCGGTATAACACCCCTTGACAGGCGTCCAGTCCAGCAGTCAGTCCAGTCCGTCCGTCCGTCATGTCGGTCGTGTTGGTCCCTGACAAACCGTGATGAACGGAGTAATGATGCCTCCGGTGAACAGTCGCCCGGACTCAACGTCGTAGGCGGCCACCGTGGCGGCCGAAAGCATTTTGCCCTCTTTATCTTCGATCACCTTTTCGACCGCATACTGCCGCGGATCTTCGACTTCCCTTGTCTTCTTGATCCTTAGAATGGTTGTCCCCACAGCCATTTCCTCCGGCTGATCAAAAGCTTTAGCCATCCCCATCAAATCCGGGAACGCAGCGGCAAGGATATTCCCCTCCGAGTCGACGGACAGATTGTCCATCAAGATCCCCGTATCAACATCACCAACCCGGCGGAATTCACCATCCGTCAGCTCATGCACCGACACTTTACCAGCGCCGCCTTGGACCACGTAAAACAAACCGTCCAGTCCCCTTGTGATACCATTCGGCATGTGGAACCCCTTCTCAGCCACGATCCGACATGCACCCGAGTCCGTACGACAGCGAGCAATGCTGCCGCCACCGGCGATGATTTCGAGTTGCCTCAGCGCCCCGGATTTTCGAGTATGATCGTTTGTGATAAGGAACCCGTTCCCATCTTCCTCGACAGCGAGATTGTTTGGTGAGACGACCGCATCGCTAGCAATCGTCTTCACATGCTGAAATGCCTCGCGCGAGTGATCTAAGTCGAATATCTCGATCGTTGAATTCGCTCCGACTTCCTCCGCCGCTAACAACTCGCCAGTGTCTCCATTTATCGGCGGGCGGTGGTTAATCATCCAGAACCGCAACACCCCGCCATCGACCTCCTTAACGTCGAATCCATGAAGATCTAAATCCCCAGTATACGAACCCCCGATCCTCATCTTCCGCAACCCATACAATCCATCCGCGCCAGGATGATCGATATCCAGCACGGAGATCCAATTCGAGCCCCTCCGCGCCGACACGTTCAGTTTATCACCGCCAGGAGACCAGCCCTTTCGACCTTGGATATCCCCGCACGCAGCGTAGAGCTTTCGTCCGGACCCGTCGAGCCAGATGTCCTCGCAGCCGGAGAGAAGAGGGTGGCGAAGTTTCCGGCATTCGTAGGAAGGGAAGTCCTCGATGGGTTGGACGACGCGGTTGATGCTCAAGAGTAGGGCGAGGAAGTCGTGGAGGTAGATTTTGTAGAGGACGGCGATGATCAGGACTATTGTGGGGAGGAAGATGCGGCGGCCGAATGTGCCGTTTGGTTTTCGGTGGGGATTTGGTGGGGAGGGGGGCATGGTGGATGATGATCTATAAAAAATAAAGCGTCTGAATTTTGGAGGTAAGGGGCTGGTAGACATGCCGGGCTATTATTATTTATCTGTCAAAGAGGGATGGATTTATTTTGTTCCGCAGTGGAATTAAGCATACAAAAAGCCGAGGTAACAAAACAGGTTGGAGGTTGGGAGGCCTGAGCTGGTTGTCGATGCAATTGTGGTAGTTTGGAAGGCTTGGCAGTAAATGGCTAGAGCGCTGAACTAACCAAGTGACCTCCACCGATTCATTTAGAATGAAAGCCTGGGTTATAGTATCGGATTCGGGACGTATGTCTAGAGTCTAGACTCCAGAGCGTGAGATTAGTGACTTCGGCTGAGCAAGGCGATGAAGGGCTGGATACCCCGTCCGGTCGAAGAGCGGGTACTGGGGCTGCTATCGATGTCAGAATGCGAGACAATAATCCGGAGAAGCCGAGCAGGCAGTTGTCCTGGGATGAGTATGTAGGTAGTATAACTATACGGATCCTAGTCACGGGATGTAAATTGCCGGGGCCTGAGGCAGCAGACCAGGTGTTTGCCCCGTTGGCTTGGTTTGCCTGGTTTGTGTCAATCACGTGAGCAGCCCGGGCGGCGGTGCCTTGATCAGGCCGCCACATCACTTACCTACCTCCGTTACTCTTCGTCTCTCTCTGGCGTCCTATCCGGTTAATAGAATGCCCTCGCCCGGTGACAATTACGCCATCCACAAAGTATCCGTTAGACGTGCCCGCCAGGCTTGTGGTCCCTGTCGTCGCAAGAAAGCTCGCTGTCCGGGCGAAAAACCAGTCTGTTCATTATGTCAACGCCTGGGACAGCGTTGCTCCTACAGCTCGCAGTCGACCTCGGGTCCGGGAACTGGCTCGGCACGTCGGTTGGATGAGCCTCATGACGAGGGCCAGGCGGAGGGTGCTGGTTCGCAGCGGCTACAGCGTATCGAGAGGAGATTGGAGGAGATGGCGGGGATTCTCCAGTAGGTGCCATCTCCACATTTCTTACGTGTTCAGTTTACTCAAAACAGCCATCCCAGAGAGAGCCTGTCGAGAGAAGGTAAGCGGCCTCATGCCGACCTGCAGTCTTACTACTGTCCTGGCCGGCTTGGTACGGACGGACCTGCTGATCCACTGGCTGCTCCGAATGAGGACCGAGGACTCGGGACCTTAGGGCTCTCCAACGACTTTGTTAGATCCCAGGTCGATGTATACCTCGCCTATTTTCATGACCAACCGTATTGTGTCTTTGCCAAAGAGTGGCTGCTAAGCAGAGCGTCCTCTTTGCCTCCCGAAATTGCGTTCCCGCTGGTCGCCTTGACATCCCGTCTATCCCTGTACCCACGTGGAATGCTCGGCAGCAATGTGCCTTCAGCAGAGTACTGGGTCGGGAAGGCCTGGGATACTTTAACAGATCATCACAAGAAAGGCCGGGTAGGATTGTCGTTTCTCCAAGGCACTTGTCTAATGGCGCAGGTGGACTTCGCGGACGGCCGCGGTCATCGAGCATATACGTCTTGTGCACTGGGCATTCGAACTCTTCAGTCCGCTGGGCTCAACAGGGACCTTTTCGCCTCGGATTTGGACAGTTCCAGTCTGGAAGAGCGGAGACGCATAACGTGGGCTTTCTTCATGCTCGATCGTACTTATGGTGCGTCTCGCGGTTATTCCATATGTCTGGCGGACAAATACTTCAGCCTTGCTTTCCCCTCACCAGATCTAGAGGAATCGAGCCCTAGTTCTTCGCACATTGAGCCAGAAAACGAAGGCGAGGTGGTAGAAAACAGTATTCTCGCTTGTCTGATTCGATTGTTTGCACTCTGGGGCAAGGCTACGGAGTACGTCTTCGATTCCACGGACGAAAAGGCACTCTCTCCGTGGCAATCCGGATCGGCCTTTGCCGTTCTAGAATCTGAGTGGATGCAGTTTGAGACCCAGTTCCCTAATGCCCATCGCTACCTGAACGTCGAGTCTGAATTGCGGGCCGGTAAGGAATCTCGGAATGGCCTCTACCTACCCACCTGGCTGTGCGTGCAGTTCTTACTCCATTCGATCCAATGCATGCTACACCATCCGTTCGTGATCATGATCAAGCTGCGGCATATCAACGGCAATCTGTCATCCACATTCCTGCAAAAATCGTTCGAAAGTTCCCTGCTGCACTCAAGGTGGATTGCCCGCCTGATCAAGGAAATGTCCGATGCTGGCTCACGACCCTATGACCCCTTTCTAGCGTACCTTGCTGCTATTGCCGCCACAATTCAGCTCGAACACACGGTTAGCAGCAACCCGGAAGTGGCTCGGCTGGTAACCAAAGAGTTTCAGATCCTTACCGACTTCATGAAGCATGTTTCAGTGCACTGGGCAAACATCCGAGTCCTGGTTGACCGAGTCAGCGAGTTGGCCCGCCGACGTCGGAATTTCGGATCTCTCTATTACAATCAGGACGGCTATTCCGGTGCCCTTCCTACCATGCCGACCCCATCCAACCTCCCCAAGATGTCGACGGAAGACGAAGCACTGATGTGGGATATCCTGGAAATTAGCTCGTCATCCTGCTCAAGCGGGATGGCACAACTTGGCGACCTGGTTCCGTCGTTCAACCGACAGACCATCGTGCCTTCACCGGAGCAGCCTCCTTCTCCCATGGCCCCGGATGTAGTCGAGCAGGGCAAGGAGACAAACGAGTCCATGCAACCCGACCTTTCCGCGCCGGAAATGTCGCTTCTTGATGGGCGTGTGCTAGCTTTAATGGCGGAAGACCCGGCCGGCTGGTCGTTCCCCGATCGAAGCAATGGCGATGAGTTTGGGAACGCGATTCCCGACGTTCCCGACTGGATGATGTCGAGCGGACATTTACCCTAGCATCTTTGATGAGCTTCTAGCATGTCTGGACTTCCTATCAGCGGATCATTCAATTATCCTAGGCTCTATTAACCCAGTGCAGCCTGTCTATTGAAGCAACGGACTATGCAGGCCCTTCTCCGAATCAAGCGGAATCTTGTGTACCCAAGCACCATAAATCACTTGTGGGGTGGGCAGTCAAAAAGCAATATACGACTAACTGCAGCTGCTATACGCCTCTCGTCTGCCTCCTCACTCCTGGGCCCTAAAGACGCTATACTGCACACTAGCTCCACCTTCGCGCATCGCTGGTAGTAGCGAGGCAGCCTCTGGCCCTAACGCTAGGATCCCTCGTAATCATTGTCTTTGTCATTTCCACGGGAAACCTTCAACCACCTTAGGTGTCGGGGGCTGTAGGTTCTGGTTTCGGGGTTGCGCCTTCCTGGCCAGTGGGTCACGTGGGCGGTATCACATGACCCACAAAGCACAACGTTGCCTCAGGGGGCGCAACTCCTGACCTTCGATCTATGCCTGGCCGGATCCATTCCCGTACATTCAAAGTTCTTGGGCCTCACACTAATAGATCGTTCCGTTTCATCAAATAAAACACTGGTATCGCTCTAAACCGCCTTTTTGCGACCATTTCGTTGTTGAAATTCCTGCCAGCTGGACTTAGTGCTCTGCCAAATCGTGCTAAAGTAAAAAGGGGGAGAGAGGCCCTATCCACTCACCCCTTTCGTCAAAGAAAATGTCAAACATGATTTCCTCTACATTTGCCCCTAACTTAACTCGCCGGGATACGGGCAAATCGAGCATAGGGCATGACAATGCTACAGGTGCGGCCCCTCCCCTAACTAGCGGAGGGGGGACGTTTGGACCGCAGAGTGCCACGGCAATCTATCAACACATACATGACATGGCTACCAAGCGAATATCTACGTTGGACTACCTGCGGAAAGCGCATGAAGGCCGCATTTACTGGTTTAACACCGTGCATTTCTCCCGCACGGATATTGGTCGAATCCCCTACTTTGAATCTCGAAAACTTTCCCGCCGCGCCATCAACTATCTCTTGTTGGGTCTATCACTTCCTCCAATCCTGGATGTCAGCTCGACTCCCGTCGAGTATCTCCGAGCCTTGAATGCTCTCCTAATCGAGTTCGAAACCTTCCAGCAAGTCCACCCGCCGGATGGGAGTTCATCCTCAACTCTAGCCAGAGCACGGATTCCCCAGATGTTCAAACGAGCTGCCCAGGCGGGGACTAAGACCCGACGAGCAAGCTCGGCTACCGAGATTGGCCTGCCTATGCAGTCTAGCGACCCGTCCGACCTGAAAGGCATGACAGGCAACATCTCCTCCTCCGTCTCGGCGGCAGCCGTCATTTCTTTCCCTCATACTGAAGCTTCGGAGCTTCTTCCCGGCGAAGAGTATTCGTATCTCTTGACGCCGTTATTACCATTTGAACCGGATTACTTCGAGACCTTTGTAACTCTGTGCGACGTACTGATAGATTGCTATACTCGGCTTGCCTCGTTAATTTCGGCTCCGTCGGTGTGCACTATCGGATTAGGCGAGATGTTTTCAAAAGCGGATGCTAAGATCAGGAAAATCATGGTTGCAGGCATTGTACGGGAATTCGAAGACGCAAGTCGGAACAATGCCAAGAATGAAGTCTTTGGAGTTAGTCGCGTGGTTCTTGGTGGTCTTTTAGGTTGACAAACTTCATGTGTTCGCTTGAATGCGAGGTTAGCGAGAGTGTTTGTTTATGTATGTGCCACAGCTGGTTTCTTTAGTCGGTACCTCATCCGTCCTTTCTTCCTTCTCGGCTTGGTGCTTAGTATTCCGTATGGACCTATGAATACTATCCTAGGTACCCCCCAGGCTTTTCGCCTTGGGTGATAGTGATACCGCCCGTCCTCCGTAGATAACCTTCGTTTCAGCTGCTGTATCGTACAAGCGTGGACTTCGAATTGGAGATAATTCTGGATGAGTGGAATGTGGAACCGCATCGGTGGCTGAATCTCGTACCGAGGATGATCTCCGTAAGGTAGATACGGAGTATATTGTACGTACAGAGTACAAAGTACGGGAAGCCGGGCAGGAATGACGCCATCGGACGGGTCTTCTGCACGGCCACATGCGGCGCCACGTGTGGCTTGTGCTGGCCCGCCGGGTTTCGTCTTTCGTCGTCCCCAGCCGTTCACCTTCCGAAGATCACCACGATTTGTCAATGTCGACCCTCTGCTCCACCAGACCCAGTCGACATCATAGGTAGCCTTCCAGACTCAATTCCAAGTCCACGAAAAATCCAGACCCAGAACCCGAACCCACAGTTGACGTCCCTGGGGCCGCAGAGATGGTCTACGTCATGGTGAGAAGAAAAAAGGCGGTTTGCAACCGGTTTGCCACAGATTGCCTAGAAAACTTTTAAGCGAACTGCCTCGCTCGGGTCACGATGCCTTTATTCTCTCCGTCCAACTTTTTCTCTTCCCCCGATTCTCGGCCACCATTCCTTCCACCATGGCCACCACTCGAAAGATCGTCTGCTTCTCAGGTACGGCCCTAGCTCGTCTCCCCGTCGATCTCCACTCCCCGGGTGAAAGCTAACCCCGTGCAGACTTCGACGGCACTATTTTCATGCAGGATAGCGGTCACGTCCTGGTTGATGCTCTAGGATGCGGTGCCGAGGGCCGCCGGAAGTTCGAGGAGGAGATCAAGACGGGAGCCCGCTCGTTCGTCGAGGTCTCCGAGGATATGTGGGGTTCGCTGAAAATCCCATTCTCCGATGGCTTCGAGATCATGAACAAGCAACTAGACCTTGACCCTGGGTTTAAGGAGTTTCACCAGTTCTGCGTGGCCCACAACATCGATTTCAATGTCATCAGCGCTGGCTTGAAGCCTGTTCTGGCTCAGGTCCTGAAGCAATTCCTTGGTCCGGAAGAGGTATGTTCGGTTCCATCACCGCGCTTTCTAGCCAAGGTCCTGATGGGCAATGAACAGGCATCGCGCATCGAAATCGTCGCCAACGACGCGGACATCGGCGAGGAAGGTGGCCAGTGGAAGCCCATCTGGCGCCACGACACGCCGCTCGGACACGACAAGGCCCGTTCCATCCAGGAGGGTCGGGCTCTGGCCGAGAAGTACTCGCTCGACAACGAAATCCCTCTGATCATCTTCATTGGTGACGGCGTCTCGGATCTGCCGGCTGCCCGGGAAGCCGACGTTCTATTCGCGCGAAAGGGCCTGCGGTTGGAAGAATACTGCAAGGAGAACCAGATTCCATACATCCCGTTTGAGGACTTCTCCGAGATCAAGCGCGAGGTGCAGAAGATCATGAGCGAGGACGAGGAGAAAACGGGCGGCCAGGGCGTGCCGGCTCGGTTCAACCCGCGCGCCAACATGTGGCGGCGGATTTCCAGCAAACAAGCTGTAAGTGAAATACATCCTGGATGAAGGCCGAAATGTTTCGGCGGCTGACTATCTAGGTTCCCCAAATTGTTGCCGCCACGCCAAAGGAAGATAAGATGTTCCTGTGGCCTGAAAGCTTCTCCGAGTTACAGGCGGAGAAGATAATGGACAAGGCCGCTGTCTAGGTGTAATGTTTATGTAGTAGCTTCCTTTATGCTGGCATATTAGGAGGAATGATTAGACGTTAGACGTATGATGAATATACATATTCTTTTCTGGTCATGTTAGACTCACCTGTCTCCCCTGAATTTAGTAACCATCGTAGCATAAGGGCAACACTCGAGCCCAGGGCTCCAATGATTGATTAAAATCATGGTATTTCTAGGTAATTTCCGCCTCCTATCTCGAAGACAGAAGGATATTTGAAGGTCTTGTCCGACCGCTCCTGACCTAGATAACTTTGCTTCACCTCTTACCTCAACCATTCTCTGTCGTAGTAGAAACCATGTTTCTGTGGAAAACCCCATTAAAGGAGTCGCGTCCGGAGTCGATCTCGCCTTCGAGAGTATCACCGCCTACAAGACAAACAGAAGACGTGCTACCAGCACACCCCTTTCGCTGGTGGATAGTTCGATCCGCGACTACTGTACATGCGTAGCGCGATTCAGCGAGATATTAAGATTGTTAGGGCTCTTCCTAAGGCCAGGTACGGCGGCTGACCAAGTATTTGGGTCACATGGGGGTGTAGCCCTATCACTTCCCCCTGGGAATAAGGCTTGATTTTGCTTGCGACAACGTAGCCAAAGCTCGAGCCGTTGGATAATCTACTACTTAGTATCTTCTTTTACTGCCGGATCAGGGCAGGGAGATTCTACTGGCATCGTCTCAGAGAGGCAACTCGTGCACACGAAAGGCCGTCCGTAGGTGGTAAGGTAAACCTTTTTTGCTTTTTTGCAGGTAAACAAAATTATGAAATGGACATAATAAACATAGCTTTCAGTTAGGCCTGAGAGTCAATTACAGGGGCTTGGTTTACCCGAGTTATCACTACGATAAAATGTTATGAATTCGTAGATTAACCCTCTCCATAGACCAGTCTACTGAGGACTGCAGCTACTACAGGAACGCACCCGATCTCGTGAAAGACTCAGAAGGTTTAACCCGCAGGCAACTTGCTACGCTGCCGAATTCATGGATTCAAACACGAATGATTGGGACAGTTCCACCATGTGGAATTAGAACCTGATCCAGATGAACGTACGAGCCGCAGCGCCGCGGCATCGGATTAGGTGTTGAAGACGCTGGTTAGTAGGAAACGCGAATATAACCTCCTTACCGAGGGGGAGGTAGGCAGTCCAACGACTCTACCTAGTACGATACAACTGAAGCAGGAGGATGACCTTCCAAGGCGGGTCGCTCCTAAGTGGCTTCAGCCGTGGACATGGCCCCTGTCAAGAACTTACTCCGCCGGAGAATCCTGCTGCATGAGGCTGAGGTCGCCCAGAAAGAGGCTGAAGCTAAGAGGTATAACACCCGCGCCGAGAAGTACAAGAAGGCCATCTATTATGCCCGTGACAAGATCTTCTCTTTGGAGGATGACCTCAAGCAACTGGCCGCTGCAGAAGAGGAAGATTTGACCCAGTATCCTGCTAAACCCCCTGAGCAAGCTCAGCACCGGGTGCGAATCGAATGCCCCGAACCTCACCTGTTTAACTCCCGACACTTCCAGCCTCTTAGAGGCCCAGAGGAGCCCGTGGCCACTATTAAACGCCCCCAGCCAGGCATCTTTTCAATTCTCGCCCCTAACATGCGGCCTTTGAGCGCAACCGCTTGCCTACCGTCGATACCGCTGATACTGCTGATGCGGCCCACTGGCGTTCCCGGGGTGAGAAGCCTCGTGAGTCCTTGGGCGTGGGAGACGTGAATGGTTTCTCTACCAGGCTACCAGGCTGACGCTTTGCTATTGAATGCAAGTTCGACGTTGTTCAGCTCCTGTTCCCTACAAATCGGGCCAAGACCTCCTATTCCCTGCAGCAGATGACTGGCTCATTCTTCGAGGTCATGAATAAGTACGCGGTCAGCACCCCTGGTCTGACTTTCGAGGGCTTTATGCATGAACTCAGCCGGTACCTTGGTGTGCACTTGCTGAAGAGGAGGCCCGCCGTGAGCTGTTCAATACAGAGTAGTCCCAGAAGGTGTCTATCGACTACTACCAGCGCTTGACCTCGCTGTAGAGGCTGGCACCCCTGAAGCAGACTGCACCTACATGTTCAAGTACACTATGTCCCCCGGCTGGAATAGGGAGTGGCTCGAGCCTCAGCTGCGCCCGTCGCGCCTAATCCCTGCCGGACCTAGTTGAAGACCTCCCTATCTGCACGCTCCGTGGCATGGAATATCGCGATATTTTAGCGGCGGTGGACCGCCTGGGAAGGGCCAAAATCTTCGAGCTTATGGCCACTAAGAGTATGGACGAGCTACTGGAGATTATCGCCCCCGAGCCAGTGGACGACTATCCCGGCCAACGCGAAGACCCCCAGCAACCAGTTATGATCGTCGACACCGACACCCACGAAGAACACCCCGGGTCCAGGAGGCCGTCGACTCCCGTGAAACGCGTCAAGGGCTCAAGGCATTCAATAAGGCCTTATTCGAAGGTGCTTGGGACAAATGGAATACAGATCCCCCGTGGCAGCCGTGGGAGAACTTTCAGAATGCTCCTGATCTCGTATTAGACTACCACGCTCGGTACCCTGATAAAGTATCTAGTCCGCCGCGATTGCTTTTCAGGCATTCCGGAGGGTCTCCATGTCTCTATGTCTATTGGTCTGGTCTGGTCTACCCATCTTGGTAAGCAAATACGACTCTTTCAATCTCTTCATTTCGACTCACGTTTAGCATGTTTAAAAGATCCCATTGGGTTAAAAGATTATAGCAGTAGGCGTTATTTGGTCCCCTAAACCAGAACGTGTGATCAGCAGGGGAACCCCGCTCAGTGTATTTAGGATAGAAATCCTACATTGATTATAGAGGCAAGCGATTAGTTATATTCAATCCATACAGTCCCCTTGACCTCTTGTACCCGACCCCCTAGATCATATAGCGCTCCGCAGTCGTACCGCAGGCAACCCACCCTTCCGGTACTTCCACCTAAGGTAACCAAGTGCCTGATCGCATAGATAGACTTTATTAGATCAATAGAATCTTGGTTGATTGATTAATTGATTGATTGTCTTTTTCATTGTTTCAGATATCTGAAGTTATCCGTAATCCCACTGCTATTCATTGTTTCTATACCTTAGCTACAAAGTACAGCAGGCCATGTAACCGCCAAGGGCCGCTATATTCACTAAGCATTTATGGTATGGCCCAGCTAAATTATGGTGAGTATGGCGAAGTCTATCTTTTGCAGAATGTACTCGTTTGCAGCTTTCTATAAAAAGGGCCTGTCTGCCACCCTTTAGATTTCCTATCCGGTATTTGGAACGTCGATGACCTCGAGATTGGATACGATAAGTCTCAAGAGATACTGAAGGCGTAGGAAGTGTACCAGTGAAGGCATTTGAACACGTACGGAGCCTCTTGCTAAGGTATGGATGAATGCCCAGCGGATATCTTATACATGATATTTAAATTATTATCACCGGCCGAATATCGAACGCTATGTCAAGTGAGTAAGGGCTTGCGTGGCTTTACCGAGCCATTTCTTTACTCTGAAATCCATTGGAAATGGGATGCACCAAAAAGTCTTTATTCTGAACCTGAAGATCCTCCCCCCCCATTTCACCAATTCCTTCGAACAATCTCCTCCAGGCCTCAGCTGGCGGGATATGTGACCAGCCTAAGCTTAACAGGTATTAGTTTTAACCAATACAGGAAGCAGAAATGGCTAATAATTCGTGTATCCGAGGCCGTGCTAGACAAACTTATTACGATAGTCAGCAGAACTGGTGTCCCTTTTACAGATATTTGGATTCAAGAACTGCGTAAAGGCACATTAGATGCTGTTCTAGCACTCCTATTATCACAACTACCGAACCTGAGAAATCTGGATATTGATCATAATTTTACTCGGTATACAACATTTATCGGTAAGGTTTTTAAATCAGCTATCTGCAAGCCTGGCTACTATAGATTACCGAAATTTAAGGATCTCCAAAAGGTGTCTTTCTACCTAAACCAGGACCAAGAATACGAACGCAATAAAAAAAATAAAAGGTAGATTGGATACATTACCCTTATTATACCTTCCGAATCTTGAGCATCTGTCAATCTCAATTAAAAACCCTACCATATTTGCATGGCCTGGTATGCAGGTGCCAGTCACATCCAAGCTTAAATCGCTCAGTTTAAGAAATATCCGGGAGGCGTATCTTGGTAAGGTTCTTTCAGTTACCCAAAGTATTAAATCTCTTCGCTGGTACTGGTATTACGATGAGGGTGTCGAGGATCAGTTTATTACGAATACCGTTGATCTTGATCGTATTGCTGCTGCAATATCTCATGTTCGAAATACCCTTACAGATTTAATAGTCTCAGCTAAGATGGATTTGGGAGGTAGTGCTGCATTTTATCCTTCAGTCATGATCCAGGGATCGTTAAAGGCTATGACTAATTTCGACATGCTCAGGAGGCTTCAAATACCGTGGGCGTTTCTGATGGGCTTCACGCCAGATACCTCCCGGCGATTACAGGATGTGCTTCCGAGAAACATCGAGGTCCTGGTGCTTACGGATGAGCTACACCTTCAGAATGAGGATGAGCACGAGGATGTGCCAGCCTGGATGTGGAGATTTCCTTCTATCCTGGGCGTGCTTAAATCGTGGCTGACAGATCGGATCACCTATACACCGCGTGTTCGTTGTGTGTCGATATTCATGAGCACCCCTCGTTGGCGAAATGATTGGGATGTTTGGAATCCCAGTTTCGTCGAGCTCGGTCTGCAGGTAGGGGTTCAAGTGGAATTAATCAACTTCTCTCCGAATTGCCCTAGAGCCTCTAGCTTCCACATGGACAAGAGATGGATCCAGTGGGTGGCGCCATGTCTGCAGGTGAATCATGAGAGTACAACTTAGGCGGATATATCAAATTATCAATCAATCAATCAATCAACTTTCCATTGCCCTGTTCGAGCCAAATTTTTTGATGTCTAGCTAGGTATGCGGGCGTTTCATCCAGCTGAAGCAAGAATATAGCCCCTCCGAACCCCGAATGCCCGAAATAAGTAGAAAAGCGATAGAAAAGTAGATATAAATGCAGACATACATGCAAACCGCAGCGAGTCATATACATAACTAGCCGCTCGTCACTCCGCCGCTGTATGAGTCATGCCCTAGGTACTCTGCGCGTAGTTAAAGGGCGGTGTGGAGAAGGCGGTGAAGCCGGCATCTATTGACCGTTTACGACCGGTTACGACCGTTCATATAACCATCGTCAATAACGAACTGTTGCTTGCTGCTCGAGTCACCGATTCTTCGGCAAGAATCCGCCCTTCCATCGCTGGCGACTAGTGATTGAGCCTCTTCCTTATATCTATCTGCTCTCTAATCCCCCACTTGAACGCCATGACTCTTAACCAGGCCGCCGCTCGGTGCGCCGCTTTGCGCCAGCGGCTTCCTCTCAATCCTGTGCGTCAATATTCTTCCCATGCCACTCCGCAAACCTCGCCCTTTGCTCCTCGCCATTTCCTCTCTGTCGGCGACCTCTCCCCCGCCGAATTCGCCGCGCTCGTCCGCAATGCCTCGTCGCACAAGCGCTCCATCAAGTCCGGCTCCATCCCCCAGAACTTGCTCGGCTCCCTGACCGGGAAAACCGTGGCCATGATGTTCAGCAAACGGAGTACTCGTACGAGGATCTCCACGGAAGGCGCGGTGGTGCAGCTGGGCGGCCATCCGATGTTCCTGGGCAAGGATGACATCCAATTAGGGGTAAATGAGTCATTGTACGACACGTCGGTAGTCATCTCGTCCATGGTCTCCTGCATGGTTGCCCGGGTGGGCAAGCACGCCGACGTGGCCGACCTCGCGAAGCACTCCTCGGTCCCGGTGATCAATGCCCTCTGCGACTCCTACCACCCGCTGCAGGCGATTGCCGACTTCCAGACCATCTACGAGACCTTCACACCCAAGGCCCATCATTTGAATACGCTGGGTCTGGAGGGCCTGAAAATCGCCTGGATAGGCGATGCTAACAATGTCCTATTCGACATGGCCATCGCAGCAGCGAAGATGGGCGTCGACATGTCTGTGGCGACGCCGAAGGGCTACGAGATCCCCGCGTCAATGCTGCAGATCATCACGGAGGCTGGCAAGACAGCCCCCAAGCCCGGAAAGCTGACCCAAACCAACGTTCCGGAGGAGGCGGTGAAGGGCGCCGATATCCTAGTGACCGACACCTGGATCTCGATGGGACAGGAGGCGGAGAAAATCCAACGGTTGAAGGACTTCGAGGGCTTCCAGATCACCCCGGAGCTTGCCAAGCGGGGCGGTGCCAACGAGGGATGGAGGTTCATGCACTGCCTGCCGCGGCACCCAGAGGAAGTCAGCGACGAGGTGTTCTATAGCAACCGGTCGTTAGTCTTCCCCGAGGCGGAGAATCGCCTGTGGGCAGCCATCTCGGCGCTAGAGGGATTTGTGGTCAACAAAGGGAAGATTGAGTAGCTGGCGAAGATGGTGGGAGGCATCCCATAGTAAGATGGGGGGGCATGCAGAAGTTTTAAGGGAGAGTGTGTGTAATAGTGCATCCGCAATAGTTAGTGAAGAATACATGGATATTATGCACGTATATACTATAGTATTCCATACGCAGGCCCACAGTAGCAGGCCACGTGACTGCTGACCATCGCCCGGCGAGGATTGGTGCCGGGGAGCCTCAGGCCGACTCCGGCCCCCGACTTCGCTGCGGAGCTTAGCTTGTCTTACTCTTACACATACTCTTTCCATCTGTGCTTCTCCGACTCCTCCGGCCCACTTTTCCTCCCTCCGGCCTTTTATTATTATTGTCGCCCACGGCCAGAGTTCAAAGTCGCCCTCTCCTCCATCTGTCAGGTCTGGTGCTCACCCTTGGTTGATTGCACGCCTTAGCAATGCTTCTCTCGCAAACCCGGGGCCGAATGCCCTCTGCCTTGCGCAGCCTGGCCCAGCGGTCCATGACGGTGTAAGAAAATGCCTGCGTGCCTGTACATTCCATTCCTCAATGGACTTGAAGCTGACCTCCCCCATCTTACTATAGTCGCCCTCTCTCGACCACCTTCCCTAGACAGAAGACCGCCGCCTCCGAAGATGACCCCATCCTCAACAAGGTCTCTCGCCACATCACGCAGCCCATCTCCCAGGGTGCCTCGCAGGCCATGCTGTACGCCACGGGCCTCACGGAGGCTGACATGGACAAGGCCCAGGTTGGCATTTCCTCGGTCTGGTATAATGGAAACCCGTGCAACATGCATCTGCTCGAGCTGAACAACAAGGTGCGCGAGGGTGTGCAGAAGGCCGGGTTGATCGGCTACCAGTTCAACACCGTCGGCGTCAGTGATGGGATCAGTATGGGAACCAAGGGCATGCGGTACTCACTGCAGAGTCGCGACCTGATCGCCGACTCTATTGAGACCGTCATGGGCGGCCAATGGTACGATGCTAACATCAGCATCCCCGGCTGCGACAAGAACATGCCCGGCGTGTTGATGGCCATGGGTCGCGTCAACCGTCCCAGTCTGATGGTTTACGGAGGATCCATCAAGCCGGGTTGCGCTGCCACCCAGGACAACGCCGACATTGACATTGTCTCCGCCTTCCAGGCCTACGGGCAGTTCATCACCGGCAACATCACCGAACCCCAGCGCTTCGACATTATCCGTCACGCCTGTCCGGGCAAGGGCGCCTGCGGAGGCATGTACACGGCCAACACCATGGCCACCGCCATTGAGACCATGGGCATGACCCTGCCCGGCTCGTCCTCATTCCCGGCTGACTCTACCGCCAAATACATCGAATGTCAGGCCGCCGGCGAGGCGATCAAGAACCTACTCAAGGAGGATATCCGCCCACGAGATATTATGACACGCCAGGCCTTCGAGGACGCCATGATTGTGGTCAACATCACGGGTGGGTCTACTAATGCCGTGCTGCATCTTATCGCTATTGCCGACTCGGTCGGCGTTAAGCTGGACATCGAGGACTTCCAGGCCGTCTCCGACCGCACCCCTTTCCTGGCCGACCTCAAACCCTCCGGCAAATACGTCATGCATGACCTGCACAAGATCGGCGGCACCCCCTCGCTGCTCAAGTTCCTGATCAAGGAGGGTGTCATCAGCGGCGCCGGCATGACCGTCACCGGTCAGACGCTGGCCAAGAACCTGGAGAATGTGCCCGACTTTCCCGAGGACCAGAAGATCATCCGTCCCTTCTCCGACCCCATCAAGGAGACTGGTCACATCCAAATCCTGCGGGGATCCCTGGCACCCGGTGGCTCCGTCGGCAAGATCACCGGTAAGGAAGGCACCGCGTTCACCGGTAAGGCGCGGGTGTTCGACGACGAGGACGACTTCATCGCAGCGCTGGAGCGCAACGAGATCAAGAAGGAGGACAAGACCGTTGTGGTCATTCGCTACACCGGACCTAAGGGTGGTCCCGGGATGCCTGGTACGTGTGGTCGCTTCCGTCAAAGAACTCTAGTCTGATTCCCAACCCTGCAGAAATGCTGAAACCCTCATCGGCCCTGATGGGTGCTGGCCTCGGCAACTCGTGCGCGCTAATTACTGACGGCCGATTCTCCGGCGGCTCTCATGGGTTCCTGATCGGACATATCGTCCCCGAGGCTGCTGTCGGCGGACCCATCGGTCTCGTCAAGGATGGCGACGTCATCACTATTGATGCTGAGCGCCGCGCCCTCGACCTGGAAGTGGACGAGACCACTCTGGCCGAGCGCCGAAAGCAGTGGGAGGCGGACCGCGACGCTGGCAAGCTTCCTCCTACGGGGTTGACTATGCGTGGGACCTTGGGCAAATACGCTCGGTAAGTCCGTTCCTATTCGAGGGCAGTGGAATCATGCTAATCTACGTATGACAGACTTGTGCAAGACGCCAGCCACGGCTGTATCACCGACTCATTGCAAGCCAAGTCAGATCAATAAGCAATCATATCGTTGAACTATATATCGCTTTATTGATATCTATCTGTTTAACGATGGCCCGTCCTGCACGTTCGCAAGTAGCTAGATATATTTTGCATGGATGGTGGTTTTTTCCTGTTTAATGCCCGAGTTATTGGAGACGAAAAGCGTTTGTTTATTCTGCCATGTGGGATTATGGCCTGTCAATACTCCCTTAGCATTTAGTTAATAGATGTGTACCTTATCTTACCACGGAGTACAACTGAGACACCACGGAGCAAACAGCACAAACAGCACAAACAGCACAAACATCGCCCATGCCGGCGCGGGCCAATGGCGGCGGCAAAATTACCAATCGGAAAACGTCATCCCGGATTATTTATCTTCCGGTCCTCCTATGTCGGAGCCCCGGATCACGTGCCGGTCCGGGGCATGACTCTTCAGCGCCGACGAGCACAGCAAAAAGTTCACTCTTCCGTATCTCAACAATGCTGCCTCGCGCGATACCACTGAGGGGCCTGGCCAGGCCTCCCTGCGCTACCATACGCAGACCGGCAAGCGTCGCTTTCCTTACCAATTGCTTTCTGAGGTCTAACTGACTTTCTAGGTTGCGCCTCGGTGGACTCCCTCGCCCTGTCTCCCCAGCAGGAGAGTCCATCGTCTCCTCCGATCCGTCTGCTCGACATCCTTTCCATCCCGCCCCTTGAGCACGACTGCATTTCCCCACGCTCAGCATGATAATGCCGCCTCCTTCCCTTCGTCTGAAGATCGCCCGCCGCAGACCTTGACGGAGAAGATCGTGCAACGCTATGCGGTCGGTCTCCCAGAAGGAAAATATGTCCGGAGCGGCGACTACATCAGTCTGGCCCCCCAGTACTGCATGACGCACGACAACTCGTGGCCTGTTGCCCTCAAGTTCATGTCCATGGGCGCCACGCAGGTCCACAACCCCAAGCAGATCGTCATGACTCTGGATCACGACGTCCAGAATACCAGTCCCTCCAACCTCCAGAAATACCAACAGATCGAGAATTTTGCCAAACAGCACGGCATTGACTTTTATCCTGCCGGACGGGGTATTGGACACCAGGTTATGGTGGAGGAGTTGTACGCCTGGCCGGGTAGCATGGCCGTGGCCTCGGATAGCCACAGCAACCACTACGGCGGAATTGGCTGCCTGGGAACTGCCGTGGTTCGGACGGATGCGGCCAGCATCTGGGCCACGTCGCGGACGTGGTGGCAGATTCCGCCGGTTGCGCGGGTGACCTTCACAGGAACCCTGCCCGAAGGTGTGACGGGTAAAGACGTGATCGTCGCCTTGTGTGGGTTGTTCAAAAGCGACGTCCTCAACCATGCGATTGAGTTTACCGGGTCTCCGGAGACCATGGCCAGTCTGCCAGTGGATAGCCGACTGACCATCGCCAACATGACAACCGAGTGGGGAGCGCTCACTGGTCTGTTTCCTATCGACGAGACCCTGAAGCGCTGGCTTCGATACAAGGCCACGGAGGCTGCCATACTGGAAGACCGAAATACTCGGGATCGCATCACGCATGAAAAGGTGGAGGAGCTGTTCGCTAACCCTCTCACGGCGGACCCCGATGCCCAGTACGCTAAACAGCTCTACCTCAACCTCTCTACCCTCTCGCCTCACGTTTCCGGGCCCAACTCCGTCAAGGTCGCCACGCCGCTCAACGAACTCGTCCAGCAGAATATCAAGATCAATCGTGCCTACGTCGTCTCTTGCACCAACTCCCGTGCTTCCGACATTGCGGCGGCCGCCAAGGTCTTCAAGGACGCCGCTAAGGCGAATCCCGACGTACCTCCGAAGATTGCCGATGGGGTCAAATTCTACATCGCGGCCGCTTCTGCGCCAGAGCAGGAGGCTGCCGAACACGCTGGTGATTGGCAGGCTCTGCTCGATGCCGGTGCGCAGCCCTTACCTGCCGGATGCGGCCCCTGTATCGGCCTCGGCACCGGACTTCTGGAGCCCGGCGAGGTTGGCATCAGTGCCAGCAACCGGAATTTCAAGGGACGCATGGGCTCGCGCGACGCGCTGGCTTATTTGGCGAGTCCCGAAGTCGTGGCCGCCAGCGCTCTTAGCGGCATCATTAATGGCCCCGGCGCCTACAAGGTCCCAGAGGACTGGGCCGGCGTGGACCACGGTTTCGGCACCGGCATGCCCGCCACCACGGAGAACGAGCTCAGCAACTTCATCCAGCAAATGGATTCCCTGATAGACCGAGTCGAGTCCGCGGGCGGTGCCACCAAATCTGCCACCGAGATTCTCCCCGGCTTCCCGGAGAAGGTCAGCGGCGAGATTGTCTTCTGCGATGCCGACAACCTCGACACCGACAGCATCTACCCCGGAAAGCTGACCTACCAAGACAACGTGTCCAAGGAGGACATGGCTCAGGCGTGCATGCAGAACTACGATCCCGAGTTCAAAGACACTGCCAAAGCAAACGACATTCTCGTTGCCGGTTTCAACTTCGGCTGCGGATCCTCCCGAGAGCAGGCGGCGACCGCCATCCTGGCCAAGCAGATCCCGCTGGTCGTGTCCGGCAGCTTCGGAAACATTTTCGCGCGGAACAGTATCAACAACGCGCTGATGGGCCTGGAGGTCCCGCGGCTAATCGAACGTCTGCGCGCGCAATTCTCTCAACCATCTGACCCCTCGAAGCGCCACCTCACGCGTCGCACGGGTTGGACGTTAACGTGGGACGTGAAGCGTAGCGTTGTCGAGGTGAAAGAGGGTGAGAATGGCGAGAGCTGGACGGAGCAGGTTGGCGAGCTGCCGGCCAATGTGCAGGAGATCATTGCGGCTGGGGGGTTGGAGTCGTGGGTTAAGAATGAGGTTGCAAAGACGGGGTAGAGCGCGGAGGTGAGTGAAAAGGAATGAAGGAGTATGTTTAAATATTATATAGAAAAGATTGTATCAATATGATATCCCGGTTCCGGTCCTGTCTTCAGGTACGTTCAACTTGAATCAATACGATGGAGACTGGTAACTCTGCCACGATCACATGGTTAACATATGGCCATGCCCAGCAGTAATCAGAGTTCATCTTCACTATTTTCCTTGGCCCACTCCACGCTACTTTACGAAACTCAGCAAGATTCATCCAGAAGCAATGTGGTTTGCGGAAGGTCAGCCCTCGGTTCCTAGGGGGGCGGTACGGTTGATCTTCAAAGAATGTATGTCGTACACAACTGCAGATTCTAGACACAGTAAGATGGTAGAAATCTGCAATCTATTACTAGTTATGTCACCGATAGCCACGGTATCATTCCATGCGACACGAAGAATGGTAGGCAAAACCAAAATAAATGAAACCAGACTGCGACATCCCACCTGTGCCGACTCTGCTCTCCTGATACCATATCGCTTCCACAAATACTCAAAGCCCCCGTTTCATCACTACCTACCATTGGTACCACAACTTCAACTCTCCTACAGACGAACGAACAGCCCCCACGGCTCTTTCCTCCTCAACAAGCCAACATGCCAGGAGCACAGTACGAGTCCTGCAACAAGCCTCCATGCGTGCCCTTGTGGGCGACATTTCAGGCCTGGCGGTCCTAGACCTCATCTGTGGCGCAGGCTCCTGCACCTAGTAAAGTAGTGACAGATTGGGGCGCACTCCGCGTCGTGGGCGTCGATATTTTATCTTTCACGATAGAGATCGCCCGACAACGCACGCAGGACGATCCCCGGGTGGAATTCCACGTCGTTGACTGTACTTGGCCGTTCTACATGGGGCGGTTTGACGTCGTAATCTCGCGGTGGTTACTAAGCTATGCGTCTAATAACGGAGAGATGCTAGAGATATGATATAATATTTTTAATAACCTAAAACCCGGCGGACGGGTCATTGGGATTTATCTAGACTTGGGAGCCATCGAGCAGGGGGGGGTTACCAGTAGGAAATTATAATGGGCAGAGCGTTGAGGTGATTGAGAGGCTGGAGAATGAAGGTGTTTGTGTGCAGACGACGCTGCATATGTTAGATCTGTTTTCCTTTTAGGAATTACTTTCTTCCCAAGGAAGTATATAATAAATGCGCAAAGCTGGCTGGGATGAAAGATGTGCAGTGGGTGACGCATCCCGGGTTTGAGGTGCCGGGGTTGGTGGTGGATATGGAGGAGGTTCGAAAGCAACCTCTTTTTAACAATTTCACCGCTGTACGGCCGCTGGAATAGGGGGCCAGTGGTTTTTGTCGGAGTAGGATGATTCGGTCTGAAGCGGGTGACTTGGTTAATAACTATGGAAATGCCGGGTTGCAATTGTGTCAGCAGGAAATCACCATCATATACCTATGGCTTATCATTGTTAAAGCCACCTTCCCGTTCCGCTTGAGTGGCCTACTTAGGGTTTGCGATATCAAGTCCCTTACCTATCCATGCTCACTCAATGATGTCAGACTGAACCCATCTGGGACGATTGCCTACGATGTCAGGCTGCATCTACCCGCTTTAGGTAATACATGACCTCTTTCCCGGGTGCCTTGCGGCTGTAACCAGGAAAAACCCAGGGGTATTGTACATCCATTCCAGCGAGCAAGAAACCGGATATGACGCCATCCGGAATGCTCGCTGGCCCGAAACTGGATCTAAAGGCATGTTGTGCACACCACCCAGGCAGGGGATAACGGATACAGGGCATATATATAAGGGAAGATGCCGACCATTTCCTATACCCCAAAAGAGCAAGTCAGACTTTCTGTTGTCACTCATTCCTAAATCTGAAAAAAGCGGCATTGATCCAGTCCCCCAAAGAATATATCAAGTCTCAACTGCCAACTGAAAGTCATTGACTGAAGAACGAAAAGGCAAAATGCCATCATCCCGAGCCGCCTTGATCGACCGTGTCCGGACATTAACCTTATCCTTTGGGGCTCCGGAGTTGCTTCCCAGATTCTTGTCGCAGTTCAGCACCTCACCAAGCGGCTCAATCGTGGAGCATTGCATGTTCGAGGGCGGTGTATCGGCGCTAGATCCCACCATCAATCTCACCGAAGATGAGAAGAAGGCTGTAAAGGACCAGAAGAAGATGGGGCTTCGCTTCTCCGGTAGTACGGCACTAGAATCGTACTTCCAGCACGCGTGTGACGAGATTATCTTCGATTCGGTCGTCGAGGAGGACGAGGAGAAGTGGCATGTCGACGAGACAGCCCTCGGAGTGACTATGAGAGGCGAGGCTCGCCTCATCGAGAAACGGAATGGTCAGGGGTGGGATGGATGTTTCTTGTATCATGTCCGGATGGTGGAAGAAGGGGGGGAGATCAAGATTGCTGAATGTGAGCTCTATTCAGACTATAGAAAGGCCCGTGACTAGCTTGCAACGGTCACCGTTCAGGCTCCTTTTGTTTAGATCATCTCTGCTTAATGTTTTATCATGGTACTCAAGACAATTACCACAAGGCTTAGTGCCTGAACGGTTCACGCTTTTCAACTGAAGTCCTGTTCTGTGAAATATCTGATGGCTTGCGCCCTATGTCTTCATCCATCATGAACATGGAAGCATACGAATCTGCAGGTCCGGGTGCAAGTATCAACCATAGGTCGGCTGAAACGCAGTAACAATACACAGACCGTACGGTACGGAGGTATCCATACGAGCGGGGCTCGGCGGACGTTGCCGCCCGGGGTAGCCGAGACCCACCCGCCGATTTCCAAGGCTTAAAAAGGGCCTCCGTCCGTCTCGGGTAGTAGAACTGTAGAAGACATCATCCTTCCTCGTGTTTTGCCCTACCATGTCGCCTACCCACAAGATCGCCGTTATTCAGCTACATGTCAAGGTGAGTTGGTCTGACCTTGTTATCCCCTCCCTCCCACTGTCACCGCTACTCTCGTCTCACCAGGGTGACCTTCTAACTGGCTTGACTGGCCCGTACAGCCTCTCAAACCGGCCGACAACCACGCTAGAGCCGTGGGTTTTATCCGTGAGGCAGCGGCCCAAGGATGCCACCTGGCCGTTCTCCCCGAGTTCCACCTCACCAACTGGGTTCCGACGGACCCTCAATTCGCCGCGCTCTGCAATGACTGGGAGACCTATCTGCACAACTATCAAGCACTGGCCAAGGAATGCAACATCTGCATCGTGCCAGGGTCTATCATCCGACCGGTTTTGGATCTGCCCCGCGCCACGAACGCCCCGGCCGGATCTCCGGCGCTCGAAAACGTCACCTTCTTCATTTCCAACTCCGGCCAGATCCTGGGGTCATATGTGAAGAAGAATCTCTGGGGCCCCACTGAGCGCTCCTATCTGCGGTCGTCCGGGTCTACTCCCCATAAGGTGATATCGACGCCCCTCGGGCCCGTGGGGTTGCTGGTCTGCTGGGATCTGGCCTTCCCCGAAGCCTGGCGGGAGCTGGCTGCTCAGGGAGCCAAGATTATCATCGTTCCTACGCTATGGACGCGCTCCGGGGCGTCGGACACTGGACGCCGGGAAAATCCGTCGGCACCGTCGCTTTTTCTGGATAGCGTGTTGACAGCGCGGACGTTTGAAAACACCTGTGCGGTGGTGTTTGCCAACGCGGGGGGGCCTCCCGGCCGCAACTACTGCGGCTTATCGCAGATCAATATTCCTTACGCGGGTCCCTTAGTCCGGTTGGGTACGTCAGCGGAAGGAATGGGCGTGGCAACGGTTAATATGGCGGTTATCGACGAGGCGGAGAAAAACTACGGCGTTCGGGCAGATTTGACGGATCCACGATGGCACTACGGGCACACGCGGCGGACCCAGGCCGTCGCTGGGAGTGGGAAGTTGTAGTCAATCAACAGAGGAAATGTGAAGAAGTTTGGTTGATCGGAGGGGATCAGGCTGTATGCCTCAGCCTGACGTCCTCTGCGAGAGCCAAGATTCGGACTTTACGGAGTAGTCCACAGCCGCCCCAGCGTGGTGGCGTCCAGTCGGATCTTCCTGATTACGCCCTGTAGTTGCCAGGAATACGGCCCTGGTCTACAGGCGGCGCCAACTAGACCCGAGCCGGAAAGAAGTGGTGACGATTCTAGATCCAACAGCATTATTCCTGACCAGTTTCACTATCACATGGGATCGGCGGTCCTAAATGGCATGCAACTAACTAGTCCCTTGGCCGCCGGTAAAATTCTCTGTGATCATCTTCACCTCGACGGTCGACTGTTTGTAGCCGACCACTCCTCCCCGAGCCACGTACAGTACAAAGGATGGTCGGCTGGCCGCGGTGGGATCCTGAGGCCGCGGCAGCCAGGTGCGTGCGGACAAGCGCATCAAGTGTGGAGAGAAGGCCCTTCTCTCGTTGTGTTTGCTATTTGATTGCTAATAATGTCCTGGACCCGCGGTCCCGGCTATTTGCTGGGCGTTGTTCCTGTATTTATAATCCCTAACCCTCATGCCTCACCACCACGCCCCGAGGCATTCAGCCGGTCCCTCCTCCACGCCGTCTCCCCTTTTCTTTTTTGAAATCCGGTCACCTTCTCTCCAGAAACCAAAGCCCCGCTTCCCTTCTTGTACCTCACTCTACCCTGTCTCTGATGGGGTCGCCGACGGGCTCTGCTAAAACGGAACCCCAAGCCACGCAGCATCAGGAGCCATCGCCAGTCCCTGTAAATGGGGGGGCTGCAGCCTGGCTGGGTGCATTCGCGTCCTTCTTACTCTTTCTCACCACGTGGGGGTTTTCTACGGCCTTTGGCGCATTCTAGAGTTACTACCAGTCCGATCTATTACACTCCAGCTCCTGTTCCAGGGCTTCTGTTGCGGCATTGGGAGCGGTTTGATCTATGTCCCCGCCTTATCATTAATCTCGACCAGCTTTATATCCCGAAGAGGAATTGCCGTTGGCCTCGTCACCTCCGGAGCGAGCGTTGGTGCGTCCACAAGAATGAGCCGAGGCCACATTGCACGGTGGCCCAGCCCTTTTGCTAACGGCCGGTAGGGGGGGTCCTCTTCCCGATCATTTTCATCCATCTTCAGCCTGACATTGGCTTTCCGTGGACTGTCCGAGTGCTCGGTTTCATTCAACTGGACTGTTCCAGCGTTGCTGTCCCGCTCCAGCTGGCAATCCAGCAAGTTTAGAAAAAAATAACAAACAAAAACAAAAACAGGACGATGTCACATGTATGCATGGAGAGTGTAGACTAGCGTGTTAGTGCTTACCTTGATCACTAATATTAATGGCTTACCTGAACTCGCCGAAGATATCTCCGTATGTTCCAAGATAGGTAATGAAGGAAGCTAAAGGGGTAACGTGTTTGTGTATCTATACGGTCACACAAGTACCGTATGTAATCAATACCGAGGCGATACATACCTAATGTACATACAGTCCATTCATCAAGCCCTAGTTAGGATCCTTCACGATCCACCTCGCCGGTCTTCCTAAATTGGACTGCTTAAGTTCCCGGAGACGTTCATTGTATCTAGTTCTATCTTTGGAATGTTTGGCAATCCTGCAACCATGCGAGAGATTCCATGAAATTAGTGGAAACTCATTCATTCGCTACTCTGAGAACGTACGATAGTTCTACCTGGATTAGGTATCTATTTCAACAGTGTAGACAGTGAAACAAAGTGCCAGCCGTCTCGTCTGAAATCTATACATCGATATCATCAGGACCAGTGTTCTATGTCAAGCAATCACACTCCAATGCCCATGAGTGAAACGACCCCGCGGACCACCAGGTAAGCAATCCAGAACCCTACCAAGCACGGACATATTGCACAACGCACGATTGGGGGGGAGAGACCCTTGGCAGAGAGCCAGATGGCGCTCTCACGCCTATAAAAGGCAGGCCAGCACGGCTCTCACCCACCCCGGACCAGAACCCAACGTCAACCCTCAGAATGCCGACCCTGACCGAACTCGCCGAAGAGGCCTTGGCCCATGCTCGTCGGCTGGATGCATACACTGCGGCGCAGGGGCTCCCTCCTGTTTCTCTGTCCGATGACACGCTGACGCGCGCCGAGCTACCGGCGGAATTGGAGACGGCGCGGTCGGCGCTGGTCGACTCGGCGCAAACGATGAAGCGATTGGCGCAGGGTCCGTTGATGAGTATGACGGAGATGCTGTTCAGCGTGCGTGCTCCCAGCGACTCGTGGCCAATTGACTCGCTAACCACGGCCGCGCACAGTTCACGGATATCATCTCGCTACAAGCCATCTACACCTACGATCTACCCGCCCAAGTCCCCGAGACAGGGACGGCGTCGTACGCCGATATCGCGCAGGCAGTGTCTCTGCCGGAGCCCATCGTCCGGCGATTCCTCGTGCACGCCATGGAGAACGGCATCTTCGAGGAAGTCCAAGGGCGCGTTGGGCACTCGGCCTTTTCACGCATGCTAGCCGTCGACCGCGAAGCCATGCAAGCTATCGGCATGGTTCTCGTCGAGCTCATCCCCGCCGGCCAGCGTACTCTGGACGCGCTGACTCGCTTCCCTAACTCTACAGAGCCTACAGAGACGGGGTTCAATCTCGCGCATGACACGAAGCTACCGCTGTACGCTTTCCTATCGCAGGACGCAGAGCGCCTGGGCCGCTTCGGCACCGGGATGAAGTTCTTCTCGCGCGGCGGTGGCTTCGATCTCAAGTTTCTGGCCAAGGGGTTTCCGTGGGGGGAGGTCGATCGCGAGGACGCCGTCGTCGTGGACTGCGGTGGCGGCGTCGGCACTGTGTCAAGGAGACTGGCTGCCGCGACGCAGAAACTGCGGTTCGTCGTGCAGGATCTGCCAGGCCCCGTTGCGCTCGGTAGGGAGACGTTGCCTGTGGAGTTGAAGGACCGCGTGCGGTATGAAGAGGGCGACTTCTTTGCGGAGCAGAAACTCCTCGGTGCGAATGTGTACTTCTTTCGTTGGATCCTGCATAACTGGAGTGATGCGTACTGTGTGCGCATTCTGCGGAACCTGGTCCCTGCGATGCGCACCCATTCGAAGGTCTTGATCTACGAGTATATTCTAGCGGAGGAGCCGGAGTTGAAGTGGTCGAGGAAACAGGGCCGGTGAGTTCTTCTGTCTATACCTTGGCCCTCGGGCACTCGGATCGGCACTAACGGGTATAGAAACTTGGATCTGGTCATGATGGCCGGATGGAATGCCAGCGAGCGTTCGCTCTCGCAGCTCCATCGGCTGTTTGAGCAAGCGGACGAGCGATTCGTGCTGGAGGGATCCTGGCAGCCAGAAGGCAGTACCATGACGGCGGCTTCATTCGGATGGAAGGAATGAAGAGGACAAGTGGAGAACGGGGGTAGAGATAGTCGTGCGCATGCAATCATCTATTCATTTTTGTCTTGCGTCAATAACGTGGTCGTCTACCTACACCAACAGCCGCCCCCTTAAGCCTGGATCAAGTCCGCCGCCTTCTCGGCGATGGCATACAGGATGGCCTGATAGTGGCCAGTTACCGGCACCGGCATCACGCTGGCATCCACCACGCGCAGTCCCTGCACGCCCTTGACGCGCAGCTGCGTGTCCACCACCTTGCCCATCGCCGCCGTTCCGGCCGGGTGGTAGAAGGTCTGGCCTCCGGCCTTGACCACCGCGTCGATCGCCTCATCCGACGAATCCGCTGATAAGGGTTGGAAGCCCGGGCGCGTCGTTTCCCTCTCGACGATCTCCTTCCCCTCGGGCGTCTCCGTCAGCAGGCGCGTCACCTGTCGGATGGCCGCACGAAGCGCCGCGCGGTCGACCTCGGTGGCGTAGTAGTTGGGGTCGATCAGCGGCGGCGTCTGCGCATCCGCCGACGCCAGGGTGATGCTGCCGCGCGACGTGGGCACCATGCCCAGCACCGCCGTCGCGATGTGCGAGCCGTCCATGGGCACGTCGACCCCGGAGATGGCGGCCCCGGCCGGCGCGTACACGACCAGCGTCTCAGCGTGGCAGAAGTCGGGCCCCAGGTAGGGGTGGCCCTCGACCGTTTCGCCGTCGATCTGCAGCGCGCGCTCCAGATCCTCGCGCGGCGCCCGCACCGTGACGTTCCAGTCGCAGGGCAGACCCAGTCCGTAGGCCGGGCTGTTCCACTGCGGTGTGCCCAGGGACAGGCCCTTCTCGGGGCTGCGCAGCTTCCACCACTGGTTGAAGGAGTAGTGGTCGTGGAAGTTTCGGCCGACCTCCGGCGCATCCAGCACGGGCGTCAAGCCGTGCTTCTCCAGCTCCTCGCGCGGCCCAATGCCCGAGAGCATCAGCACCTGGGGCGTGCGATATGCTCCGGCCGAGACGACGACCTCGCGGCGCGCCGAGAATCGACGTCCGTCGACCGTCTCGACGCCGACGGCTGTGAGCTGGCCTTCTCGCGCCTCCGTCAACACCTTCTGCACCAGCGTCTCCGTCACCAGCGTCACGTTCTCCCTTTGGCGCAGGCCGTACGCCTCGCTCGACAGCTGTCGCTTTCCTTCGCGCCAGTTCTCGACCAACTCGCCCGCGCCGAAGGGCTTCCCGGCGTTCGCATCGGCCACGAACGGCACGCCCAGGCGCTCCCAGGCGGCCAGCAGCTGGCCCTTCAGCGGATACTTGCGGTCGCTGCTGCTGGCCGACACGGAGGTGTTATGGACGGGGCCGTCCTTGCCATGGGCCGCCTCGTCGCCGTCGGCCAACAGCACCTTGGTCTCGGTGCGCTTGAAGTAGGGCACCAACGCCTCGTAGCCCCAGGCCGAGTCGCCGACCGTCTTGGCCCAGAGCTCGTAGTCGGCGGCGTTGCCTCGCGTCCAGGTGCCGTAGTTAGTGGCCGAGCCGCCGCCGACGGCCTTGCCCGCGCTGTTGTAGCAGACACGGCCGTCCAAGTGAGCCTGCGGCGTCGTGCTGTAGGCCCAGTCCAGCGGCGAGTAGTGGGCACCGAAGCAGGCCAGCGGCGCGGCGGTCAACGGATGATCGACGACGGAGGAACCGGCCTCCAACACGAGGATGCGCGCTTGGGCATCCTTCTGCGCCAGGCGGCTCGCCAGGGCGCTGCCAACCAGCCCGGCGCCGACGACGACGTAGTCGTATTCGTCGGAGATGGTGGCCATGATTGGGTGGTAATGGTGGAGGAAGAGGATGAAGGATCAGGAAAAACAGGGGGGAAAGGATAGGCGTGGCCCGGGGAGGTAGACACAGAGACTCTGTATTCTCGCCGACTTATATAGAAAACGGCGCTCAAAGAAACATCCCCCCCCCCCTTCCTCAGTCCTTAGTTCTCACGACGGCATCGCGTCAGCCCACCTGGCCAGACCTGAGGTCAGCACTAGACGAGGCCCACCGCCGGCCAGAATATTGGCATCGCCGATGTAACCTCGCATGGCAAAGAGCCAATCCTGCGTGCAGCACGAATGGGCCGGCAGGATTCTGGCCAGCGGCTTGATCGGCTTAATTCTTACTTGCAGGGCATCGGGAGACACGACTAGGAGGAAATAAGTATGGACTATTTATATTGTGAACCGTGAATAGGATCAATAACCGACCCCGATGTAACTCTGGGTTTGGACCCCAAATTTAGAGTCAGACGTCGACCCACTCGAGCCAAATGCCGTCTCGCTCGTGTCGCATTCGACGCTTCTATTGGATTGGTGCTCACAGGGTGCATACTGCATAAGCCATAAGCAGAGCGGGAAATCGTCAGGTCTATCGCCGTATTGTACTCCGGACTTTCAGGAACAGGAGTCAGGCCGGGTATGGAAGCCTAAAGTAGCCATGTCATATCAAAAATCCGCTTAGAAATCATCCTACTCGTCTCCGAAATCTTCTGCAACGTCCATTCCGTCCTCCTCCTCGTCCAGACCCTCAAAGATCATAAACTGCTCGTTCTTGGCATCCGTTTCGTCCGGCACGACATTGCCATCCTGGACCTCGCAGTCCTTGAGCACAGATTCGCGACCGATCTTGCTGCGTTTGCCGATTATACATCCGGTCAGCACGCATCGTTCCCCGATGACGGCGTTGTCAAGGACGACGCATCGAGTGAGCCGGGCGCCGCTACAGATCTTCGTGTTCGTGCCGATGCAGGATTCCTTAATCACACACTTCTCTTCGACGGTCACGTTCGGAGCAAGGAGGCAGTCGGCTTTGGTAACCACGCAACGCTGGGCCACGCCTTCCGGGTAGGCGATCTTCTGGTTGTGTGCGAAGGGAGAGGCAGCTGTACGGCCAACCTCCTCGATGGACTCCAGTTTGGCCAGGCGGAGGGACGTTACTAGCAGCACCCGGGAGCTGTCGACGCGACGGACGAAGGGCGTGGATCCCTTCTGCATGTACGCCAGGATGGGTGGAACTTCGACCGCGGGTTGCGTCTTGGTCGTGGAATCGGCTTCGTTGGGGTCCTCGCGATGTTCCGGACCATCCTGGACTGACGAGGCATGGGTGGTGGTGCTCATCCCTCGAAGGTCAATGTCCTCCTCTTCCAATACCTGACCGTTCACACTCCCGTTGTCGTCGATATTCTCACTCGGCCGCCCTCCCAAAACGTGGTTGATCCCCAGCTTTTCCCCTAACCCACGCTGCCACCTAGCCTTCGCCCAGTAGCCGATTAGATCCTCACTGACAGATTGGAACTTGTCTTGATGAAGTGCCAACTCTTTAACCCAGTAGGGGAACACGTAGAGGTGCGCGTCCCGGTAGCTACTGAGCATCTTGACCTGCGCATGCTTCTCTACCAAGGAGTGCCGGACAAGGAAGCCCTTGTCTTCTTCGAGTTTCTCCTTCACGGTGTCCATAGGCATCGACATGGCCAATTTCGAAAGCTCGTACCGCGAAATTGCAGGCACCTCGTCCTGCTCCAGAGGCGCGATGGCCACGAAGTCTCTTACTCCACCCTTGACGTCCTCTTCCGTGCCTTGCGTCTGGTAATAGACGCTTAGTCCGCCCCGAGGCCCTCCATGCGCGCCGCCGGGACCTAAAGAATTCGGGCCGTAGGTATTGCGACCCTCCCAGACCATCCATGACTCCAGCAGCGATTCGCCGGGGATTTCGCAGATAAGATCGCACGGGAGAAGAAGGAAGTCGGATTTGATACAGGCTTGCACTTCGGGGAGTCGGAGGATTTCAGCGGTTCCAGAGGTGAGTTGCAGGTCCTGGCGCGGTTAGCCAGTGGAGTCGGCCGTAGCGGACTGCTTCTTACCTTGGGAGCTAGGACTGTCGGGGACGGCGAGGGCAGCGACGTGAGGTAGGGATTCTGTTGTAGAGCGGCCTGGAGCGGAGCGACGGCGGAAGGAGGAGTAATCAATGTGATGTCTGAAGCCATTAGTCGACACCAAAGTACCCAAGCCCTGCAGGAAGGGTTTCACTCACCCGTAATGCCCGATCGCTTGCAGAAATCCAACGGGTAGTAGACCATGGGGCGATTGGCAACGGGGATAAGACATTTTGGGTATTCTTCGGGGTTTGACGTGAAGGTATTCAGCGAGACACCGGGCCCACAGAGGATCAAGGCCTGGAAGCCCGTGGCAGGTACGGGGATCGAGTGCGGCATTTTGGATGAAGGCAGCCCCGCGGAAAAGGTGGGATGGTGAAAGGCTGGCAACGGGCAATGGGGCGATAGGAGAAGGTGAGGCTGCGTCGGACGAGCATACACTGTGAATACAAAGAGAAGACCTTGGTGGGAAAGGCTCTGCGATCGTGCGCGAAAGCTGAGGCGGGTTGGTGGTTGAAGGGCGGACGAGGCCAAAAGGGAAGTTTTTCTCTCGCCTGGCCCCGTCACGTGGAGATAGAGATAGCTGTTCTGCCTCTGTCCACCGCCCATCACGCCGGCTGGTGGCCTGAGGCAGCGGTGTTCTACACTACAAATGGCTCTTTCTCAGGCCGGAGTATACCAGGACAGGAGTTTGATATTTGGGAATGGAATGACTGTGCCTTCTGTTCATGGGCATAAGAGCCTCGCCAAAATTGCCTTGGAATGAAGATGGAGCTCCAATGGAAAAGAATCAAGTATGCTAACGTCAAGCCTCGCAAGAGAATCAAAACAAAAAAAACACCCGGACCACAAAGCACTGAGTATCCGCTGAGATGCACTCGAGACATTCGAGTCCCCTTCAGAGTAGTTAGCTATGCCATCTCAAGACCGAGAGGGGGACAGGAGCACTTATAGGGGAAAAAAAGGGCCGTTTCCTCCGAAAAGGAAACGGCAGTTCAGGAGTCGAAACCTGTCCGGCAAACATCCGGCTTTGATCGCTCAGAGCTCACCATGACCACCCTCTTGAAGCTGCCCGTCTCTGGAATCCAGGCAAAGTCACTCGATGATTAGAACTGGAGTATACCCTCTTCGTCATCAGTCCAATCAGTCCGTGAATGCACACAAATACCCCGGTTCCGTCCTTGGCTGCATAGCAATAAAGCAGCAGAAAAGTGTCACAGACAAGCCTAAGCTTTGATCACTCCATAGAGGTCCCGCAACGCTGTCTGCTGTTCATACCGTCAAACCCCGGTTGTCGCGGGTGTGCACGCATCACCTAATGGACTGAAATCAAACCTGACACGGAGACGAGGATAACTTGCATCAGCCAGATCGCAACAGCGCCGGGTCCCTAAAGATTCACGGGGGCAAGGAAAGTAGATCATCGTAAAAACCGAGGAACAGCAGTTGAACGGCCAGTACAGGTAACGACCCAAGAACGTAGCGCCAGAAACCAGGGTCTCACTTTTTCCGCAGGGGAATCAGAATTTCATCGTCTCGAAATAGGCTCAGCCGGACGCCATTGAAGAAAAGAAATCCATCTCCCTACCGTTCGTCCACACGCCGTCCGAATCATCAAAGCAGCGTATCACAATCTCCGGGCCCGGACCCCTCGTGTGTAGTACAGTACCCTTAGGGACAAGATTTTGTTTCCTCTCCTTGCCAGGTGGTTTTGGAGGGCATTGTGGAAACGGACAAAGAACATCCATAAAAACCGCTTCGTTCTCCAGAGGAGGGACGACTGGTTGCCGTCATGGTCGGCGCCCATCGATCTATCTGCAATCTACATTGCAAAGAGACGGTTGACACGGTCGATCGGATCTCCCATAGGAGCGCAAATCGGTGGCTGGCGCCGTGACTGCGGGATTCCTAGCCTCCGGAAGGAAGGAATGAGCTGCACACTGCACACCAGAAGTTGGAGAGTAGGGACGAGTTGCCCAGGAAACTCGAGGTTGGAAACATGTACGGGATGATGGATAGTCGGTGGATGGGAGATGCGTGACATCAGGCGCCTGACAGGTACGAAATTGCGCATTCATCATCGATCGATACCCGGAAGGTGATAACAAGCCGAAGAATGTCAGCGGTATTGCATAGGCAGCAATCACTGGCCAAAGGTCCATTCGGCATAACATGTTGATGAACCTCGCTACAGCCCCTACTTTGAACAATGCCTGGGTATTGTCAAGAGGTGGGGGTGATTCCGACGAGGGGATCCATTTCCCATGCAGACCTCATGGCTGTGTGTAGGCAATCATCCGAGGACGATATTGTTATCTTCGACTCGATCGAATTGTGACGGGCAATTTGGCGAACCAGCAACTGTGTCCGCATCGGTGTTTCCCAACATCGCCGGTTCTGCAGTGATCCCAAAGACACCGTGTAGGTAGGTGCCCGACATGTTTCACCTACTGTCGCTCCCAGTGCTCCAGGGTATTCAGGCTCAGGAAAGTCCATCCCCGTTGTGATCAGCGTGTAGCGCCCAGCATTGGTAAACCGACGCGTGTCCTTTTCAGAAACTTCGACGCATGGTAACCGTCTTTTGTTGCCCGTTACAGGCTCTGGACATCGGAAACCTTTCATCTCCTCGAATCTAGACAGACTCGTTTCAACTAGTTGGTAGTTCCGCCACGCAAAACCGCGAAACTTCTGCCAAAATGACACTTGACCGACTTGGGGTACTTAGGGTTAGGTTCCACACACTTTCGTCGCACCTTTATAGGCTAGATCCTCGTGAAGGCAGGCGCCGTCACAAGAACGCTAGGTCTGATAAAGGGGGCATGAATGCAAAAGAAGAGAGCGGAAGGCGAGGGTAAAGTCTGTACAAGTGGTGCCTTGAGAAGCAAAGGAGCCGGGCCAAGAGACAGTGACAGCCACGGAGACAACGCGCCGTCGGGTTTTCGAAGAGGTCGGGGCGAATGAAAACTTTTGAGACTTCAAGGATCGAGTTAGCTGAGAGATCAAAACAAGAGGGAAACTGACTGGTCCCGGGGGACAAGCAGCCTGAGCACCGCCTGGGTTTGCCGACGCTGAGATGCGAACAAGAAGACAAACAAAGGGTGCCTGGGGAAAATGGCCCGACGCGACGCGTAGTCACATGATATAAGAGTCACGTGAACACGGAGAATTAGTCGGGCCGATCAAATAGGATTAGTCATCTGCGAGGGACTTGTTGGTCGTCTCGGAGGCAATCAATTCTCCGTGGCTTCCGCTGTTCAATTGTCGAGGTGTCAGGCCATGAGACGAATTCAAACGTGCGCTGAAGAGGACATGTTCCCATATGCCCTTCCCACTGACCTATCGCCCGTCCGTATCCTAGCCAGTCGAATATTCGAGTCAAGACTCGTATCCAACAATGTCTCAATCCAATCTCAAGGTTAATGGCCTTTATGTTATTCTATTTACAAGAAATGACCCACCGGTTCAGAACGACTTCCACTGGGGGCTCTACTTTCACAAACACCCTGACACTGGCGGCACGAAATACCATATCAAACAGCAAGGTAGCGGTTGGATGCCCGAACACGAGCCTACTGCAGGCGTTTTGAGATCCTTCCTTCTTGTGGGTCTTTTTAAGATCGCCGATATTCCAGCGGGCTGGGAGGAGCCTTTGGACCTGACCATAAGAACATACGATAGACAGTTGAACACTCCAGGTGTTACGTGCCGTGTCTGGATACTTTGGGTTCTGGCCCTTCTCCAGGAGCCCATCAACGGCCAGATTATCCTGAAATGCGGTGATTTGGCGACCCTAGAAGCCGAGGTTAAGGCCTGGGGAAATGTAAACGCAATTGGTGCTGCAAATAATGATCAACCAAGGCCTGTGGCAGCCTCTGCGTTGTGCGGACTGTGAATAGCGTGACCTGAGGGTGCGTCGAGCGGGGCGTTTTGGGTATCTGGCGAGTCACTGTCTGGGAGACGTGGTGTGGCCAGGTAAAATGTGGCATAAAGCAACGAAGCAAGAATTCCATTAGAAGGGGGCGTGAGGTCGTAGGCCTGGGGGGAATAACAAGTAGGTAACAGGAAGGCCAGATGTTTGTATTTCCTTCCCAGGGCTGGGCGGTGAAGCGGAAGACCGGTTTACTTTACCTATGTTGGTAGTTGTACCTATAATGACAAGCATGGCTTGTCTAGGCCCATACTTAGGTACCTTCCTACAGAGGGCCTAGGTATGTCCGGTTGACAATGCAACGTTTTTTTTTTACGGAGGCTTGCCAGAAATCCAGGGGCTCTAAATATCTTCAATTTTCCCGTTTCTACGTGGAATTACTCGAGATTAATTGATGTCAAACTCGGCCAGACAATTAAAGAACGACGTGTTATAACACGTCGGATCGATGAATGCCGGCGCCAGCTCGGGCACCAGAAGGCTCTGTCCTTCGGCAATGGTCGTCACGGCCGGCGCGCCCTGGGTTGCCCTCTCCAGATCGTTAGGAGTGCTCTGGGACGAAACAATCTTTTCTAGCGGTCCGGCATTCCATCTCTCGATGGAGTCGGAAAGGATATCTGCCGCCGACGATCGCAAGCAATGGTACGCTGACTCCGCAGAGCTCCAGGTGCGTTTGGTGCTTTTCAAACACCCGAGTATTAGCGTAACGCGGTTGCAGTGGTGATCAAAGCATTCTTCCGAGTGGCTGATGGACGTAGCGAGCTGGATCATTCCACAGAGCGCCAGGGCGGGGATCACGAATGGCGAGTGCTTTTGGATATTGGGACACACCGATATCGAGTCCGAGATCCGCCGCGATGCTTCCGTGGCTTTGATGCTGTGGACCAGACGCGTGAATGTGGATGAGAGATGGCAGGTCGCGGAAGGCCAAAAATGGTCATCCGGCTGGGACAATAGAGGCTGCAGGTCGCTCCTTGGGAGATGCAGCAACATGGCGGCATAGGCGATCGTCAAGTGGGCTTGGAACATCATCTCGTCGACATTCCCATACGAGTCCACGATATCCAGCTTCCTCGGGGGTAAGTGGTTGACCCAGCTCACGAGCGCATTCTCAATGGCTTGCAGATGGTCGCGATGGTAGTCGCGCAGCCGATTCAACACCAACACCCTGCAGAGGATAGTCGCCGCCTCGATGCGATAGCTGAAGGATGAGAACACGGTCTCTTCCTCCGCAAACACCCGTCGCTTGAAATCCAGCATTCTCCGCGGGTCTGGAATATCGCATCCGGCGGCGTACAGGGAGTCTTCGCATGGCAGTCCGACATCCGGGGCGACGCCGCTACAGCGAAACGTGATGTTCTTCAGCTGGACAGCCATGAAGATGTCCGTGAGGTACAGCTCCCACCACGTTCGTCGGAGGCTCTCGGCCTCGATCGACCTGTCGGACTGCGCCGTCGAGGCAAACTCCCAGCGATTCATGCCCAACTCGAACGCGATCTCGGTACTACGGGAAAAGGCCTCTTGGGCCTTTTCCCGCTCCCCGCGCGCGCATAGAGCAATAGCGTATATTAACCATGCCTGCACCATGCACGGAGACCGGTCCGCGTTGGACGTCAGCTCGGCGTCGATGCCGTCCTTCAGGTGCAGGCTAGGGCTGGAAGGTGCGTAGTGCGATCCGACGAAATTCACCACCAGTTGAAGGAAATGGGGATAGTTCCGGTCCTTGTACAGCGAGAACGGGACCAGGATCGGGTGCGCCACGTGGAAATTTTCGTAGAACAACCGAAGGAAGCGGTCCTCGAAATCGCCGGCTGTGCATTCATCGCCGAGACTATTCTGGTCGGTCCTATTCTGGGGCAGCGACGCCGGCCAGGAGATGGCTCCAAAGTCGGGGTGGGAGCTTCTCTGCGGCGAGGCGTTGCCATAAGCATGCGTCGGGGCGGACGCGGGAGCCTGGAGAGTCGACGCTGGGGACTACTGACGTCGTTGCGATCTGTTATCATTCTGGGCGCTGCGGTTCAAGACCGGGAATACTGACACTGACACTGATTTCATTTCTCCGGGAGGGGGTCTGGTATTGCGAGCCGGCGTCGTGACGTGGTTTCCTGCGGCCGCCGCGGCGCGAGGGCAGATATTGGCAGAGGAGGCCGCCTTGCGAACAGCGCGAGCAGGAAGGCTTGCTAGCGTCGCACTTCAGATGTTGCTTCCTGCACTCGGTGCAGGCTAGCGCGGCCAGTCCGCTGTCCCGGGTCGAGCGAAGAGGAGCCATGGCTGCTGCATTGCGGGGAGTGACTTCGTTAAGTCGTTGGTTGAGTCGAGTGTAAAAAACCTGTCGTGAGGGAGAAACGAGGTTGGTTCGGCGGTCCACGGGGTCTCTGCCTCGGTGCCTTGGTGCCTGAGGCGGCTAGGCGTGACGACATGCTTATGTAAGTCAGGGCTTGGCATTTATGCCTGAGGCATGTAGGTTGCGGTTAAACGCCGCTAAGGCCGGCTGCCACCACTCATTATTTTCGTTCTCGTTCAGCCATCAACATCCTCCCTCCTCCACCAATCTGCTCAATGGCCGGTGCCAGAAATCGAAAAGAGCGACGCTCGGCGGCCTCCGCCGCCTCCGCGAACGATCCCTTCGACCCCTCCTCCATCCCTATCCCCATGGCCCATCCTCCGCGAGAGTCGAAACCGAAGAGCAAAACCCTGGTCGAGCTGATTGCCGAGCGCCAGAAAGACCTTTTATCTCAGGAAAGTCTGTCGGGCGGGAGAAACGAGCAGGGTGCGGAGCCAGGCATGCGATTCGTGACCATCGACCCGAAGACCGGCGAGCTTGGGAACTTTGACGGGTCGACTGCCCACATGTCGAATTCACGGCGCGTGGAAGAGATTGAGGATGACGAGACGGGAGATGATCAGGTAGAGGAAGAGGAGGGGAAAGAAGGAGGCGAAACCGACCTGCTGGACGACTTCCCGCTCATTCCGCCGTTGATCGATACGCTGCTCCTCTCGATTCCCCTGACCACGCTGCACCTGACGCTGGCGTATCTCGCCGCCCATCAATACGCGGAGGGCATCAATATGAGGCATCTACTAAAGGACTCCGGCTTCGTGGCGTTCCCGATCCTAACGTTCCTCATTCATCTGGCTCACGGTCACATCCTCTCGTTTGCCATTCGCGGCAATCCACGGGCCAGTGAATCGGTCTCGCTTCTTCCCTGGACACCGGACAAGCTGTCCTTCTCGTTCCTGCGGCGTCTGGTCTTCCCGCCGTCGTGGCGCACGTTGATTTTCCTGCCGATCGCCATGGTGCTGGGAGTGAAGCTCGTGACCATCACGAACGAGGACCCTTACTACGCCATGATGAAGAAGGCACCGGCTATCGGGACAATCTGGATTTGGTGCATTCTGGAGGTTCCGCTGGGGTCGGCTCTCTTGGGCGCGCTGGGCCCCATGACCTGGGCGATTTGGTGGAAGGGGTACAGCATACTTTGAGTGGAGACTGGATAGAAATGCACATACGCCGAGCGATTCTCTACGAACTTCGCATGTAGACAGGACTGTACCGAAGAGCATCTCTAGCCTCGCGTTAACCTATCTGAACTGCAAGCTACGGTCGTCTTAGCACGGGATTCGCATACTCTTTCGGGGATAGCAGCCCAGGAGACCCAGCGTGCCCTGCACAGGATTGGCCGAGCCAACAAATGAACTGACAGGCACCAAATCTGCGATCGGCCGACGGAATAGAATCTCGAAGACCCCGTGAAGACGGACCGGACGGACCGGCTTCTCACCACACGGGGACGGACCGTCAGTCTGTTCTATACAGAGCACTCCCCCTCGTGCTTTAAATTATGGCCCTCGCCCTCGTACGAATTGGAACTCCCCGTTCTCAATGTATGCAACTGCTCCTTGCTTCTTATTCCTTGACGATTCTCCTTTTTGTTTTTTGCATCTTCTCGTTTCCTGCCCCATAGACTACTCCATCCACCATGGATAAGAACCAACAGATCATCATCGTCGGCGCCGGCGTCTTCGGTCTCTCGACGGCCCTCCGACTCACTCAGGAGGGATACACCTCCGTTACCGTCCTGGATCGCGCCGTGCCTCCCGTCCCCGACGGCTCCAGCGTCGACATTTCCCGCGTCATTCGGTTCGACTACGGCGATGCCGTCTACGCGCGCATGGGCAAGGAGGCCTTCGACCTATGGAAGACCCCCGAATATAGCGAGGCATTCCACCAGACGCCCTGTATGTGGTTGACGCAAGACTCGAGTGAGGATCAGATCGTGCAGGCCGCCGCCCGGGACTATTCGATCCAGACGCGGAAGATCCTGACGGAGATGGGCGAGCCCTGGACGCATATCCCCACGCCCGAGGCCGCCAAGGAGAGGTTCCCCATGTTGACGGGGAAGCTGGCCGTGCCGGGGTTTGATGCTTTCGTGAACGAGGCCGCCGGATGGGCGGATGCCGGGCTGGCGATTGCCAGGTTGGCCGCTCGCTGCGCCTCCGCCGGCGTGGGCTTCGTCACCGGCAAGAACGGCCAGGTCGAGGAGTTCGAGAAGGCCGCCGACGGCACGGTGACGGCGGTGCGGACGGCCACCGGGGCTCGCGTGACCGGCGACAAGTTCATCGTGGCCACCGGCGCCTGGACGGCCAGCCTGGTGCCCGCCTGGAACTCCATGGTCGCCGCGGCGCAGGTCGTCGGGTATATGCGCCTGACGCCCGAGGAGATGATCCAGCTGAAGGGTTTGCCCATCTACTTCAACTTCTCGACGGGCTTTTTCTGCTTCCCGGCCCACCAGCCCACCGGGTACCTGAAGGTGGCCTGCCACTCGTATGGCTATACCCACTCCTCCGACCAAGGCATTTCCGCGCCGCCGAAGCTGCCGCCCTCGTCGCGCGCCAATTTTATCCCCGAGGACGGCGTCGAGAGGCTGACGGCCGGAATGCGCGACATGATGCCGCAGTTCGCCTCGCGAGGCTTCGAGAAGGTCGGCCTCTGCTGGTATAACGACACCCCTACCGGCGATTTCATCCTGGATTATCACCCCGAACACAGGAACCTGTTTATTGCCACCGGCGGTAGCGGACAGTAAGTCCTTCCAGCCCCGCGCATATAACGGAATGTTGCTAACGGGTGGGTTTCAGTGCGTTCAAATTCCTCCCCAACATCGGCAAGTACATCGTCGGCTGCTTCGAACGGACCCTCTCGGCCGATCTGCTGGACAAATTCAAGTTCCCGTCGGAGTTCAAGGATCGTCAGGATGCCTTCAAGGGAGACGGAAGCCGTGGAGGCCCGGAAAGGAGAGAGCTGCAGGCTCACGAGCAATCTAGCTATGCGTCGGCGCTCAAAACCGCCACACCGATTGCCAAACAGAGCAAGCTATAGGAAGGAAGAGGTAAATAGTCTTATTTTGTTCCAAAGGTAAACTGAGGAGGGTTTTTACCTGCGGACTTACTCAACCCATTCCCTGCTGGAGGGCTGAATCCATGCTTGACGGCCAGTAGGGCAAGTCTGGTTTCAAACCGAACCGACCATAGCAAGGGAGGAGCGTGTGACACTAGGACAAGCAGGATTATCCCGAGGGCCTGACCGGCCTGTCAGACTTATTGTCCGGGGGCTATTCCATCGGGGCGGAGTCTGTTTGGTTCCTTGATACCCGAGACGTCAGCTGAGGGCGCGTGCCATTGTGCCATTGTGCCATCTAGTACGTACGACTCCCAGGTTAGGTCCAATTCAAATTTTGAAATTTTTTTTTTCTTTTTTTTATATATATATCGGCTATTTATAGTCATTTGTCTCATATTCCTCCGAAAGAGAGGCCCCCAAAAATATAAAAAAAAATAGGTCGGCAGTACCATGTCATCGAAGCCAATATCCACGTCGAATACTTAGATACATAGCCGGCTCCTCCCGGACAGCTGGCATGGCTTGGGTGGCTCTTTGCCGGGCAAATGCTGTATGAGATATTAGGCGCTCCTGTCCGATATCGGCCAGTTGAGGTCGCTCCATGTCCACGCGTGCCCGAGTCTTCTGAGCCTGAAGCTGGTCGGGCATCTCCAAGGGCTGCAGGCCTGGGAGGCGCAGGGCCGGGTCAAAATTAATCAATACGATCGCCTGATTCCCGGGGCTCAGGCCTTCCTGATCGACCGAGTAGATGATTGACCGCTCATCCGCAACCGCATGGATCCTCCCGGCTCTCTTCGATGGACATAGAAGATTGTTCAGCTCCGGCGGAGCATTATCCGGGGGCCAGAGGGATATCCCGCGGGACACGTAGCGCTCTTCGCTGTTCTCCAACGGAGTGCCGTCCGGCGAGGCCAACTCTGGTTTGTACAGGAGTCCCTTGTCGCCTTCGTCTCCGTCCTCGTCGATGGGGCATTTGCGTTTGCGCGAAGCCACGCGCAAACGCAGTCGGTCGTGTGGCACGAAGCAACTGGCCGACGAGGGCCTCGGATCGTTCACCAGGTCCACGAAGCTCGAGGCCGAAATGTTGTAGGTGCGGAATTTCGTTTTGGCCAGGATGAAGTCCTGGCGTTGCGCTGGGCCGGCCCCCGGGTGGTATTCCGGGTGGAAATGTCGGCGCAGGCGTTTTCGCGGCCGCTCGTAATTGGGCTTATTGGAGGAATCCAGGGTTTTGGCCAACGGTTCGTCGGGCAATAGGGCCGGGGCTGAAAGCTCCTGTCGCTGACTCTGGCGGATCTCGGCCGGCGACGGTAGGGGCTGCACGTAGTACGTGCGACAGTTTTCGCTGCCCCCGTCGCGCCACTCGCGCCGGCACTCCAGGACGATGAGTTTATCCGTCGACTCGTCCCGCCGCAGCGAGAGATCCGACCAGGTGTCGTTGATGGGGCCCTCCCGATGCTGTCGCCGCCACGTTCGGTTCAGCGGCACGGCGCCCGGATTCCTGCCGGGCGTCACGCACGCCCAGACGTAGAAGGACGTCCAGTCGACCTCCTCCTCCTCGAAGTCCACCTGCGTCGACACGGCGTACAGGTGCTTCTCGTGCACCCCGAAGCACACCGTCTGGCCGATCTCGCATCCGGCGAAGTTGTCCAGCTCGACGGGCTTCTCGGTCAGATGGAGGCCCGTGGCCAGATCGACGCAGCTGACGGCCCATTGCGGGTATCCGTGGTAGCCCAGCGCCGAGTGCGTGCCGTAGTAGAGATAGGCGTCGTCGTGGCGCACGAAGAGCCGGCGCGTCGAGGCGAGCTGCGTCCGGAGTCGCAGGCGTCCGTTTTTCCCGCAGGCGTTCTTGCGTCGCATGTCCACGGCCAGCAGCCAGGCTTCGCGTCGCTCGACGATCTCGACCAGGAACGCGAGCAGCCCGTGTCCGTATTGCATCAGGGAGATCTGCGTCGTGTCCTCGGACGGGTTGCAGCCGGGGATGGCGCGGGACAGCACGCTGTAGAGGTTGAGCACCTGCTCGACCCGACTGGCGCCGTGCACATCCAAGGCGCGGATTTCGTCGTTGTAGATGTAACAGAGGGAGCCCCCGTCGTAGAGGAAGGCGCTGCCGTAGCCCACGACGGACGCGGAATACGGTTGGGCCGTGGCGAAGGCCTCTTTGATGTCGAACAACCGCCCGACGGCGCGACGGTAGTTCTTGGTGCGCCGGGCTTCTTGGCCTTCCTTGGTCTGGAGGAGATTGTTCTAGACGCCGTTGAGTCGGGGGGATTTCACAAGAAACGAGCCAGCAAACTTGGGCAGCAGGCAGGCAGGCCGGAGCCACTCACCTCGATGGTTTTCCGCGCAATCGAATCGCTTCGCAGTAAGGCGTTGAGCGACCGATTGACGCGACTCAGGTGGGTGAAATCATGGCAATCCAGGGTCGACGCCACCTGGTAGAAAACATCGTAGGGGATGGAATCCAGATTCTTGGTCAGGACCGTCATGACCGAGGACGTGCCGCGTGGTTTTCAGAACACATCTAACGTTGGGAAGGACAAGGAATCCAATCCAATCCAATCCAATCAAGGGATGCAATGAACAGGACCGATGCATCCATGAGGCCCAGGGAGGCATGTTTTAGTACCCCCCTAGAAGATGCGGCTCTAGCAACCCCGGAGAAGGAAAACGCAGATTCACGGCCGACGATTGGCGTAAGCTGCGCCACGAGGGGCCCGCACGGGAGTCTGGGACTGGGACTGGGACTGGGACTGGGGCTGCGTCTGACTGCCTGCTGATGCTGATGGTCGAGGGTTTGGCCCCCCTGAGGGAATCCGCGGGCGGCGCGGAAGGCTGCGAGTACGAGAAGAGCCTCATCTTAGTCAAAATCAGCGGTCCGTACTTCGTACTCCGTCGTTAGTCCCTAGTAGTGACTCCGTGCTCCGTAGTAGGAGGAGTAGGATGAGGCTCTAGCCAAGGCCCTAGGTAACTCCTGTCGATTTGCCTCGCCTCGCCTCGTCTGGTCCACCGCGTAAGCTTCAATTCAACTGCCAGCGCCAGTGAGGCCTGGAGGGATCCTCGTTCTCAGCTGCATCCGTGACAGGTCGGCGCCAATCACATATAGTCCGACTGACACAAGATCAGCACTTGCCTGCGGGGTTCCGTGATATATACCCGGAGTCGGTCTCCGCATGAGCATGAGCTCCCCGAGTATGACTGTATGACTGTATGACCATGAGGCTGCCGATATACCTCTATACCTACTAATAGGAGGAATAGACCCGGGCTGGGAACGGGCGGGTTGCAATCCTTTTATGGACAGGTCTTGTTGACTGCACCTCTGCAGGCTGCACGTCCTCTGTACCATCGAACTTGGCTTGCGTTCATATTCATATTCATTCTTCTTCTGCTCGGTTCGGCCACCGTCGGCTCAAGTCGCTGCTCCCAAACGTCATTCGCCGACTCAAATGCTTCTCAATCGGCGACTGCTCGCGAACGCCGCGCCTTTAAAACGGGAAGGCCAGGTTATTCCCAACCATGAATTACCATGAATATTGTACAATCCCCCTTTGTCCTTCGTCGTCTCTGACCTCCCGTCCATCATGCTTTCGTTACCCGTCCCCATCGCCCAATCCGTGCCGCAATGCCACGGCCCTCCACCGGCGCCGTACGATCTGCAGGATCTTGTCCGCGATATCAAGTCGTACCTGGGCGAGAACGCGGGCCTCGATGCTGCCAGCGTGAATGCAAAGTACTTGATATCGCTCGTCCAGAAATATGCCTCCAATCCCAACGACTGGGTCCAGTTCTTCCACAACGACCCGAGCAAGAACTACACGCGCAATGCCATCGAAAACATCAATTCCAAAGCGAATATTGTACGTGTTGCCTCGATGCCTTGCCGTCTCTTCGGGGAACGGTGCTAACCCGCGGGTGCGCAGCTCCTCCTGGTCTGGAACCCGGGCAAGGGCTCGCCCGTCCACGACCACGCCAATGCCCACTGCATCATGAAAGTGCTGGCGGGCGAATTGATGGAGACGGTATACTATGCGCCCGAGAGCGAGGCCGAGACGTCGGGCCCTCTCCAGCTGAAGTCCCAAACCGTGCATCAGATGGATGCCGTCACGTATATCTCAGATGATATCGGCCTGCATCGCGTGCACAACCCCAATCCTAACCACGTCGCCGTTTCCTTGCACTGTGAGTACTGAGCACGAGTAGTGCTGTCCGGCTAGACGCCCGGTTCCGCCGTACGCACGGGTGACTGACTGGGATGCCCTAGTGTATACTCCGCCCAACGCGGCCGATTATGGATATCACATCTTCGATGAAACCACCGGCAAGGCCAGTTTCGTACCGCAGGCTCGGTCATATCTGAAACCGGCCCCGTCCGGCTGCAAGGCCTGAAGACTGAAGAGGCCATCGGTCGTCGCTCTCCCAAATTCCCAATCACGAACTTACGATATCGCTTCCTTTTCCCAGCGCTTTGTTGCACTCTTGCGGGGTTTTTGCCCGATCTTTGTCTCTGTTAATTTTTTTTTTTGATACCATATGGCACACAGTATATAGCTCTTCTCAGATACTGACTTAATTATGATCCATTGCCGTACCGGGTCCGAAACGTCTCACCTCGTAGGCTGCGTGCAGTCGCCGATCGAAAGAACGATCGCCGATGCGCCAAGAAAGGGCGGATACCCTCCGTGGTTCCCGTTCTGGTAGGCGGTCGAGCCCGCCTCGGCACCGCTATTTCTCCACCTCCGAGGCGGTCTTTTTTTCGCGCTTTTTTCCCGAAAGCTGAAGAAACAAAGCAGGCGCTTTGCATAGATCGTCGTCTGCCCGTCATTGTCTGCGTCTGCTGCTTTTCTTTCCCCCTGGCCATATTGGCATCCTATCTAAACCATGGATTCCGCTACCGATTTCCCTCCGTTGCAGGATCGGGTGACTTCGTCGCTGGTGCAGGTGACGCGCACCGTCGGTCAACTCTCCGCTGAAGATCTCACTTTCCACCGATCCTCGAGCTCGGAGCTCACCGAATCTCTGGACGAGCAGAGTGGTCGCATTCTATCTCTTACGTCGTCGATCTTGAAAGCTGCAACGGCCGGCACCGACCTCGCCGCGCCGAGTCTGCAGGATGAGGAATCTATCGAGGATAACTGGCGCGGGGTGGTGGATGTCATCGATGCGCTGCTGGAGAAGGCGGATGCATGCTTGGATGAGTTCACCGGTGTCATCAAGAGGTTGAGTCCGTCGCAACAGGAACAGAGCGCCGCCGCCGCCGCGGCGGCGAAGGCTTCGAGGAAACCCGCGACCAAATTCCCGACCGTCTACGACTACGGGCCGTCCAAGATCCCCAAGCCCCAGTTGGAATTTAAGCGTGCGGTGGATAACTCGGACGTCTCGCCTTTCAAGCCTTTGCTGCGCACCAAGTTCCATGCGATATCGCCATTGGAGGAGTCCGGGGAGTTTGCGAATCCCTACGAGCCGGAGATCCGCGCCGCCAAGTACCCTCCCTCGACATACGAAGTGGCCCCGCCGGTCGATTACCTGCCCTTTGAGTCGACAACCGCTACGTTTGTGGATACTGTGGAGGGGGTGTATGACATGTTGGAGGAATTGAAAAGGGCCAAGGAGATTGCGATCGATCTGGAGCATCACGATGTGCATTCGTATCATGGCCTGGTGTCGCTAATGCAGATCAGCACTCGTGACAAGGACTGGGTGGTGGATACGTTGAAGCCGTGGAGGGAGGAGCTCCAGGTGTTGAACCAGGTGTTTGCGGATCCGGAGATCATCAAGGTTCTGCATGGCTCGTCCATGGACATCATCTGGCTGCAGCGTGATCTGGGATTGTACGTTGTCGGCATGTTTGACACGTACCATTCTGCGTGTGCGCTGAACTACCCCAAGCGCAGCCTGAAATTCCTGCTGCAAAAGTTTGTCAACTTCGAGGCCGATAAACGGTATCAGATGGCCGACTGGAGAATTCGGCCTCTCCCTACGGAAATGTTCGACTACGCTCGCTCCGATACCCATTATCTTCTTCACATCTTTGACCATCTGCGTAACGAGCTGCTCGAGAATTCGCTCCCCAGCCACAACCTCGTCGACTACGTCCTGGAGCAGTCTAAGAGCGAGGCCTTGCAGCGTTACGAGCGCCCCGTTTACGACGCTGCTACCGGACAAGGTCCCGGTGGCTGGTACGATTACTTATGTCGCAACCCCGCGGTTCTGAGCAAGGAGCAGTTTGCCGTTTTCAAGGCCGTACATCAATGGCGCGACCAGGTTGCCAGAGAGGAAGATGAAGGTGTGCAATGCGTCTTCCCGAAACACATCCTCTTTAAGGTGGCCAGCGCTATGCCTGTGGATATGGGCACTCTGTTCCGGACGTTGTCCCCGGTGACGCCTATCACCAAAGACCGGGCATCAGACCTGCTGGAGACCATCAAGCAGGCGAAGATTGAGGGTGCTACGGGGCCTGAATGGCGTGACGTTTACGTCAAGCCATCGAAGACCAACCAGGCCGCTGCTGGAGCCGACCAAGGGCATTCGACGGACCAGGAGGATCATCCCACCGCTGGGCGCTACGAAGAATCCCAATTCTGGGGCGGTATCCTCAACTCGCAAGAACCACTTACACCCCTTGAATACTCTACCGTCGCGTCCGTTGAGGCCCTTCGACTCTCCCTCCCTCTTCCACCCATGCCGCGAACCGTCTCGGAAGCGCGTCACAGCGTCAGTAACCAACCGGCGGCCGCCACAAAGCCCGAGCCTACTACCCCGGCCGAAACCCCCGAGGCCTCCGAAAACAAGGTCTTCACGGTCAAGGAGCTTGGCGGGCCACGCAAGCGTAAAGCTACCCCCGTCGAAACGGTGCCGCAGGGGCCGCCCGAACTCGACGACATCAGCGAGTCGGTCGATCTCTCCGAGAAGCCCAGCAAGAAGCAGCGCCGGAAAGAGAAGAAGAACAACAAGAACGCATCCGGGCAAAACACACCCCAGTCCGACTCCAAGTCCGAGGAGGTGCCGTTCGATTACGAAACGGCGGACTCGGTGCTGCACGGGCAGACCATGAAGGGATCGGGGCTTCCGAAGAAGGCGCCATTCAATCCGTATGCAAAGGCCATGGATGCGCCTTCGGGATTGCGGAAACAGAAACGAGACCTGCCCGGGAAGACCTTTACATTCCGGTGACTTTCCTAGGCTTGGTCTTTGGCATTGGGTTCTCCGACATGCTGGGGGGAAGAATGGAATGGATTAGAAGGATAGAAAAGATGATTGGTTGCCTAATTGTTCATAACGATACCCTTGAGTTAGAAAGAATGTACGATCGATCCATGAGCATTCGACACGCCGAGTGTCTTCTCTTCATCCAACCCCGAATCTGCCTTGCATGGTTCTATACTCTACCTATACTCCTATACTCCGTGGAATCGCAGATGATCAGCGTGATGACATAAGCGCCAAGCCTCCGCGGCATGAGTCACGAGAGCCGAGCCGATACCGCATCCATTGGTCCACCGCCAGTCGTCTGCTCTTCTCCTTCCTGACTCCCTTCTTCTTCTTCTTCTTCTCCTTCTCCCTCGACACGTCTTGTTCTTACTCACTTCCTGCAATCCTCAGCCTCCTCAATTCCCTCCCATCCATCCATCATGTCCGACGCTAAGCCTCGTGTTTGCCTGGCCTACTCAGGTACGGCTCCCACCCCGCGTCCCTTATCAGAGTACAGAGAAAGTGTGACTAACACCAGCTTCCATAGGCGGTCTCGACACCAGCTGCATTCTGCGCTGGCTAATCGGTATAGCTTCCATCCGTGCCGATTAATCTTGCCCTCGCTAATTGACGAGTCAGAGGAGGGATACGATGTTGTCTGCTTCCTTGGCAACGTCGGCCAGGAAGAGGACTGGGCCGCCGTTGAGCAGAAGGCCCTGAAGATTGGCGCAAAGAAGATGATTATCGAGGACCTCCGTCGGGAATTCGTTACCGAGCTCTGCTTCCCCGCCATCCGTAAGACCGCCCCGGCCATCTCCCGGGCCAGAATCCGGAAATAACGGAATGACAGAGTGCAATGCCATCTACGAGGGCCGCTACCTCCTCGGCACCAGCCTGGCCCGTCCCGTCATCGCTCGCGCTCAGATGCGCGCGGCCCAGCGCGAGGGCTGCCAGTTCGTCTCGCACGGTGCCACTGGCAAGGGTAACGACCAGGTCCGTTTTGAGTTGGCTTTCTACGCCATCCAACCCTCCATTAAGATCATCGCTCCTTGGCGTGACCCCAAGTTCTTCAAGCGCTTCGCTGGCCGCAATGATCTGCTTGACTACGCCGCCCAGACCGGCATCCCGGTTACTTCCACCAAGGTATGTGTCGTTCCCCTCCAGTGATGATAATGCTAATATCCTGTAGGCCAAGCCCTGGTCGATGGGTGAGTTCACGGACAAGCTTCCTTTGAGAAGGGCGTATGCTAATTAATCAGATGCCAACTCTGCTCACTGCAGTTACGAGGCCGGTAAATGCCCCCATTCCATCCGAGTCCATCCATTCTAACGTCCCAGGCGTCCTCGAGGATCCCGATCACACCCCCCCGGCCGATATGTGGACTATGACCAACGACCCCATGAACGCCCCTAACGAGCCCACCGACATCTCCATCGAGTTCGAGAAGGGTATCCCCGTCAAGGTCACCACGCCCGAGAAGCAGTACACCGACCCCGTCGAGCTTTTCGACGCGCTCAACAAGCTCGGATATACCCACGCCATCGGCCGTATTGATATCGTTGAGAACCGATTCATCGGTCTGAAGAGCCGCGGCTGCTATGACTGTAAGCCCTGGCGTACCTTGCCTGTGTGTGTATGTGTGGAGACTAACGGATTAGCCCCTGCCATGACCATCTTGCGCGATGCTCACCTTGACCTTGAGGGTAAGTGCTCTTCTTCTAGGGCAGCTTTAGCGGAGTCTAACGATCGCAGGTCTTGTCCTGGACGGCCAAGTCCGCTCCCTCCGTGACCAGTTCGTCACTCACAACTGGTCCATCTTACTCTACAACGGCTAGTAAGTTGACGGAGATCGTGGGTATACAGCCTCTAACATCATGCAGCTACTTCAGTGCCGAGCGCGAGTTCATTGAGAACAGTCTCGTCTATAGCCAGAAGGTATGGATTTTCTCTGACTGGTGTCAGCTTGTGCCACGCGCTAACGAATCCAGCGCGTCAACGGCCAAGTCCGTCTACGCCTGTACAAGGGCAACGCCTACGTTCTCGGACGTTCTAGCAGCACCGAGAAGCTCTACTCGGCTGAGGAAGCCTCCATGGACTCGCTGGAGGACTTTGAGCCGACCGACACCACTGGCTTCGTTGCCATCCAGTCCATTCGGTATGCTCTCTATTCATTTTATTCTATTCGATATGCGACTGACACCCAACAGTCTTAAGAAATATGGCCTCCAGAAGGCCGAGGAGGGCGAGTCTCTCAGCCGTGCTTAAATCAGCAATACCCTGGTTCGAGAATATGAGAAAAAATAAATATACCAGTTGGATGTAAAATGATGGTTAATTTGTTTGATATTAAAGCATGGAGTAATGATAGTCGGTTGCTATGGCAGATGGGACATGGATGGGGCACAAAAATAAAACTCAATAGAATACAATTTCGGGTTATGTCAATCGTTTTACTGCTTTCCTACCGTAATGATCTCGAAGTGTGGAAGTGAGCATTGTAAGATGTTTTTTTTATCTCCAGCATAGACTTTTGGTCGACTAAAAAGAATACAAGTCATGTATTGTAGTGTTCATCACCGCGTCGGATATGTATTTTCTACACTGCTACGTCGCTGTTCTACCAGCCAAACCTCATGTTCTCGCGTTTTTAGTCCGTCCTGCGTAGGCTGATAGATGCAAAAAAGCTTCAGGAAGGGTCTGAAAAACGGAGATAGGAGGTGTACCACCGAGGTTCACACTCCTGCTATTCTTGCGCTTGTTCCTGATTCATCAAAGAATCGGAAGACCAACCATCGACCGGTCATGGATGAAAAGACCGGCAATGGGGTGAGGTTCTGCTCTTGAGACGCGCGTGAAGGTTGATGCAAGGACAATCCCAAAAGGAAACAAAAAGAGAGTCGAGATGAGAGGTATCGTACATGAGGGGTTTTGATACTATATACAAGTCTATCGAGCGTTTACACATCAATAGAGATACAGGGATATATATGATACACGATTGCGTCACCGGAAGCCCATGCGACACATTCAAGGTCGTGAACAAGAGTCAACAGGCGAGAGGAGAAGCAAGCGCCGTTGCAGAGCCAACCTTAGGTGCATAGTAACTCACGAACACCTAAGCCGAAGCAGCAGCATCCTCAGGGCTGGCAGCGCTGAGTTCACCTTCGCCAGCGGGATTCATAGAAAGTTTTCGGACTTCCCAGCCTTCCGAAGCAGCCCAGTCCTTGTTCTCCCCAAGCAAGCAAACGGATCGTCGAGACCCATTGACCAGGAAGGTTTGAGCCGCCTCGTTGACATCCTTGGCCGTGACATCGAGCACTTGTTCTCTCCAACGCTGGTCCATCTCATGAGTGACACCGCTCATGAAGTACCGGGCACCCTCCTCATCAACACTCATCGGGGCATCCAGACCCTGGAAAATGCCAAGCTTGGCTTCGTTAAGCTCGCGAGCGGACCACGGGCGATCTCTGGCGAAGACGCCACAGTTCTGGAACACTTTCAGGGTGTTGATGGGGTTGGGATCCCTGTAGCTGGTCAGGGCAAAGATTCCCTTCACGGGGCCGTTGCTCGCGCTTGCACCGTAGGCACCTCCCTTCTCCCGAATTTCAGGGTGTAGGTAGTTGTGAGTGAGCAATTGGGACAAAACACTGAGCGGTGCACTAGACGAATGGACGAATGGTACTGTTTGCATGGCCAGCCCAGAATAGTACACTTTGTAAGGCATGTCATAGAATGTCTTCGTGAGAACTTGGTTCGAGACTGCGTTTGCCGGTGCAGATGAAGGTGCAGAGGTCAGAGGCAGCCCGCCAAGCCACTTCTGCAGAGTGGATTCATTTTGATGGGCACTTTCTGGTTCACACACCACGCGAACCCGGAGCCCAGGAGTTTTCGAGATAGCGAATGACTGAATGAGGCGTAGCTTCTCAATCAGCTCGGCGAGACGTTCCGGCGAAGTCTCGGCATCACGGAGAAGGTTGGCGGTCGCCTGTAGTTGCGCCAGGCCAGACTGTTGCTCTTGAACCCACAGACCCCGAGAAAGATTGGCAGCTGCCGCATTCAAAGCGAAACGATGACCCGTCCCGGCCACCGTATCGAGGGCCCCGTTAGTAGTCAATCGCAGCAGCTCTTGAATCATACCAGGGGCAGAAGGGCTGGTGAAATCCGTTGCCGTGATAAGAGTGGTGAGAATTTCCAGCATCTCCGGGATATTTTGGTCGAGAGCAAATCCAGAGAAGTTAAGACCCTCCATGAACTTACCAAGCTCGATAGCTGAAGAAGCATAAAACGCAGAAGACGAGACTCCGCCGGTTTTCAACTTGATCAGATCTTCCCATTCCTCCATGGATCTGTTTGCGGTACCCAATCTCATGACACAGTCGTTGAACAAAGGCATCAGCAATCTGAGGTCATCTGGGAGATCTTCAAATGAATTCAACGCTTGGAAGTAGGTCAGGCCGTTGGTAGGGGCTTCCCGCCAAACGACGTCGACATCATCCACACGAGATTCGCGAACTGGTTTACGCTCTTTCACACGTGAAATGTCTTCCACGCGAAGAGACGGCAGGCAACTCAAATCGGCGTTGTGGGCCTCTTCTTGCGTTTTAAGTAACTGAAGCTCTTCTTGGGTAAGATGAGCAACGACCTTTTCAACAGAGCCATGTTGCTCGACGAGTTTAGCGAGCTTCGTTTCTTTCCGTACAATTTCCTGATCGTCCAGGTCCTTGTTGAAAGTAGGGGAGCCGACCATGGTGAAGGTAAGAGAGTTGTCATTCATCAGGTATTTTTGCATCAATGACTCAAGGTAGCCTCCTTGCTGATATCTCCGCTTAAACTCGTCAATGACTTCGTTCCAGGCGAGCTCTTTCATGGGATTCGTGCCATTGAACCACGAAGACAGAGTCTTCTCCATAATACCGATGCCGAAGTTTGCAGTCTTGTGCCTCAGAGCAAGTTCCAGCTGGTGAAGAAATCCCTGGACTTTCTCGTCGTTGAAGCCGCTGGAAAGAGATTCCTGATACACCTGCTGGATGGCCGCTCTGACTTTTGGTGCCTCCTCTTCACTCACTCCGGTGACACCCACTGAAAAGACTGGCACCCTTCCGGAAGGATCGAGTCCCGTGTTGGGCGTGAACGAGGAGCCCAGTCCACTCTCGATCAGGGCTCGATACATGGGCGATCCATAGCCATCCAAGAGCAAGGAAGAAAGAATCCCCGCGGAAAATGTCTCGACAACATCAGTGGTATCACCCATGTACCATGACGTCGAAGTCTTGAACTGCTTGTCTGCACTAGAGAACGTGTCGATGGGTCCCGAAACAGTAACGCTCTGAGGGCCACGGGTAAGATCAATTGGTTGCTTGACAGACTTGTCTGCCTCCCCCTTGTTGAAGCCATCAAGCACCTGACCAATCTGCTTGAGGTGACCAGTGAGAGGCATGTCACCATAGGTCAAAATTTTGGCGTTGCTCGGATGATAATTCCGCTTGGAGAAATCCACAAGTTGTTTGTGTGTCAGATCCGTGATATACTGGGGGTCACCTCCGGAATTGTTGATGGCAGGAAATATATTTTCTCGGTAGCGAATATAGTAGAGGTAGTTCGCGTCAGAAATCTGGCCCTTCATCTCGTTGTAAACAACGCCTTTGAACAATACGTCCTCGGCTTTTCCGTGCTGGGTGTCTACAGCACGCGCATCCTCCGGGCCCAGACGCCAGCCCTCCTGTCGGAAATCTTCCTCTTTAAGCAAAGGGTGGAACGTGGCATCCAGGTAGACAGAGAGAAGGTTTTGGAAGTCTTGCTGATTAGTTGTGGCGAATGGATACGTGGTGTGGTCCGCAGAAGTAAAGGCATTCATGAAGTTCGAAAGCGAGCGAGGAAGCATCTTGAAAAAAGGATCACGTATCGGATATCTATAATGCGACATAAATTAGATCTGACATTGGGGTGGATAAAAGTGGGTATAGCTGGGTATAGCTGGGTGAGGATCTTACTTTTCACTGCCACATAGTGTAGTGTGCTCCAGGATGTGAGGCACGCCAGTCGCATCTGGAGGGTTCGTCTTGAATCCAACACCAAAGACATTATTCTTGTCATCTCTTGCCACATGAAGGTAATCGGCGTCCGTCTTGTCATGTTTCAGTCGAACTGCTGTCAAGTGTAGCTCTGGAACATGCTTCTTTTCTTGCACAGTAAACCCATGTAGACTCTCTCCAACATTGGGATAGCTCTCGAGGCTAGTCACAGTCGAAGCATTCCGCCTGAACTGGTTCCATCCAAGGACGGAGTTTCTCGAGTTCAACCATCGACCGGAGACCGGCTGCCTCAAGACTGGCAACCGGCCTTTACCTGCCCCAAGGGACGAACGCAACATTGCGTTGACAAGGAAGAGGGTAGATGCGGTAGATGACAATGAATGATGAGAATAGATGGATGGATAGAAATCAGCGCCGAGCGTCGCTCCCGGTCGCATCACGTGCATGCGATTCTGTCGCAGCCGCCTGAGGCCCCAAGGGTCACCGCCTACACTGCTTGCCACCTTGGATGGAACTTCCTTCCCCTTCCACTTGCCTCCTAAAACACCAACAGCCCTCAGGTTCTCGATTTGCATTCTGGATTCTACTTAGAAATATATCTTCGGTGCATCAGACCTCTCCTTGGTCATCATTCCTTACCCTCGTACCCAATGACAAAATAGGACCACTAAGCTGGACGGGCAAGCTGGACAACGCTCGCAGTTATCTTCGGTCAGTCCCATTGAGCGTGGCTACCCATGCTATAGTTCCCGCCATGCCAGGATGAAACGGAGATTGTGAAAGAATATAGTATCACGGAAATCCTTGGCATTGTCCGTAAAAGAGTTACCTTTTCCCAGCTCATTCGTCGAAGTTCACCGCTAGATTATCCCACAACTGCTGAGACCCGTTGCAACTGCATACCTCGGAACCTCCTTCTCGATGCTCGCCTCTTATGGGGTGGTTTTGAAGTCGGAACTCATACTTTACACCTCACACGACCGTCCATTCCCGTAGCCTCCCCATTTGTGGCTTAGGCGCCTAGGTCTCTGCGGGACAGCAACTTCCTTGAGCCAATCGCCTAGTTACAATCGGTTGAACCCCATTTGTGAGAAGCAGAGACCCCCGATTTTCGCCTGCCATGTCTTTGTCCGAATCCTCGTCCGTGTCGGGCGGTGCTCCTGCAGCACCGCGCCCAGACCCCTCCGATGACCAGGACGCGTCGATGCCTCAGCTGGAGACACTTATATCGCATTTGGTCGCGGCGAAGCGGTCGCTATCGTCAATCAATCATGTATGGCGTGCCAATGAGATTGTCACGGCCGCTCGCTCAACGCTCGAGGAGAGCGTTGTGGTGTCTGCTCGCACCGGTTTCCTCCGTCGCGGTCTGAACAACCAGCTGCGACTACTCTATAATGTTCGTACGGAAGTGGAGGAAGTGTCTCTTCGAGGTCGTTCGGAATTTGCCGGCGTACTGAAGAGTCTCGACGCGGCTGATGCGCGGCTCCGAAAGACGCTGGACCTTCTGCGAGATACAATTGTCCATGCCTCCTTTCGCCCGCAGGACGAGGAGCCCAAAAGCTTGCATGACTTCGTGGAGGAGCGAGGTGTAGAGGAGCTGCATGCCGCTCTAAAACATTCAATCGATCGAACTAGTGCTGCACAAGGGGAGCTAGACTCCTCCAACACTTCTTTTGACGAGGAGCTCGGCTCCATCAAGGAAGCACTGGGAAATTATCGTGCTGCTACCAAATTAGCGTCATCTAAATCCTCGCCTTCCTCCTCGTCTTCGTCGGCGTCTAACTCTAGTCTGCCGTCTCTGTCTTCCATGCCATCCATGCTGCATTCCCTGGAGATGCACGCACAGGAGATGGCCAATTTGTTAGAGTCCTTGGTCCGTCATTTTGATCTCTGCGTGACGGCAGTAAAGCACACCGAGGGCGGAGGCGCCGCAGCGCGCTCGATCACCGGCGATATGCCCGCTGGAATGCATGTCAGTGGCTGCGGGGGCCCTAACATCGAGCAGGGCATCAATGCCAACCTCAACGCCCCTCTCGACCCTCTCAGTGACTCTGAGTACCAAGAAATGGTAAATGTCCTGATCAAAGACGCGGCCGAGGCGGAAGACGTTGTCATGGAAATCCAGGATCGCATCGCGGAGATGGAATCTGTCCTGGAACATGTGACAGCCCAGCACGACACCTTCCTGTCCGTCTATCATGCTACCACCAGTGTGTTTAATCACATCTCCTCACTTGCCTCTGTTCGGTTGCCCAGGTATATAGCCCAGGCCCACAATTTTACCCGCGTATGGAGTGAGGAGCACGAGCGTATTGAAGTTGGGTTGGTAGAGCTCTCCGATCTCAACGCCTTGTATGATGGCTTTCTCGATGCGTACGACGGTCTCATCCTCGAAGTCTCTCGCCGGAGACACGTGCGGCAACGGGTTGAGAAAGTTCTGCGCGACTGCAGGCACAAGTTGGATCAACTTTACGAGGAAGATGTGAATGCTCGCGAGACTTTCCGGGTAGACCAAGGTGACTATCTGCCATCTGATATTTGGCCGGGCATTGGCCGTGAGCCCATGCGCATCGAATTTCAGCGCATATCCGGGGGCAATCTCAGGGGTATCGCCCCTCAGGCAGATGGCCAACAAGAGTTACCGACATCTGAAATCGAGGAAACAAAACAGCCGGTGCCAGCGAGTCAAGCTATCAGCGAAGGGGAAATCATCCCTGAACTGCCCAAAGACATTGTGGAGCAAGCTTTAGCTCGAGTAAGAGCCAAAATGAGGCTGGCGTCCTAGTGTTGCCCATTTACCCCTGGCGACTTATGCAATTTCCACGACATATATACCAATCCTTCATCTACCACCATTTCTTGGAAACTCCATACTGGCTTTATGGCTTTATCAATCCTATTTATTTCATGTTAAGCAGACTTTATGTGACGTTGGGTTAATGATCTGCTCATATCCATCTCCGACGGTCTTGGCATTGAACTTGAAACAAGAATAAATCGTAGCCGACATTTAGATTATCTTACTAGTTAGCACAGGCGGTCTTAACATCCGCACCAAATAGGTACGCTCTCTCCAAGAGACAATGGATAGAAGCGTGGTTGTTTGTGGTCGTTGTGCTGTTTGCTCTGTTTGTCAATGCTCCACGCGCGGGCAACTTCTTCCCAGGCTTCCACGTCATTCGGCACAATGAAGAACAGAGGGGCGGGGATGGAGGACTGTCCTCCGACGGTACGAGAAAAGAAGATTACTACTTGTTCAGTTTTAGTTATATATTTTTAATTCATAATACCATACGCAGATTTACAGAGTTTTGTTTCCCCCCCTCGGCATAGTTGCTGTTTTGATCACTCACCACCTACCGGTACAATCTAGATTCGCTACATATTTATGGACAAGTACAGCGCACCACTTATATATACCAAATTGAACCAGGGACACTCTTTCGTCTACTATTTTGTGTATCTCTTTATATACTAGTATCCCGACATTTCCCCATTCTTTATTATGACCTGCATAAACAAAAAGAAATTCAATAACACGTAAAATCATTGTCAAAGCTTATTTTCATATCTGTCTGTTTCTGTTTAAGCCGACAGCTGCTTGGCGCTCTCCTCCGGCCACACGTCGTAGCCGAAGGTGTCCTTCATGTTGACGAAGCGGAAGTGACGGCCCTCCGCCACCTTGTTGACAGCCTCGAAGTCGGTATCCGAGAGATTAATGCTCTTGAAGTTGGACTCGATACGAGCGGGGTTGGAGCTCTTGGGCAACACGACGTAGCCACGACGCAGACCCCAAGCGATTAGCACCTGGGCCAGCGTGTTGCCGCCCTTGTTGGCGATGTCGTTCAGAGTCTTGTTCTCGCTGACCCGCTCACCGGTGGTGGGCACCTGGTTCTGCGAGCCCAGCGGGGAGTAGGCCTCGGGCATGATGCCATTCTTGAAGCAGTACTGCACCAGCTCCTCGTTGGGCAGGAAGGGGTGGATCTCGATCTGGTTGAGGTGAGGCTTGACCTTGGCGAATTTCAACAGCTTCTCCAGGCCCTCGATGGTCCAGTTGGAGACGCCGATGGCGCGAGCCTTCTTATCCTCGTAGATCTTCTCCATGGCGCGCCACGTGGGCTCGGGGTTGTCGGTGAGATCCTTGAGGATCACGTACTATGAAGGGGGCCGTCAGTAAATGACCACGCAACGATCGACACCGGCACAGGACGGGGTTCAAATCCAGGGGCGTACGCACCTTTCCATCGGGGCCAATCTTGGGCTTCTCCTGGGTCTCCTTCTCGGCGGCGATGGGCCAGTGGACCAGGAACAGGTCAATGTAGTCGACCTTCAGCTTCTGCAGGGAGTTCTCGACCGACCAGATCACGTCCTCGTAGCGGTGGAGGTGGTTCCAGACCTTGGTGCAGATGAAGATGTCCTCGCGCTTGACGGAGGGGTTCTCCTTCAGGAAGTCCTTCAGAGCATCGCCGACTTCGTCCTCGTTCAAGTAGAACCAGGCGCAATCTAGGTGGCGGTAGCCGGTACGCAGAGCATGCATCACGGCGCGATAGGTCTCCCCGGAGGCACCCTCGCTAGCGAAGGTACCGAACCCGAGACCGGGGATCTTGACGCCGTTGCTCAGCTCGAAAGTGACGCCGCTCGACATGGTGGCAATGTGAAAGGGAGGGAGGTAGATGAAACGAGAGGGAACAGCAGAGGAAAGGAATTCAGGAGAGTTGGAAGGGGAATAACAGGGAGAGAAGGAGAGGAGAAGAGGGGCAAGGATTTAAGAAGGGAGGAGAACTTGATTCAACGCAGGTGGGGTGGAGGGAGGGGTTACTCTGGCACCGTACCAGAGTAGTGAGTAGTAGCTACCTTAGGTAGTAAGTGCCCGGATAGCCGGTATCATAATTGCATTATGTGTTGCCGACCCATTCTGCAGCCGGTCCCCTGCTAGTCACGCCATAATAGGCCGGCCTCTAAGACTAGGGGGGGAGCTCCTCTCCTCTCCTCTCGTCTCGTCTCTGTCCGTGTCTCATGACGGCATTGTTAGTTATTATTATTATTATTATTATTATTAGTTATTATTATTATTATTATTAACGTGAAGGAATACCGTGGCACCGGCCAACCTGCCCCACCAGGCCCCGATGACATCACCACCGTCGCCGCGCCCCATGCGCCGATATTATCATCATCATTATTTGGATCGTGCAGAAACTAGGATATTAATATTAATATGAATGGCCTCGTACTCGTCGTCCTCGTCCTTGTAGTAAAGCGGCACGGCGGCGATCATGTGACCATACGGACCACGTGCCTCACGGGTGGAAATACTCCGTGCCACCCGTTATTTCCACATCCCACGCAGTCACCGGATATTGCAACGCACCGCCAAGAATCCCACGCCAACGTTTGGCCACTCCGCCTCCTCGATCTTATCTACACTCGACAACATCCGTTGAGCTCTCCAACTGTTACATACCAGCTACAGATTTTATCCGATTCGGGGAGACACTACAACAACAACAACCCCCGGGAGACTATGCCATTGTATTAATTCACCCACAAATCGCAGCCCATTCATCCCCAGAGAAACAGAACCCATCGCCCCGGCAGGAATGGCCTCGCTCAATACATCAGGCGACACCCAATTCACAGTCTTTATTCGTCTTCCCTTCCCCAGGGGCGACTTTGTCGATCCCCCTCCTGTAAACTCTGACCTAGGGTACCGCATTACTGAGGACGGCCGACTGACTCCACCAGGTCGAATGGAACGCCGCCAAGGACCAGGCTCTCTGGGATCTCCTGTCGCGTCCGTCAAAGGGTGATGATATAGACTGTATGCTTCTGACCCGGTTATATGCATATGCCACCGATCATGGCTAATGCAAGTCCAGGGAAGGCACTGTATGCATCGTGCCCCTAGTGCCCAGGCCTTACGTGCTAAACTACCCTGTTTGTTGTCACAGAGCGGAAAGCTTTGACGTTACTCTCCAATTTCTCCTTCAGCAGGCAGCATGGTTGTATGATCGACAGCTCGCCCAGGTTCGCGCGCAAATGCGCAAAGTACCCACCACGCAGTCGAACTCGCCGTCCCCGGCTCCTGGTTCTGTTTCTGGCAGCACGGCTCTAGGAAGCCAGCCGAGCAAAGCGCCGGCGGGCACCGGTACAGGTATGCGGGTAGAGATGGTAGTCCCCTGACTGCACGCTGACGACTTGCCCAGGCTCGAGGGCACCCACTCGGTTGTCACTACAGCAGCAGAAGGATAACGGACCCCCGCGAGGCGAGTGTGCCTTTCAAGTTGAAGAGCCACGCCTAGAATATTAATGTTATCTAGACACCGCTTCACGTCGCACTAGTTCCACCACCACCGTGAACCAGATCAAAGACCCGCGAGAGCCACCGCGTGCTGACCCTGCCAATGTCGAGCCGAAAGACCCCTGGCACGAAACCTACAGTCGACGTCCATCAACGAGCCGGCGAGATCAGGCGCCCAATGTCCCGGTGCACAAGTCACCAACTCTTGAGGAAGAGGATCTCACGTCGAGCTCCTCCGAGTCCGAATCCGACGATGACGAGACTATGGCGAGTGGACGAGGCCATCGGTTCCGGCGGTTTGGTAAATTCTCAATGCACCGACCTGGGCTGAGGAACGACGACGAGGATGAGGATGAATCCCCGGCTTTCGTACCCCTGTCTCCCTCTCCCGAGCCAGCTCTGCGCCCTACGTCCGGCCAGGATCTCAACGCAACGCTTCGCGACGAGCCTACTGATCCGCGGCGGCGTATGGTGAATCCGCATGCGGCCCCAAGACAACCGATTACAACCGAGTCGTCCGCCAGTTCAATCAGCTCAGGGAACCCGGCCACGTTGCCCTCGGGGGACGGACACCGACGGGCAAACCAGGTCAGCGGGCCATTGAGTCCCCGACGGACAGAGCTAGGGTATAGTCCGCGACGATCCGTCACCTCTGGGAGGGAGGCTAGCGACGGTACCCCCAGCATGGGAAGTAGCTTCAGTGATCTAGACGGTAGGCGTATCTGTTCATTGCCAGCCAATCCGGGCTTGTGGCTAACATGTGCGGCGCAGATGCAAGCGTCACTCAGTCAGCACTCGAGGAAGCCCTCATGAGTAACATGCAGCATGGCGGTATGGCCAGCCGGATGAGCACCATCAGCCAGGCCCTGCGAAGTCGGTATTTGTGAATGGGATGGCCCTTGCCAGCTAGCTACCCCGGTAGTCTGTTCCACAGAGTAGGTAGTCAATAAATAATAGTTAGTAATATATTCTTTCTGCATCCCCAGTGTCACGTGAGCCGCCGATGCCATCGAAGGCGGTGAACCTCGCCGTCCCTCGGCTTCCGACTTGCCCAGCATCGTTCCAGACACTCCAGACACTCGACGATTGTCACTGCTTCTCTCTCTCTCTCTCTCTCTCTCTGGAGACTGATCTACGTTGGAACATACTCTAGACAGACTTAGACGCTCAATAGGGCTGACTTACTGTGGTGAACAGAGGAAGCCCAGCAGGTACTTACTTCTACCCCGCGGGGTCCGACGATGACGCCTTGACTAACCCGGAGATCTTCTAGCATAGCAACCTCGAAACGGTCCACTGGGATTCTTTGTTCATTTGTTTAGCACCAGTCTCATGTTGAATTAACTGCGGGATAATCAATACAGTGGATTGGTTCCCCTCGTGCCTACAAACCCATCTACCGAATTCACCCGCATCGAAAATGGCCTCGAACGCAACGTCCGAAATGAACGCCGAGGCCGAGTCGGTCTACTTTAACAACATCCCGCCTCCCAAGTCCCTCCCGAAACACGAAGCACTGGCGCGCGCGTTCATCGATTACCATGTGGAAGCGAACCGGCGGGTGGTACTCGTCACGTCCGGCGGAACCACCGTACCGCTGGAGAACCAGACCGTGCGGTTCATCGATAACTTCTCCGCAGGGACGAGAGGCGCCACCTCGGCGGAGTATTTCCTGCAGGAGGGGTACGCGGTGATATTCCTGCACCGTCAATTCAGTCTATTGCCGTACTCGCGACACTACAGTCACTCGACCAACTGTTTCTTGGACTTCATGGACGAGGCGGCCGCGGATTCGGATCACGGGCCCGTCGTGGTGCGCAGCGAATACCAGGATGAGATGCGCGACGTGCTGCGGAAGTATCGCTACGCGAAGAAGAACAATCTCCTATTACTGCTGCCGTTCACTACGATCGCCGAATACCTGTTCGAGCTGCGATCGCTGTCTCAGCTGATGCGGCCCCTGGGCCCTAACGCGCTCTTCTACCTCGCCGCCGCGGTCAGCGATTTTTTCATCCCGCGCGACCGCATGGCCGAGCACAAGATCCAGTCCTCCGAGCTACCGCCGGAATTCAGTAGAAACGACGAAGCGATCGATTCTTCGGACATCTACACGGGCGGGCTCGACTCGAAGGCTCCCAGCAACGGCAAGAAGCTAGTCATCGACCTGGACCCGGTGCCGAAGTTCTTGCACCGGCTAGTCGATGGCTGGGCGCCCGACGGTAGCATGATCGTGTCGTTCAAGCTGGAGACGGATCCCAATTTGCTAGTCTACAAGGCGCAGACGGCCCTGAAGCGGTACTCGCATCACCTAGTGATCGGGAATCTGCTGTCGACTCGCAAGTGGGAGGTGGTGTTCGTCACGCCCGACGCGCCGTACGAGCGGTGGATTCGCGTGCCCAAGTCGCGACGTAGCAAGAGTATCTCGGGCGCGGAGGACCAAGTCGGACTGGCGGAGGCAAAGCGGGTAGGCGAGGCCGGGGGCAGTCAGGCCGGGGAGAACGAAGTACAGCGGAGCGAGAACGGACCGGAGGGAGTCGAGATTGAGACTCTGATCATCCCGGAGCTGGTCAAGTTGCACTCCAAGAAGATCGCCGCGCATAGCCGCAAGGAATGAGGGCTGGCATGCTGTTGGTGATGGATTTGTATAGATTATAAAAGCGAGACACAGCCTGAATGAAGCATCTTACGGCATCCAGAAGACTAACAAGCCTTGCACCAGTCGAGACTTGTAGCAATCATTTTCACGAGAGAGACGGGGGATTGATCGACAGATGGACATACGGACACATGTGACACCAGCTACGGAGTAGGGAGTAGGAAGGCATACACATAGTACTCTGAGTACGTACATACAATAGAACAATAGAACCGCCCGAGGACGCCATCAGCTTGTACCATAGCAGTAGCAATAGGCAGTAGGTAATATTAATTATTATACCCTATTAATATGAACCATTTTCCTCCGTCTCAGTCTCACCGCAGCTTCCCCGCAGGCCTTACATAAACGGATCTCCGCGTGCAACCGGCCAACCTCGGCCAGACGAGACAGTCCGAGGCCAACCGGCTCAAGGGAAAGGAACCTAGGCCTGAGGCCTTCGGGGAATCTCCTCCCCCCCCTTCGTTTATTTTCCCCTTCATCAATCCTCGTCTTTCTCCGTGAACACCTCATTCGCGAGCACCCTCAACTTTCTCCTCCTTGCTCATACTCCCCGCATCTCTTCCCCTCGTTTCAAACGACTGCAACCATCATGGCCCTGTCAATGCGAGCCACTCGCCATGCCTCTAAGCTGGCCCAGGTTAGTACCCCCCCGATCGCTGTGGCCCCCCTTCTACAGACACTCACTCATTCGAATCATCCGTAGTCCTCTCGCCAATTGGCGGTCGTCCACACCTCGCGCAGATCATATGCAACGGCAGAGCCCGACCTGAAGACCGCCCTGAAATCGGTCATCCCCGCCAAGCGCGAGCTCTTCCAGCAAGTAAAACAGCAGAGCGAAGAGGTTATCGGTGAGGTGAAAGTTGGCAATGTGATCGGTGGCATGCGTGGTCTCAAGTCCATGCTCTGGGAGGGTTCCGTACTCGACCCGGAGGAGGGCATCCGCTTCCACGGCAAGACCATCAAGGATTGCCAGAAGGAGCTCCCCAAGGGTACCACCGGCACCGAGATGCTGCCCGAAGCCATGTTCTGGCTGCTCTTGACCGGCCAGGTCCCCTCGACCGGCCAGGTCCGCGCCTTCTCGCGTGAATTGGCCGAAAAGTCCCATCTTCCCCAGCACATCCTCGACCTGATCAAGTCGTTTCCCCGCTCGATGCACCCTATGACCCAGCTGTCCATTGCCGTCGCTGCGTTGAACACCGAGTCCCAGTTCGCCCAGGCCTACGAGAAGGGTCTGAACAAGGCCGAATACTGGGAGCCTACCTTTGACGACAGCATCTCTCTTCTCGCCAAGATTCCCCGCGTCGCAGCGCTCGTCTTCCGTCCGGACGAGATCGACGCCGTCGGCACTCAGGCTCTGGATGCCGCCCAGGATTGGTCGCACAACTTCGCCGAGCTGCTTGGCAAGGGTGGCGCGCAAAACCAGGACTTCCACGACTTACTTCGTCTCTACCTTGCTCTGCACGGTGACCACGAGGGTGGCAACGTCTCCGCCCACGCAACTCACCTGGTAGGCAGCGCCCTTAGCGACCCGTACTTGAGCTACAGCGCCGGGCTGCTAGGTCTCGCGGGCCCTCTGCACGGTCTCGCCGCTCAGGAGGTCTTGCGATGGATCCTCGCCATGCAGGATAAGATCGGCACCAAGTTCACGGACGAGGACGTGCGCACCTACCTCTGGGACACGTTGAAGTCCGGTCGCGTGGTTCCGGGGTACGGCCATGGCGTTCTACGGAAGCCGGATCCACGGTTCGAGGCGCTAATGGATTTCGCCGCCACTCGCCCGGACGTGCTGGCCAACCCGGTCTTCCAGTTAGTGAAGAAGAATTCGGAGATTGCGCCGGGAGTTTTGACCGAGCATGGCAAGGTATGTTTCCTCTATACTTGCAACCTGGTAGCTCTAACTGATGGAATCCCCCAGACTAAGAATCCTCACCCGAATGTCGATGCCGCATCCGGAGTGCTCTTCTATCACTACGGCTTCCAGCAACCATTGTACTACACCGTCACTTTCGGCGTCAGTCGTGCCCTTGGACCGTTGGTGCAACTCATCTGGGACCGCGCCCTAGGACTTCCCATTGAGCGACCCAAGAGCATTAATCTGCTCGGGCTGAAGAAGTAATCAGCAGCGCGAGTGGCACTTCATTATAACCGTGTTTCGACCACTTGATGCGAATAAGACCCGATAAGTTGTTCCTACTACCGTTTAGCATATTTCTTTCTTTTTACATGACCCGGTTGATTTATATGGTTCGTCAAATGTGATTCAATGTACCTTTGTTACGCGATTTTACCCAGTTGCACTCGAGATAGAAAAGTATAGATATTTAGAGAATAGACTGGATGATACGGCGTACCTTACCTTTGATCCGCGGCTTCCGGCGAGAGGGACGGCATTTGCACCTCTCTTCTTTGTCTTTGTCTTCTGCCTTTCCTCCGACACTGCCCCGACTATTATACATCCCTGTCAAGCAGCAGGGCTAACTCGATATATATAGATAGTCCCCTCTTGGCCTCTCCACCGGCGCGATCATCGGTGGGCGCATCCGACAGTTGTGGGTCGGGATGGGTCCCCGAAGTGTCGTCTGTACTCTGTAGACCAGTACGGACTACGGAGAGGTAGTAGTATCATGTTCTTTATCTGCCAGCAAACAAAGAACTACCCTATAGTACCCCTGTAGTTACTCCGTAAAGGCGGACCTTATTAATGTTGGCGCCCGAATGCAACAGGATGCACGTACAGGGATTGATTGGGCTGATGACGGTGGTGGCGGACGAGTGAGACCATGCGATGACCGTTATTTGACCGCTACATTCCGTACAGAGTAGGTCTAAATCAGATGGGCCTTGTCTGTCAATTCTGCTTCAGTCAAAGATATCCGAGCCTTTCATCGACGCAGGGATCTCCGCGAGCTTACTACTCCGTCCGGGACTAACACGAGAAATGTACACATCATGGGAATTCAGGGGGGAACGGTATGTCAGATTGCAGGGCATAGGGCCAAACTCCAGGGGTTTTGGCCCCGACACTAGGCGACATGGCCCCCAAGGACTGCTTGGGAGGTGAAGCAGTAGCGGCCTTACAGCCTCGAGGCTGACGGGCGGCGGCAACGACGGGCCAATCACATGACCACCGGGCGCACCGCTGGCGGCGCTAAGCAGCCCGACGGGGCTTAGCGCCAGGGGCCATACGAGATTAGCGCGGCGCTAATCCCGAGCTAGCCCCCGTCGACCCCGGCGCCGCCCGCTTATTGGCCCGGCCCGCAGCTCTCAGCCTCGCTGGGTTAATTGCATTTGCCGGTAAACGATTGTGAACTAAACAAATCCACGGCGATTGCCTATAACAAGGCTGGCCCAGCACTTGCTGTCTCACGATGATCTTCTCTTTCCGCTTCCCTTCCTAAAATTCTTCCTTGTGTGCCGATTATACCCTAGCACGCCACATTCGGTCATCACACCCATCATGCGTTTCCATACTAGTGTCCTGCTCGGCCTGCTGGTCGCCAATGTCTCGATAGCCGCCAAGGTGGGCAAATTCGATGCCGACAAATGTGCCGATCCGTCCGGTATGAAGACCTGTTACGACAAAGCCAAGTCCACCTACAACGAGTGCGTGAAGTCCAAGTGCGACAAGGACGACAACGGCAAGACAACCAACGACGAGGAATGCCTGAACCAGTGTGGCTGCGTCCGAGACCGTGCTCAGATCGACTGCGCGGCCAGCTCCTGCTGGAATCAAGTGTGTATACCGTCGTGCCCCATTTTAGGGTGTCTACCACTAACCACCGTCCTGACAGGTCTACAGCTGCGAGTACCAATTAACCGTCAGTGCCCTGATCGAATCCTGCAAGAAGCCGGACTTGGATAACGTCCCATTCTGGCCCGCCCCCGATAACGCCCCCGGCGGGTGCTCCTGCTCTGTTGGCAAGGTCGACAAGATTGCCACGGAGGCGTCCCAGCTCCTCGACAAGCAGTGCGGGATCAAGAGCTCCGACTCCTCCAGCAAGATCGAGGAGTGCATGTGCTGTGGTTTCAGTGCCATGCTGTCTAGGTCAGGATTCCGTCGAAGCAGGGTTACTGGGTTGTGCAGCCCCACTAACTGTCAACAGCTTGCCCAACACATGCCCTAACACGAAGCCTTCTGAACTAAACCTCGACGGCATGGAGGAGGCCTACGAGAACAACGGCTGGAAGGATTGCGCCAGCACCCTGAGCAAGGTCGACTGCGTTAAGGACTTCGGCTACCCCAAGCTCGACACTTACTACAAGCCCGGCAAGATCCCCAGCTCCGGCACTGCCACCCTCTCCAACACCGGCAGCAGCTCCGTCACCTCGCCCGTCAGCGGTGCCACCTTCACCTGGACCGCCGGATCTTCTGCGCACGTCGTCACTGCTCAGTCCACCGACGCCGCCAAGGCAACTGGTAGCGGCTCCAGCGCCAGCGCCACCAGTGGCAACTCCGCATCTGGCACGGCCTCCGCTTCTGCGACTGCCACGACCGGCGCTGCCGTGCGCGCGGGTATGGACTCGTACCTCTGGGCTGGTCTGGCCGCCGCCGCCGTCTTTGTTCAGGCTTAGACGTCTGCGAAGAACCGCGCGCAGGTCCGCAGTTCCTGGCTGGAGACGGGTTTGGTATTTCCCATTGGATTATACCGGCTACGTGATGGATATTTTATTCGATTCAGTAGACTCTATTCTTAGCATTTCACTGCTCGTTGTATTATTCTTCTTTGTTTCATATATATAGATATACCTACTTTTTCTTAGACCGGCATTGGGCTAATTTACTTTTCTATTCCAGCGCCTTAATGGACGCGTACGTTTAAGCATGAATTCGGTATCTTTCAGCTCGTGGTTATATCATCTAGCGTGCCACATTATTTTGACGAAAAGGCTAGTATAGTATGGCAAAGCCCCTACGGAGCTCGTAGTAGATTCGACGGGAATCTCCTCAGAACTTGAATATCTCCCGTTCACCATGCCGACTCGGGCCGATTGACCAAGAAGCAAGCCGAGGTGGGGAAGAGGTGGGGAGGAAACATCAGTTGGTAGGTATGTATAGTGTAGTAAGGAAGAAAAGACCGCTGATGGGCTCTGTATATCCGTAAATCCCTCCCGCAACCAAGGTACCCTGCTATACTCGGGGTAATTGGGATTCTAGGCCATGGCAGACTTTGATCTTTAAGCGTTGTTATTTCTACACAGCGGAAAAGGTATTTAAATCCCTGTCTAGCTCTCACGGATTTCAATTCTTCCCAATTCATAAATCATTCGGCCTTGACCAGTCAGGACAGAACCTTTCTCCGCTGAACTGTTGCCTGCTTTGGAAGTCCCTTGATACTCTCAGCTTCTACTACAATGCTCGTTTCTTCTATTCCTACCTGTCCTGTAGTCTTTACCACCACCGACTTTGGCGATGTCTTATACCTGATGCACCAAGTGCGCCGTATGCCCAACGGCTACCGCGAGCTTCGTTCACGGTTCTGGATTGCAAAGAACAACCACGGCACTCAGCAAATCGGCCACGATCTTGCGGTGCACTGTCAGACTGAAATGACCCGTAGGCCTCCCCGTTTTTGGGACCTGTAAACCCCCTGATTTCCTCAACAGACCTCGGCAGCTTCCTGCCCGCTCTTTACCAGGAATTTAAGGATACTAATTAGATGCATCCTCTACTAGCTGGTAAGCTGCATTGTCTCCGGATCAAGGAAAAAAAAGGGGGTTACCTCTATCCACCTCTGGTTTTGTGAAGAGAAGAAAAAAATCAATCTTGTGTCACTGTGTTCTAGCGCTAGATCTACCTAGATAGCGGATGAAAGCCACGGTCCCAAGTTATGATATACCGTATTCGTATCACCCACAACTACCTATGGTGGGGCGTAATTCTAATCTCCACCTGCTGCTGTGTAGCAAAGCAAAGCGCAGTCTCGCTTCGTGATTTAATCCGTGACGATGAGCTATCGGGTGCAGGCATTTGTCTCTTTCCACAACATGGCACTCGACTATCTCCCCTCGTAGGGCCAACTCCCCGCCGAGCAATATCTAATCGTGAGACTTCGCTTCCTCCCATCTAGACCTATTAGTCATATTTAAACCGCAGGAATCCTGGAACCACGCGTCTGGCAGGTTTATACCAACGCGGGCGGTAATAACCCACTCCTCCTAAGGACGTGGTATAATCCTGAGGATGATGAGCGCGTGAAGAGTTAGACAACACTCTCGGAGTTCTTCGAAGATGACGCGGATTAGGGGCTTCTCGATAACCGCGCTATCTTTAATTTTAGAGCCGGTCCCTGGTAACAGGTATTCGAGATCCTGCCGGAAATTGCTATTATTCCTTATGTGCAAGACATCCCGTCTGAGAATATCCGCCCAGAAGCCTGGCGCGTGCAGAGTAGATTCTATTCTCGTTTTAAAAAAGAGTTAAATGCGGTTAAGCGGTCGAACCCATCGTGGAGAAACGATTTAAATATTGTCGTTGAAAGAATACCGCCGTGCAGAGGTTCTTACATCTTTTGTCAAGGAGCTGTATCTTGATCGCGGATAAAGAGACAAGTTGGATTTGGCAGTACGGCCACATATACACTACTTGGGGTACTGCAGGCTACAGTTCAAACAGGGTGACATTATAGCCAAAGGAGGCTTTAGGGGTCATGGGGCCATATCTGAGGATATGGGAGACCCACCCCCTCCATAACCTCAGTATACCTCACTCTTCCACATACCATCCTCTATATCCGGCTTAATAATCCTTTTTCCGTTCCCAGCTTGCCTCCCACAGTTGCGACGAGTACTTTCCTTCCACTTGTATATCAATCGATCGATCAAGGCCCGGAATATTCGCGGGGAAAGATGCCAAATTGTGGGGATGACCTGGGGTAGCTGGGAGGTGGGTGAGCGATGCAATAGCTTTTGACCCTACCCGTCCGACAAGTACGATGCTGCCGACCCCCGACAAGTGGTGGCCGGTGAGAACAATCCCGTACAGGTGTGAACAGTCCCGGACAAAGCACTTGATTACAGGTGAACCAAATTTGGACAAATGCCTAGATCGTATCGTTCTTGAGCCAATGCTGCAAGCCGGCTGACAACTTCCGCCATCTGCTCCGAACCACCCCAGCGCAACCCAGCCATTTTTAAAGTCAGCTGCAGAAAGTTTATCTCGTGCAGAAGTTCGATGGGCTGTAAGACGGCGTCTACGGAGGGCATATAATCGCCATTGGCGAATCGCTGGCCCAAACCACCTTCCGAAATGTGTGGATCCTGTGCGGCAGCCCCGTCGATAACCGTTTCCCAAACATCAAGCCAGCGCGCATTGGCCGGGAATTGGATGACATCCTGACGAAACAGACACAACGCGGCATAGACCATTGGCGACGAAAACATCGCAGACGGAAAGTTAATCATGCAGATGCTGCTGATTTTTACATCTTTCAGCAGCGCAATAATCCATTTCGCATGAAGCAGTGAACGAGTTGCGGTGGGACTCGCGCACCATGCTTCAATATCAATGTGACTATCCGCCGCCTCGCCACGCATCCCGGCGATCTGTTGTGGCAATTCAAAATGATTGCACAGGTCGTAATACAAGGCGGCCGAAGAAACCGAAGCCTCAACACAGACCGCGTGCCATTGAATCGACAGTTGGGCGTAAACCTCGGTGTCGGTGGCAATGGTTGGAAATGCCCCTGTATGGGAGTCTCGGACTGTGTCGCCGGGGGAATCGTGGACGAGAACTCCGGCACTGGGTCCGATGGCATTACCAGAGGACCTGGTAGAGGCTGTGGCTGGAATAGCTCGGCTTGTGGGCGCCACTGGCCGTGAGTTTTCATGTCTACCAAGCACATCTTGCCTTCCGAAGCATTTACTGCACTGCGTGCAGCGATACGGCTTGTCCCGTGTCTTGGATGGTCAGAGCGATTACCCTCTCGACAGAGCCTGATAAACCGGGTAACTAACGTGAACGTTCATGCCTCTAACTGACGTTAATCTGGGCAGGGCTTGGTATGACAGAGGGAGCTATCGACCGACCGTCAGGTGTTCTAGTTTCGGGTATGTGTTTGTGCAGTGTTCCCAACGGAATGGGCGAGGGACCGCCCGCTCCGAGTGTATTGAGGATGAAGGGGCCATTGGCGCTATCGCAATCATCTCTAAGGGAATGAAGCTTGAACAGGAGATAGCGCCGAGAGAGGGATCCACGGAGTTGCTTATCTAATCTAAAGCCGAGCCTTCCGTCGTAGAGTCCGGTTCACCGGAGGCATCAATCCTCCGTTCATCACGATTTGTCAGGGGCCAACATGGTCTGGAGAGTCTGGAGAGTTTGGAGTGGACTGGTCTTGGACTGGACGCCTGACAAATCGGGCAGCGGATGAATTCGCGATGACATCATCACTGCCTGAGTGCCTGAATGCGCATGAGAGGGGCAACGGAGAGAATCCCAATATTCGATATTTCATGTCATCTCCACACGATTAGGTAGTCTCGCCTCCAACTAACGTGTTCTACTCAGCACGATGGTTCCCCGCATAAAGCCTCGAACCCCATTACTGAGCCAACACGCCTCGCCGTCCGCTATGTCCGTCACTCGAATAACTTCCTCGGTACAAAACCCGCGAGCCAACGCGTAGCGTCTCGTCGTGCCGGCGTTGCCACCACTCGAGAGAGGCGGCGTGATCCAATCCGGCCCGATCGCGTCTCCAGACGACGACTTCCTGCGGAAATACGGGGTTGTGATACTCCCCTCCATAATCTCAGCCCGTGGGTTTATCACGAGCACCTCCGCCTGGTCGTGGGGGGACCGAATTCCCGACCGAAGGCGTGCCGACGTATAATCTTCCCGCGCGGTGGTCTTGTGCGTGGTGAACGCGGAGGGATTGATCGGCTGCGTATCTACGTAGACGCGCCATGGACTGGACGAGGCACTGATTTCGGAAGGAAGGAGAAGACACGACAGATCGATTGTCGTCGTCGGACTGGCCTCCACCGTGCCCTTGCCGCGTTGGTCAACAACGATCCGGAGACGCCATGGTTTTGTCTGGTCTGGAATCCACGCGTTCAGAAACTGGAGAAATTGATCTGTGTCTCGGTCGAGGAATTCTACTGCGGCCGGCCATTGGAAACATTGTGCCGCGCGAAGGAGACGGTCTTGATGGTACGGTAGGAGGTAGTATGGGGTGTGTCGGGCGTCGGGATACGATGTCGAGGGCGTTCGGCGGAGTTGATCTGGAAGTGCCGGGTCGTAGCGAAGGGTGGATATGATTTGGAAGCTGGCCATATCGACGGTACGCTGTACGCTGTATGCTGTACGCTGTACGCTGAACAGTAGTCGTAAGGTCGACGGAGGACTCCGAGGACCCCGAGAAACAGAGTGGAGAAAACAGAACCGAACACGGGACCGGCTGAGTCAGCGAGCCCAGACCCCAGTGCTTTGAAATCGGGTGCCTGGCAGCCTGAGGATGCGATGGGATCATGGGACTCGACCGGGCGACTGAGTAACTGACGGTTTACGACGGGAGTCGAGGTTGCCAGGTATAAGACTGACCCTCGGGCCAAGTACTCCCTTATGTACACTACTGTATACACTATACTGTACATTATACACTATACATACCTACCTACTACCTGCTGTACTACTGTGGTATTGTATACTACGGTACCTATACATACTACAAGTCTACAACGACAGATTCTTGTATATTACCCCGCCTCGCTCCCCCGCAGATCCCCGCAGATCGCCGCCGGCCTGATTCGCCAGGCCGCCCACTTCTCCTCGTGATTTCCGCGGTTGGCAATTGCCTTCCTGTCATTCGCCGTCTATTTAACGCTCGCCTCCTCTCTGTTCGTCCTACCTCCTCCTCTGCCTCCTCCATCCCCCCTTCCATCTCCGTTCATCGTCTTCCATCTTCCATTCTATCATGAGTGAATGTCCCTTTCGCAACGGACACAAGTCCGCCAATATTGCCGGCGGTGGCACCCGGAACGTCGACTGGTGGCCCGGCCAGCTGCGTCTGAACATCCTCCGCCAGCATGGCGACGCCAGCAACCCCCAGGGCAGGGACTTTGAGTATGCGGCGGCCTTTAAGAGCCTCGACTACGACGCCCTGAAGAAGGATCTGCACCGCCTGATGACCGATTCTCAGGACTGGTGGCCCGCCGACTTCGGTCACTACGGCGGCCTCTTCATCCGCATGGCCTGGCACAGCGCCGGCACCTACCGCGTCTTCGACGGCCGTGGCGGCGGTGGTCAGGGCCAGCAGCGGTTTGCCCCCCTGAATAGCTGGCCCGACAATGCCAGCCTGGACAAGGCCCGCCGGCTGCTGTGGCCCGTCAAGCAGAAGTACGGCAACAAGATCTCCTGGGCCGACCTGCTGCTGCTGACCGGCAACGTGGCCCTCGAGTCCATGGGTTTCCAGCCCTTCGGGTTTGCCGGCGGCCGTCCCGACACCTGGGAGGCCGACGAGTCCGCCTACTGGGGTGGCGAGAAGTCCTGGTTCCCCCTGGGCAACGACGTGCGCTACGCCGCCCAGACCGACGAGGAGCAGAAGCGGCAGAGTAGCATCCACACGCGCAACCTGGAGGACCCCCTGGCCGCCGTGCACATGGGCCTGATCTACGTCAACCCCGAGGGTCCCGACGGTAACCCCGATCCCGTCGCCGCGGCGCGTGACATCCGCATCACCTTCGGCCGCATGGCCATGAACGACGAGGAGACCGTCGCGCTGATCGCCGGCGGTCACACCTTTGGCAAAACGCACGGCGCCGGTCCGGCCGATAAGATCGGTCCCGAGCCCGAGGCCGCCGACCTGCATCAGCAAGGGCTGGGCTGGAGCAACGGACATATGTCGGGCCGCGGCACCGACAGCATCACCAGCGGCCTGGAGGTGACCTGGACCAAGACGCCCACGCGCTGGAATCTCGGCTTCCTGGAGTACCTGTTCAAGTTCGACTGGGAGCTGACCAAGTCGCCCGCCGGCGCCAACCAGTGGACGGCCAAGAACGCCCCCGAGCTCATTCCCCATGCTTACGACGCCAATAAGAAGCAGAAGCCGCGCATGCTGACCACCGATTTGGCGCTGCGCTTCGATCCCGCCTACGAGAAGATCGCCCGTCGCTTCCTGAACAACCCCGACGAGTTTGCCGATGCCTTTTCGCGCGCCTGGTTCAAACTGCTGCATCGAGACATGGGCCCGCGCGCGCGCTGGCTGGGTCCCGAGGTGCCCAAGGAGACCCTGCTCTGGGAGGATCCCGTGCCGGCGGTCGACCACCCGTTGATCGACAACGAGGATGCTCTAGCGCTCAAGAAGGAGATCCTGGCCTCCGGCGTCGAGCCGACCAAGTTCATCACCACCGCGTGGGCCTCCGCCTCGACCTTCCGCGGCAGTGACAAGCGTGGCGGCGCCAACGGAGCCCGCATCCGACTGGCACCCCAGAAGGACTGGGAGGTCAACAACCCGCCGCGCCTGCGTGAAGTGTTGGGCGTGTTGGAGCGCATCCAGAATGACTTTAACCGCGCCCAGACGGGCAGCAAGCGCGTCTCGTTGGCCGATCTGATCGTGCTGGCCGGTTGCGCCGCCGTCGAGCGCGCGGCGGGCCACCCGGTGCCCTTCACGCCCGGCCGCACCGACGCCAGCCAGGAGCAGACCGATGTGGAGCAGTTCGAGCACCTGCGGCCGCTGGCGGATGGCTTCCGTAACTACGGCGGCTCGACGCCGCGCGTGCGTGCCGAGCAGTACCTGGTCGACCGTGCGCAGCTGCTGCAGCTGACACCCCCCGAGATGACGGTGCTGGTGGGCGGCCTGCGCGTGCTGGACGCCAACTACGACGGCGCCGACACGGGCGTCTTTACCAAGCGGGCCGGCCAGCTGACCAACGACTTCTTCGTCAACCTGCTGGACATGAACACCGTCTGGCACCCCGTTGGCGCCGATCACGAGCGCTTCGAGGGCGTCGACCGCCGCACGGGGGTCAAGAAGTGGACGGGCAGTCGCGTCGACCTGGTCTTCGGCTCGCACGCCGAGCTGCGCGCGCTGGCCGAGCTCTACGGCAGCGCCGACGGCCAGGCCAAGTTCGTCAAGGACTTCGTGGCTGCCTGGGACAAGGTTATGCAACTTGACCGCTTCGATCTCGTCTACTCGGCCGTGCCTACGCGTCCCCGTCTGTAGGATTCCAGTCCGGCTGAGTTAGATACAATCCTTCTTTCTCGCTAAGGTTGGCTTTTGCCGGCCTGTTGATGTATCTGGTTATGAGTATATGAGTAAAATTGTCTAGCCAAATGAGATTTGCGTATTCCTTTCTACCTTGGCCTAAAGAATGAATCAACCAATCAATATTCTATTAACCTGTTCAAGCCTACCTACCTTTTTGATATCTAGCTATGCAGGCGCCTCATCCAGCTAAAGGAGGATATAGATAGTCTCCGAATTCTGAATGCCCAAATATATAGCAAAAGAGATAAATCTAAACAAGAAGTGCTACAACGCCTGAATTGTTATGGGATAGCTCCCTCTGCTTGATAAATACTCGGCTGCTAAGCCTCGTTATCACAAGCTAACTCAGCGACGCACATAAAACATCCGCATCCCCGAGCCAGGTATACCGCCCAGCCGCAAGTATTTCCGGACAGTGAAATGGTAGCAATGTCGCTGAACCCCTAGTTCTGAAGGGCAGTAATTGCCTTCTCGAGCGCTATTGATATCATATTCATTCCTAGGGCGTCTCCCGTGCTTGCCACGAATCGTGGGTACGGCAGCTCAATAGAGAGAATTATCTAAAAGTAGAAAATTTAGGTGATACTAAATGAAGATAAATTATTAAAGATATAGAAATCTAACGTAGTATTAAATATCTAAATAGGTTTAAAGCTAAAGCGCGCTGCCGGATTAGTTCTAATATAATTTAATCTCGTTATCATAGTAATTAATAGACCTTAATTAGTTAAATTCAGTCGTCTTTTTACAGCTTTAAAAGTCATTCGAAATCATGGATTCTTATTAGCTAATTTAAATCGCTTTAGCGCCTTAGGATTAGATGACTAGTTATATAGCTATAATACTTTATTTACATAGAAATACTGGTTAAAATTATATAATTCTTGGTTCGGAGCTAATTTATATAAATACTTCTATTTTTAATTCTTTTTAGTGCTTTTCTAACTTTACTCTATATAGTTTTAATTATTTTCAATTACACTAACCCCTTTTAAAGTAACCTAAATAATTTTAAATACCTAATTAAATAGTTTTAGAACGGTATTCAACATCAAATAATCCTTAAATTATTTAGTTATATTAAAAAATAAAGGAATTTCTTTACCTATATTAATTTTATCTACTAAACGCTCTAACCATGTAGTTATAAAAGTAGGATAAGACTTACTAATTACCTTAATAAGGTTATACTAAATTCTAATTAGTTAAAGGACCTCGCTTATTTATAGGATATAGACTTCAGTGAAAAGATTCTTCTATAATAAAATATAATTAAATATATTATATTTACTGAATTAATTTCAGGTTAGATAATATCTCCTAATTAGGTCACGCTTTCAGGCTTTATATAATAACGTTAGCCTCTTCTAGAAGGTCTTGAGAACGTTATATAGATAACTTATCTTTAAAATAAAGATCCGATTAATTACTAAATGTTACAACCTCAGAAATGAAGAAGTAAATCTCATTGCAGGCTAGATACTAAGACACTAGGTTGAAGAAGAAAAAGAAAGGAGCAGTAGTATGCTGTTGATAAATAGTAATAAATACTGCTATAGAAAGATAAACAGATTAAATAATTAGATAGCGCAGCTAGTTAGTAACCGGAGATTTTTTATAATCTATTATATAACCTCGGTATATTATTTAAAGTATATAGCTTAGGGCTCGAGGTTATTATATTACCTTCTTCTCCGGAAGATGTAGTTATCCTTAATTAAATAAATTAGTAAGTCTATTATTATTAAAATAATTAAATAAGAAATTATTATTCTCAGCAGCCGTAAGCTAAAGAGCTAGATAAGTAAATAGTTTAGATAATTTAAAATATTAGTTATAGAACGCACGGATAAAAGATAATAAATTTTTAAAATTACGAGCGGGATACTAAGTATTATTATTATTATAATTAATTTATTTAACGCGATACTATAGCTTCTGATAATATAAATAATAAATAAAAATTTACTTTACTTTTTATTTCTTTTAATTATTAACTTTAACCGGCTTTTATAGATCAAGAATCTATCTAATTAAAAATATAATTTTACTAGCACGGCGTAACTTCTTAGATATAAATATTAAATAGATTTTTATTAATTCTAGTAGATTAAGCACGTATAAATAATCTCTTTTTTTAAGAATCTTAAACGGGCCTAATATCTATTAGCTAAGTTTTCTACTAGGACGTTCTATATTCTAGTTTTTTATTATTATTATAACTATATTACCGGGTTCAAAATTAACTTTTTTATAATGTTAATTTGCTTAGATTTATTAATATTATTAAATTTAGAAAATATATTTTTTTATATAATTCTATATCTTTTCTAACTACCGTATTATATTCTAGATTTATTACCTATTAACTTTTAGTTCTTAAGATACCGAGGTCTTCTACTAATTAAAAAATATATAAGACTTAAAATCTTTTTTAATAAAGAACGAAGACACGTCTATAGATTTATATAATAAAGCTATAGTTATAAAGTTTATTATAGATAATAAATCTGACTAGTTATTTTAATAGTAACTAATAAGGAGTCTTAATTATTATATTATATATTTGTTACGACCACCTACCGCACTGCGGTTCAGAGGGGCGCAGTGCGGGTAGGGCTCGCTTAGTAGGGCCGATCCGGGTCATATAATCCGCCCGTAGGGAAAAGGGGCTTCAGAACCACGGGTTCTAAAGACTAGTAATTAGTTTTATAGCTACGGCGCCTCTACTAATACGACCCGTATTATATACTTAATATGTTATTTATACTATCCCAGATCTCGGTCTAATAGTTTTAATTATTCTAATTACGTGGACGGCCCGTTAAAAGTATATATTATAGCAGATCGATAAAATAGTAATTAAAAATATCCTATAAAATATTTAATAGGGATTCTTTAATAAATTTTAAAATAAAATAATTTCTTCTCTAAAAGATAAAAGACCTTTAAAACTATTTATACTATATATAACTACGCTAGATGAGATATAAGATACTATCTAATATACTAAAAAAGAATATATTATAGAGAAAATTAATATAATATTAGAAAAGATCTGAAAAGAAGAAAAGAAATTAATAAAATAAAAAAAATTTTATATTTTATAATACTGTATAGCGGAAAGGAGGTCTTATATATATTAATAAATCTATAATAATATTATAAAAGATTACTATCTAGGATAAAATAAAAAAGAATCTATTAAATTTCTAGAAAGATTTTTAAAATCTATATTTATACTCTCCGAACCCGTAATCTTAATATAGGAATTAATATTTTTAGAATTATTAATTATATCTATAATATAATTTATGATATAAAAAGCTTTTATATTATTATTTAATTTAGTATAGTTCTCGGTAAAGGATCTGTCCTAATATTAATATTTTATTAACTAATTAAAGACTTATTTCTCTAAATATAAGAAATAGTTTATTAATAATTATTATAAGGCCTCTTATATAATAGATTATCTAGATCTAAAACGCTTAGATATCTAATTTAAAAAAATATATACTTTTATAAAGAACCGCACCTGGGTTAAATTTAAAAATTTTTATTAAAAATATATTAATAACTCCCGCACTCTCGAATACTAATATATATTATAATATAAAAAAGCCTATTAAAAAGAATATAAAATAATAATAAATCTTACAAATTATCTCTAATCTCTTAAAAAATATATAATACTACTATATATTAAAGAACACAGGAAAATCTATCTTTATATAAAAATACTTTTTATATTATAATGAGAGTATCTCCGTATAAAAAAAAAATTAAAAAAATATAATAATTATATAACTTATATCCAAGCGCTCAAGGATAATATACTAAAGTAAAAAGAATAATTAAGAAATTTTAGAAAAAAAAAGGCTAAGAACGCTAAGCTAAATATAAAAGATATAAAATAAGGCTTTAATAATATATTAGAGTCCTTAACTAAATAGAAATATTTAAATAATTTTTATAATAGACTATAAGAAGTCTATATAAAGTATAATTAAATAGATTACTATACTATTAAATATAGGGCGCTGTAATCCAGCGGTGCGTTATCTCGGGTAAATAAGAATAAATATTTAATAAAAAAATAGTTAGATTAATATTAACCGCTGCGGCAGCGTTAGATTTAAATAAAAAGACTAATAACTTAAGAATAGTATTAGACGTTATTATTAGTACTATAGACTGCCCTATTAAGGTATATTATTTACTAGATTATAAAATAGAAGCTAGTTTTATTAACTAAATATAGACTAAATTATATTTACTAGATATAAAAGGCCTAGTACGGCTAATTAAAATAATTAATAATATTATAGTAAATAGTTACAGGAGTTATAAACTTAAAATTATTATTATAGATAGTATAAACGAATTATATAATTAAAAAGAAAACTTTAAAATAGTAGATATAAAAAGATATAATATAATTCTAGAAATATTATAATTAAAAGCTGTAAATTTAGACATATAGTAGATAAAGCTTGAATAATTCTACTATAATATAGAGAGTAATTTAAATCGGATTAAGATTTTATCGCTATAAGTTTATATAATAGTCGTTCTTAACGGCGCGCTAATATATATTCTAATCCTAAAGGAGATCGTGGATATAATTTGTTAGACCAAGGTCTGGGATAGTGTGGACAACGTGTCGGGTACGCAATGCGGGATCGTATTAGTAGGGGTGCCGTAGCTATAGAACTAATTGCTGGTCTTTAGAACCCGTGGTTCTAAAGCCCCTTTTCCCTACGGGCGGATCATGTGACCCGGATCGGCCCTACTGAGCGAGCCCTACCTGTATTATAGTCCGGAGATACGCAGTGTGGTAGTGTAAAAGGGGTCTGCAGCTGTAATCCTACAACGGGAGACAATCCGGTAATGCGAGATATAGTAGACCACGTAATCAACCATATAATAACACGCTGAATAGCAGGATCTTAGTAGATCCCGACTACTAGTATAGTTAATAGATAAGATCTCGGTAGATCTTATTAGGTGGATTACCAGTATAATATCTAAATAATAAGATCCCGGCGGATCCTAGCTACTAGTATAATTAATAGGTAAGATCTTAGTAGATCTTAATAGGCGGATTACCGGTGCAATGCCTGAATAATAGGATCCCGGTAGATTCTAGCTACTAAGATAGGGAAAATAAAAAGAGAAAAACTTAATTAATTATTTATCTACACTGCCGTGAGAGGCGCTTAATATATATAAATTAGTATAACTATATAAGGTGAAAAAAGATATTAAGCGAATATTTAACTTCTTTTATATTTTCTCTCTATTTAGTTAAATGTGATTATACACAGTGTAGTTATTATTAATTTAGTAGAGATTATAATCTATAAACTAATAATATTCTAAAAAAATAAAAGGAAAATAAAATAATAAATATATAAAGTAATAGCAGAAAATAAGTAATCTAAAATAAATAAACGAACTATATAAATAAAATATTTTATATAAGAAAAAAATAAAGAAAAAATAGCCGGAGCTTTTATATCAGACTAATAATTTAATAATAATTTATAACTAGTTTTAGGAGTTTAATACCGGCAGGTAGTTCTTCAGATATAAAAAGTATGAATTTATAAAAGTTAATTTTATAAATCTTTTTTTCTAACTCGAACACTTACTTCAGATAGATACTAGTAATCTTTACTATATTAGTCTACTATTTATTAATATATTTCTTACCTTTAGATTAGTTTATATAAAATAAGTGATTAAGATCTCTCTTTATTAAAGAATTATCCCACCTTATCTATCCTACTAGTATATTTAATAAAAAACTAAGTTCTTTTACTAGCATGGCGACCGGGAAGGTATATAATATTATAAAATATCTATTACTTAGGCCGAAAGGATTTACTAGTATAAATAAAAGATTTTAATAAATATAGGATAAATTATTCTATATACCTCCTTCGGATATTTTAAATGTCTAGTAATCTGCCTGTATTAATATATACTAAAAGAATATAGTTTATCTTATCTTTATAGCGGGGCCAGTCGATCTATATAGAATGTTAGGGTATATAATATATATATTTATAGATTTATATGGGACAGGCGTCTATATAGTATTAAAGTACTAACTGTTTTCTTTTAAGAACTATTATAGACCGATTTTATTAACTAGAAAAGTAAGTTAATTTTTATTATATTTTCTAATTACTCTGTCTCTCTATTCTATTAGATATTTATATATTTCTAGCAGAATAATAGTGTAATTATAGTTATCTTCTATATCTAGTAAAACGAATTCTTAGATAGTATTTAGCTCGCGTTTAGTTAGAACGACTCGTTTAATATTTATATTAATATATCTAAAAAATATAGAATTTTCTTATTTTACAAACTTTACATAATACGGATAGGAAACTAGATAATAGGAATAGTCGTTTCTTAGTATAATATATTAAATATAATATAATAGGTTCTGACGGATTATCTACTAGGTAATAAAATAATATATATTTTATAGCTATTTATAGTTATCTTAGTCTAACACGCGTCTTTAATAATAGTTATATAGTAAGAATTCGCGCTGAAAATCTTTAAATAAGATTATATAACTAATTTCCCCGTGTATTTCCTTTAATATAGTCTATTTAAGCTAACTTATTAGTTCCGAGATACTAATTAAATTTTTATCTTACTACTAGTTTCTAAATAGGTTAGTAATTATTAATATTTTTATAATTAAAATTAGATTCTTAAAACTATATTTCGTAATTATCTCTATAATACGAGGTAGCTTTAGTTTATACGAATATTAAAAAATTTCTAATAAATCTTCGGGTTTTATTAAGTGATTAGCTCTTTTAAACTAGCTATGCCTTTTATTAGATATTTTAATATTTCTAATATTATTACGATTCAGTAGCAGATATTCTAGATAAGCTTCCAGTTCTTTTCTAAATAAGTTAGTACGTAGTCCTATTTTAGATTTTATAAGGCGGAGGTGGTTATAATAGTAAGAGTCTTTTCTTATTATAGTATCTATAATTATTCTTATAAAGTTAGGAAGCTCGTTTTTAGCTAATAATTTAGATAAGCTGATTTTTTATAGAATAGTAGATAGTACTTTTTAATACTTATATTATTCCTTTTTTACAGTCGCTACCTTTTTAGCTGGAATTTTTTACTAATTTAAAACCCGTAAGTTTTTATCTGTATTAATTACTTCCGTGATATTAGATATAGCTACTTAAGCTACGAGTAAGGCTCTTCTTATTAATTATTTAATATACGTTAGAGTTGATTTAGGCGATATAATTATCTATTTTAGAATAGATTAAGTAAATAGTAAGATTTCTACTAGAGGACCGCTGGTTAATCGTCTCTAATTATTTTTATTTTTAATTAACTGATATCTGTTAGCTAATTAGCTAGAGTTAATTTAATCCGTCTTATATAGTATGTTAATATTAATAATAATCGGGTTTAATAGGATTCCTGATATAGAAAAGCCTAGTATAAATCTAGGAGATATTATTAGGCTTTATAATAAATTTATTAATATAAATAATCCTGGTAATTATATAGGTAAAGTTATTATTAGTTAAGCTCTGCTTATCTGCGGAATTACTAACGGAGTTAAAGTAGATAATAATTATTTTAGTTTATAGAAGAATCCTTTCTTATTTAGTATAACGCCTGCGGCAGTCCCTTATATCGGAATAAGTAGATTTTAATAAGCTTTTTTCCTATAAAATTAAATAACCCTGGTAAAGTTGCTAGTAATAAGATATTTAGTATAATAATATTTTAGTCTCTGCTTTTTAAATCTTTCTAGAATAATAATATTAATAATAGTCTTTATATCTATCCATATAACTTTTTTATTTATAATATTATAGATTTTCTTCGCTATAGAGAGGTTTAAAATTTATTAGAAAACTATTTTAGTATTTCTAGCGCTTTATTAAATACTTATAATTTTTTTTATTCTATCTATCTCCTAATTACGCTCTTTAATTATCTTAGAGATTTTTTTTACTTTGTTTTATTCTTTATTAAAATCGACTTTTATTATATAAGTAGTACGGAACTTTTCGGAGTCTATAATATATTTATATAAAATAGCTATATTTCCTTCTATAGCTTCTTTATATGATAGAAGTAAGTGTAATACCTAAGTTTAATACTTATATTATTACTAAGGTAGGATAGTTTAAATCGTTCGTATTATTTTATTAATATTTTAATACTGACGGCTGTTCTAGATAATTATTAGTTAATTAATATTACTATCTGTTATAATAGCGGGCTGTTAGCTCTCTATTATTAAGATAGGTATATATTAGATATTTTAAATAAGTTTTAGTGTTTTCAAGAATTAAAAATCGATAAAATAACGGTTTAATAAATAAAAATTAATAAAAGATCGCGTTGATGTAAAAATATATTTTAGAGTAGATTTTTAAAGCGTGTATTTGGTCCGGAAAAGGAAATTAAAATATTTAGCTAAGAAAAGAAATTAGTATACTAAAGACTTCCTTATTTCTTATTCTAATATATGGAGGCTAGTTTATAATTATAATAAAATTTTATCCCGGTAGAATCTAGTTAGTATTATTTTTTTTTTTTTTTTTCTTTATTTATTCTACCTAGGTCCTCTTCTGTAGTATTTACTTCTGCTAGAAATTCTTTAAGTATAATAGATTAATAGAAAGATTTTAAGCGATTTTTATTAATAGTTCCTTAAAGCGAGGTCCTATTAAGTTTTTTAATTTTATATAAACCGGTATTATGGCGGCATTCTCGGATTTTATATAATTCTAATTATTAAAAGTCTATCTTATTCTTCGTTATTATATCATACTAACATCTTATATTATGTAGTAGAACTATTTATTCTACTTTTAACTTCTTTTTTCGAGAGTTTATTTTATTATTAAAATACTTCTTCTGTTATTCGCGTATCCTGCGGATTTATAGTAATATTTTTTCTATATTATTATTTCTGCGCTCTATTTATCTAGCTTATATAGCTAATAGCTTTTCTATGATTCTGACCTTACGCTAGGATAGGATTTACTAGGTAAGAATTTCTACTTTAATAGATAGAACAGCTTCTTATTTTATAAGAAAGCGGTATAGTATTATTCCGGTTGACTATTTTATAGTAGTACGGATTATAAATAATATAGCCTGCTAGTGGTCTATCTAATTACGGCTAATTCTATTAGTTATCTTAGATAAGATATCTTTTACTATATAGTTATTACGTTCGGCCACTTTATTAGCTTTAGAATAATAAGATAAGATATACACTTTCTAAATCCTGTATTTTAAGATTAGAACGTAAATTATAATCTAATTCTTAAATTTTTTATCTATTATAAAACCTCCTGGCACTTTATAACGGTATATAATATTTTTATAAATAAACTAGGTAATAACTATAGCGGTAAGCCTTCTTAGAGGATAATTTTCTATCTATCTGCTTGTATTTTCTATTACTAATACTATTCTAATATATCCTTTTTTAGTAGATATATATATTACATTAATTCTAACTTTCTCTTATAATGCTAATTACTATATCGGGTATAGTGCCTTTTTAATATAATTAGGATCTTAGAATTAATAAATTCTGCACGTTTTCACTATTTAGAATATCTACTTGTAGTAGTTAGGCTATTAGTATTAAATAAAGACTCGATAGTAGGTTAATTCTTATCTTTTATATTTAAATACTTTATATATCTTTTTAATAATTTTTTTCGCTTCTTCAGTAGTAGATACTATTCTGCGTAGTAGGGTGTTAATTATTTCTTAATAAAATAATAAATTATTTTCTATAATAAACTTCAGTGCTTTCTTTTTCAGTTTTTAAAATTCTGACTTAGATATAACTGGTAGCTTTTATAGAATAGCTAAATATTAAATAATTTTTTAATACTTATTATTATATTCAGGCAGCAGGATCCGATATAATTATTCCTTTTTAAATATTATACTAATCGGCATGACTCTAGTATTTAGTATTAATATTTATACCTGAATCCAGTTATTAATATTATATTTATAAAGAGGTTCTTCCCTATATATTTAGGATCTTCTAGATAATATATTTATAATTCTATGCTGTTTCCCAGGGACATATTTAACTATAAAATTAAATAATTAAATCTATATAATCTAATTTATAATAAAAACTCCTGGCAGATTAGTCGCCGAATAATTAAATTAAATTATTAATATCTAAGCATTTACTTCTAGCACGAAATGGACGCTATATAACTAGTATTTAAATTTTTTTAATATCTTTAATACTATACGGCATTCTCGCTTTCCTGTATTATACTTTATCTCTATTTTATTTTAAACGCCTAATTTAAAGCGTGCGGCCCGGTGAATAGCGTTTCTTTTTTATATTATAATTTTTTTATAGTTTTTTTCACTAGCATTGACCAAAATAATAATAATTAGTAATTATATAGTATAGTCGATTAGCATGGTATATAGGTATATTATAATAATAATCTTTATTCTTTAAAACGTATCTTTATATTCCTTTATTTATCTAAATATTCTTCTTTTTCTAAGCAGCCCAGTTAATAGTTCTATAACTATACTATAGTTTTTAATATATATTTTAAACCTTATAATAAGACTATTAAATTCCCTTATAGCTTTAACAGTGGTGGGGGTAAATTATAAAGTAATTTTATTAACTTTTACTAATTTGGGATATCTTCTATTATAGTTATATATCTATCTTATAATCTTTAATCTAGATATAGTAAACTAAGACTTCTTCATAATAATTATATAACTAGTAAGCTTAACTAGATAGAAATAGTAGTTTAGATTCATTAGGTGCTTAAACACGAAACGGCGGATTCCTAGAAGGATATATTTATTATTATACCAAGATTTTGGACCTTTAACTTTGTAATTATTAAGAAATATATAAACTTTTTCTAGTAGTATATTTTTAAAAATCCTGCTAGTGATTCTCACGAATTATATTATTAAATTTATTTTATTTTATATAATTATTATTATTCTTATCAGCCTCAGCGGTATTTAAATCACTATTATATCCTTATCTTCTTTAACTAATCTAATTTAATTATAGCTAGAGAAAAAATTAATTAAGGATATTATTACTATATCTGTAAACTTTTTAATAAATTTATTACTATCTAATAGTATATTCGTATCTCGGTATATTATTTTATTAATATATTAAGCGTTATTAATTAATTAGTAATCCTTATTCTTTTTTTTAATTAAGAATTAGAGATTACGGTAAGATTTTTAATTTTTTTCTAATATTTCTCTTTCTAATTATATTCTGATTATATCATAGACTTCTTAATATAATACCCGTGGTATTTTAATTACTAGTATTTACTATACTTTATATAGTATAGTTCTAATCCGCTGCGGCGGAGTCACTTTAGGTTTAATTTTATTAATATTCTTAAAGCTTTATCTAAACGCTTCTTCTCTCTTATATAGGATCTTAAGAAGTAACTCCTTTTTTTCTTTTAATAGATAATCCCTAATAAGTATCTATTCTACTTATTTAAATATTAATCTTCCTTCTCTGGTAAATTCCGTAATCCTAGAATATAAATATTAATTAAATCTTATTTTCTTATCTAGCGCTCGTCGCTTATAATATTAGTTTAAATATATTTTTTTCCAGTTATCTAATCCTTCCGGTTTCTTTCTTCTATTTATAATTTTATTAACTAGTTGTATTTTCTGTATCTTCTATTTATATATAATATATATTCTAGCTAGCGCTCTTCTTTCTACTTTATTTTATAACTTAATAATACTTCTGCTAGATATTCGCGCCGTTAATTCTTCTAAAGTAATATCTCCTTCTTTAAAAATATATAAAAATATATTTCTAGCTTTTATAGACGCGTTTTCTAACGCGTTAATTAATTAATAAATATTACTAAATTCTTCGGACGAAAGTTCTTCTATTATTTAAATAAATACTAGTCGTACCCGATCTTTATTTTTTTTAATATTTTCCTTCTTTATTCTAGATATTTTTTTATTTTTTATAGCGAATAACTACCCAGGGGAAAGTCCGCTGTGACTTTTAAATCCCGGATTACTATTAATAGCTAGAAATCGCTTTTAAAATAAGCGCTGTTATTAGAATTAGTAATTTTAATAATAATTTTTCTACTACTATTTTTAGAATAGAAGGTATAGAGCGCTTCTCTATCTCTTTTAATTTTTATAATATATTATATCTGTACCTAGAATAGCCGGCCTAGTATTAATTATTACTTAGCCTGCTGCATGATAAAAACGGGGATTTAAATAATAATATCTTTTATTTATATAGATAAATCGGCGATATATCCTAGATATAGATTTTTTCTTTTATTAGTTATAATAATAGTAATACGTGGTCCGGTCCTTATAGTTAGTCTTAATTAATTTATTAAATCTAAGCTTATAATATTTAGTTCTAATCTAGTATTTAATAAAATAGAAATCTTTAGATTATCGATCATGACTTCTATCTGTAGTATTTTTATTATATATAATAATAGTGATCGTTTAATTAAAATACTTTTTAGATCCTTAATATATTATATAGTAATCCGAGTAGTATTTTTTAGTAGAGGTATATTTTTTTTAGCTAATTTATATATTTGAAAGAATATTTTATATAATCTTAAAACAAGACTAATTAGTTCTCTAATAGTAATATTTTTTATTTTCTAATTTAATAGTCTATCCCGTATGACTTTTTTATAGGTTAAATCCTTAATATTCTATACTAATTTCTTTAACGATCCTTTATATAGATCTTGGTTATTATCCTTCCACTTGTCTAGTGCCGAATTAATATAAGATATTTTAATTATAATAATATTATTTAAATTATCTCCGGAGGTCGTAGGAGGAATATATTTATTATATCTCGGGGTTCTAATTATAGGAAGCTTATTCTTAATAATACGTTTCTTATTCGCCTGTTATTAAACTATAAATATATTAATATTATATTTTTTATATTCTTCGTCTGTATCGTTTATTACACGGTTATTTTCCCGCCTTAATTCTAGATCTTTATTTATTATTTTAACCGAGATAAAGTTTACTCTAGCTATAGATATAGTATTTTTTAATTAATTTAAATCACCCGATAGCGCTTTTCTTTTCTAATAAGTATTGCGAACTACTGTTATTAATAACTTTCTTCTTCTTTTAGTTATATAAAGATCCCTCTCTTCTTTTTTTTTTACTATAATCACACTTTCTCCTGATAGTCCACGTTGACGATAATATAATCTATTATTAATATTATTTTTAAATATTAGATAATTATTAATCCGGTAGTTTACTATACTATTATAGAAATATTTATTAGTTATAGCTAGATTATTTTTATTTCCCGTTTTCTTCTCTATATTTATTATATTAACTATTTCCCGCTGGCGATAGTTATTCTAGTTAATTATTATTATAATTAATAAAGTTATTACTCTAAATATTTCGGTCAATTTTTCCACGTTATTTTATATTTTATTTATATTAGTATTATTACTTGCTCGTGGCCTCTAGTTTTTATCTAGTTTAGCTATTATCTTTTTATAATATTCTAGATCTCTATATTTTTATACTATATTATTAAATCTCAGAAGTTTCTAATTAAGATTTTATAACTATTATAGTTACTTCTTTATTTTAATTAACTTTTTCACTTCTTCCACATACTTGCTAAATTTAATTGATTCTAACTTATTTAAATTAATATATACTTTTTTATAGACTTTCTCTCTAAGTGTTTTTAATAAACTATCTAGGAACTAGACCGCCTGTATAAGATTATCTAGCTGGTTTTTTTTCTTAACTTATACTAATATAGTAATATATTCTCTAATATACCGGCGGATTTAATCGTCCTATTATTATTCTATATTTTTATAGTTTTTAAAAAAACGTTTAGTATATATCTATTATTTTATATTCTTATTTTTAAATTCTTTTTTAATTTCCTTACAGAAGGTCTCCCAATCGCTTTATAAATATAAATTTAAGATTTCTATCTACTTACTTATCTACGTATTATAGTACTTTATTATTCTCTTTATAATTTCTTTTATTTTAGTAATACCATGGTCTTTACACAATTAGTTAAATTATTAAAGAAACCGAGTTATATTTTTATTATTAAATATTAGTGTATCGGTTATACTAGGTATTAATATTAATATTATAAACGCTCTAGATATTATGATTACTATAATTTCACGAGATTAACTTAATATATTTTTTATAAATACTTACTCTTTCTCTATTCGCTTATTCTGCTTCTTATTTATATAAGATGGTATATATATCTATTTTTTTAAATTTCTCTTTTCTAGTCCGTTATATTTTATTTTATTAATATAATGTGATATATCAGATTCTTAGATTTTTATAATTTTATAACTACCGCCTTCTTTTCTGTTAAGCTAAGGTAATTTCCTATTTTAATTAAAATATATACTTAATTATTACCCTCTGCGTTAGTTATTAAGATGTAAAAGAGATCTATAGTTATAATTTTACAACGAGAAATAATCTAATAATACGAGATATAGTAGATCACGTAATTAATTACATAATAACGCGCTAAATAACAGGATCTCGGTAGATCCCGACTATTAGTATAATTAATAGATAAAATCTCGGTAGATCTTATTAGATGGATTACTGGTATAATATCTAAATAATAAGATCTCGGCGGATCCTGGCTACTAATATAATTAATAGATAAGATCTTAGTAGATCTTAATAGACGGATTACCGGTGCAATGCCTGAATAATAAGATCTTAGCGGATCCTGGCTATTAAAGTAGGGAAAATAAGAAGAGAAAAACTTAATTAATTATCTATCTACACTACCGTGAGAGGCGCTTAATATATACGAGCCAGTGTGGCTGCGCAGGGCGAAAAGGGATGTCAGGCGAATGCCTGACCCCTTTTACAGTAGATGGTCGTAATAACTGTCTCCTTCTTTGGTTATTAAAGCCCCTATTAGTATTTATAATATCTATAGAATAGATTAGCATGGACTTTATTACTAGGCTTTTATTATTAAAATAGAATAAAGAAATGTACGACTTTATACTAGTTATAGTAAATCTTTTCTTAAAATATATATAGTATATACCTACGTAGAAAGAGTTAACCGCGGAGAGTCTTATAAAATTATTATATAATTATATTTTCGCCTTAGTAAACGTTCTAAAAAATATTATTAGTAATAGAAGATCCTTTTTTATAAATAAATACTAGTTAATATTATATTACCTTCTCACAGTGCGGCGATGACTTTTAATCACCTATTATTTCTAAATTAATAAATAGATTAAGCGGTAAAATCAAATACTGGAATACTTCCTACGTGTGTATACGTATTAGTAATAAGACGACTGGACTAAATAGCTACTATTAGCCTAGTTTATATATAATAATATAATATATATTACTACGGGTATATTTCTAAATATTATATTTATAAACTTCCAGGGCGATATCTAAGTTAATATTAAAATAAAAATTAATATTATAATAAATACTTTAGTAAGAGAAAAAGCCGGAGAATTATATAAAATATATAAATTCTTAAAAGAAAAATTTAGATAAAATAAGAATATAATAACTTAAACCGCGAATAAAAATTATATTATAAAGACTTTTAAAATTAGAGATTAAGTTCTATTTTATATAAAAAATATCTAAACGGGACGACCAGCCAAGAAGCTTAATAATAAATAAATTAGACTTTTTTAAATTATTATAACTATAAATAAATAAGTATATATATTTCTTTTTTTTTTTTTAAGATTTAGATAACTTCATCCGATATTTTATATCTTACTATTAGAACTAGAGGATAAATTAATAAATATTAATCTAAAAAAAGACAGTGTCTTAACTTAAGAAAGTAAAAAATAGCTAATTAAAAAAATTATAAAATATAAAAAAATCCGTAATATAATAAAATATCTAGTATAATAAAAATATTAACCCCTGGAAGATATTATATAGGAATTAAAAAATAATATTTAAAACACGGAAATATTTAAAATTTATATATTAAACTAGTATAGCGGACCGGAGAAACCTATAAAAAAAATAATTTAAAAAGAGATAATCTTAAATTATTTAAGATACTTTACACTATAAAATTTATATATAAAAGAAACGAAAAAGACTATTTACCTACCTACTTAACTAGTAACTATATATTAAAAAAATTAAAAAACTATTTTATAATAGATAACAGGGGCGACTCGGGGACTAAAAATAATAAAAAAATATAAAACTTTTTATTACTATCTAATATATTTAATAAAATTAAAATAAATATCACGGCACGCGGCTCGCGTATAGTAAGATTAATAGCGTGTATTATAGACTATAGAACAGCGGCGGTCTTAATAATATTTAATATAAGATATTAATAAATATAAAAAACTATAAGACGGGCCGCATCAGCGGTATAGAAAAAGATTTATTATTATATATTAATAAAGTCCGAAACTAATATATTAGATAATTTACTAAACGATATATAGAATAATTATAAGCGTCCCGGCTATAGCCCTACGAGAAATAGTACTAATAAAATAATTTATTTTTATAAATCACGCACTACATGGTAGGAAATCGAGCTAAATAACGTAAATAATACTAGTATTATTTAGTATTAGAGTCTATTTATATTATTTAGCCTTTATTACTAGTAGTATTTTTATTTTTAAATTAGCTGGCGAAGAATTCCGGTAATAAAATATACTTAATAGTATATATTACGAGAGGAGCTAATAAACATTATCTTAAATTTAGTATAAAATATATATATTAAATTAGATCACGAGACTTAGTATATTTATACTATTTTTAAATCCGCTGGATATCCACGGATATCCATATTTTTAAAATCTATATCCGCATCTAATCCGCGCAGATGCGGATATCTAGAATCCTATCCATATCCGCAATCTGCGGAGAGGATGCGGAGCGGATACAGATTCTTGAGGATGCTGCCGCAGCCTACTTCTTTCTTTTTCTTTTTAACTTAGTGTCTTTATATCTAGCCTATAATAAAATTTATTTCTTTATTCTGAGGTTGTAATATTATACTAAATTTAATAAACTCTTTCTTCTAGTACTTGATCGATACAAATATATTAATTTAGTTAAACTGTTTGTAACTAAGAGCTAAATCTTTACACGTGCAACGGCGATAATAGTTGTAGAATTAATTAAACTAACTAAATTAATTTCGATTCCGATTAAATCGCGACTGATTAACTATAATATGTCTAAGTCGTATTAAATCTCTTTGACGCCTAATCTCTCTATTAAATAAGAATAAGATAGGAGATAAACTGATTTCGAAGGATAAATTCTTTTAATATTATAAAAATAATCTGAACCGTCTGTATTGCTACAGCCTCAGAATAAAGAAATAAATCTTATTATAAATTAGATATAAAGATACTAAGCTAAAGAAGAGAAAGGAAGAAAAATAATAAAATACTATAAATCAAGAAGAATAAATAGTAAAAAGAGAATATAAATAAGCTAAATATTATAATTATTTTAATCCTCCTATAATCTTAATCTAAAACCTCGATATCTGGTTTCTACTGTCTTAGCAACCCTTACGGGATTTAGATTACTTAGATCGGGATTTGGATGCTTGGATGCTTGAATACTTGAATACCTGGATCGTCACACGGTCGAGATAATATTTTAATTATTAATTAAAATACTAAAATCGAGCTCCGGGATCTTCTTAGCTAGATTAGATTAATTATTAAGATAAAGTTCCTTAACTAGGATCTGTCGCGCTCGGGCCACGCCCTAAAAAATAATATTATATAAGTCGGATAGATAAAAGATAATCTTCGTTTAGACTAGAGTCTTCTTATCTATATATTACCGCAGCTAGGGCAGAAATATCTTAGTCTAGCTAATATAGAAGTCTAGTAGTCCGTTTTCTAGTAGTTCCGCGACTAGATTATCTATATTATTTAATAGCTACCGATCCCGGTACTTAATAATCCGCGTTTTAATATCTACCGTGATATTGTTCACGGTCTTTATTAGAACTTAGGCTAGTATAATTATTTAATAGTTATAGATTAACTACAAGAGGATTAAGATATAATTTTTAAATATTCTTTACTAATTCTACTCCGGGCTCCAGAACTATACAGCCGCGTACGAGATAAGAATTAAGTCGAACTTCCGCCGTGGGACGAGATACTAAATTAGACTAAGACTAAATTAGAGTATTACCCGGTCCAGCTACTCTTACAGCCAGGTATACCTTTCGTTAATCTCCTCGGGGTCCTGCGAGTTAAGACCCAGATCTATATTCTTCAGCTCTCCCGCGATCTCCGTAATCTCCACCCACGCCTCGAGCTAGGCGTTACTAGACTAGAAGAGATCTTCCCGTAGATAGCCCTGTTCGACCACCCGTTCCCAGTAGTAGATTAGCTATTTCTAAATATTAATATATTTCCGCCGGCTCTGGCGGTTCTAGAACTTGATAATTAGATACTAGAACGCTTTCTCATGGATAAAGATATTTAATAAATAAGTATTACGGCGACTTAGGGCACGAGACTTAAATCCCTAATTATATACTAATATAGCTATTAAGGCTTCTAGTACTCGGCCCATATTCTTATAAATTAACTATAGTATCAACTCTTTCTTAATCTTCAGCAGTTTCTAACTAGGCCCGAGTTCGCTTAGGTCCAGCTCCTATAGATAGATATAAATCCCGGTACGCTTTATCCAGAGGATCAGATCGGAGATATACTAGATCTAATTAATCTACTAGTGTGGGACCCGCTGCTGGGACTACTGGAACTAATCCAGGATACAGTCCTATTTCGGTTTAACTACTAGTAAGGAAGCCCGCCAGGAGACGGAAGAGCTGAATAGGAATAGTACATTGTAGGGTGCGTTAGCATATTAATATATATATTACGCTAGACCCCGGCCATAATAAATTTAGTTAGCCAGTACTATAGCAAAGTACCGGATACTCTAATACTAGCTAAAGAGGGTCTATAAAAAGACCTTATACCAGGGTATAGCTCTATAATATAATATCTGCTACTAATACTTTTTATTATAATATTTCTATATTTAATCGGTCGTAGTGATTTAAAAGAAATAGTTATAATAATAATAAAGAAACCCGCGTGCGGTTAGTAATTTATAAATCTTACTAACTCTATCGTCTGGCTATACTATATCGGTATTAAATCTGGTAATAGAACTAAGCTATTAAAATTCTTTAATCTATTTCTGTTCCTATCTTTTAATCTAGTACTTTTCTTTTAAATACCGTCCCAGATTCTAATAAATATAGTAATAGCTATAAATAATGCAGAGAATAACTCAGTACTAAGAAAGAACTTATAAAAATAACAATAAACTAGGATTTATTAGTACTAAGCCTACCACGGGGACGGGGTTATTAGAACCGGAATTAGGTATATTAAAGATAGCTATCTAACCGTAGATGAGGTTCTGGCTGTTAAAAAGCACGCTGTAGTAAAGAAAGAGCTGTTTGGGACAATAGCGGGAGTTTCCCCTGGACGACAGCGGGAGTTAGTCCACCTTAGGACTAGCGCCGGGAGCTTTTTGCTGTAGGGTTACGCTGCTATCCATCGGATACTATATTTAGGGACGGTCAATGACTCGGCGGCATTTCCGAATGAAGACTTTAAACAGTCCAGGGAAGAAGAAAAAGTCACTTTCCATGGCGTTGTAAATTGGAAAGTGAAATATTGCAGAGCCTTCTCTTTTGGGAGCTCCAGGTCCATTCTCAGTGAAAACTCACGGTTCTCGTTGAAGATGGAGAACCAATCCGCCCATTTGTCTGACTTGTGGAACAAGGTGTCCTGGCCCTTCACAGGCTTCTTAGCTAGGACAATTCGCTTCTCTTTCAGTGATGATACCAGCTTGTCTATGGCTGTGTTCCTTGAGAGGATAAAGACGTCGTCCGACGGATCTTTCCCAGCGTCGCTGGAATAGATGCAGTATTCGCGGTCTGCGAAGACGGTATCTGATATCATCTTTGCCGAATTAATTGTCAATCAATAGAAGTGGAATGCTCGCAAAGAAAAAAAAATTGAAGCGAACAGAAAGAGATAATGTAGTAATATAGACGGCGTATATAGAAATAAATCGACCTTTGCAATTTCTGCTAAGGGATAGGGAAGGCAACGGGTTATGGCGTTTTTTAGATGGATCGTAGCCTCAGACAGTTACACAATGTTTATTTTCACCGCACAATGACCCTTGCAGTATCCTATTTGAATTATGTAGGGGTGCTGCACGCTGTTGAGCTATTATTCTTATGGACCAGAAGCCTTCAGAGGAATATCCATGTTCCCGTACAAGGTAGCCAGGAGCCAGGGCCCAAGGTGGCCAACATCAAACATACATTATATTGGCTTGCATAAGGGTGCCGGCCTCGAATAGAGAAGTATCGTGACGTGTGATCACTCCTCCATAATCTTATTTGTTTGTATATGGTATCACCTACGCCTGTAGGCTTGGACAATTTGGTTGTAATTTTCACACTACGGATCTAGGGATAGCGCATGCACATATAAAACATTCTGTTACATGCCCGGTTTCCCCCCTGCTTCTGTAATTTTGAGGGATGCAACTCTGCCCCTTCCAATCATATCCCCAATTTGCTGCGCGCTTCCTGTCGTTTGAATTTCCCACATCACTCTCTCCACCATATTCCAGAGATAGAGCTTGCTTCCCGACTCGAACATGTATAGCGCGGTACCAGACTTGATAGTTGTGCACATGATCGGGTTGGCCCCTTGCAGTTTATACTCTCTAGCAGTTAACTTGCCAGGGCTGTTATCGTCTTTCCAGTAGTAATCAGTATTCATCTCGGAAGGGTCAGTCGTCCAGCCCTTGGGTGGGTTGATCTTGGATGAATATTAGTATGCATCACCTAGTTTCAGGGGTTAAATTCTTACACTAGCACGGCCGGTAGCGGAGCTGACGGTTGTATCCATTGATAGATCAAAGAACGTGTATATACCTTCAAACCAGGACCGAGGAGGGATTAATAAAAGGGTATCCTAAGAGACTTGACTGTTGTAAAGGGGTAGAAAAGCGCATCGGGTGGCGCGGGAAAGATGAAATTATTATGTCTTGGCGGTATGTGATTGCATACCGTTTGTACGTCATCAAAATAACTCTTCAAATTTTCAAGACAATAGAACTCCCATTGCTGTTTACGATGCAGCATGGAGTGACCGGTTGACCCAGCAATTACCTGGGCTATTTACACATCTATGTTGGAGGAATATTATAAGTAAAGTAGTAAAGTTGTTTGCTATCCCGGCTACTCGGAGTACCGGTCACAGTGTTGACCATGGCAGTCCAACCACTTTATGCGTTTAATAACCAGCTCAATCTCCAGGAGGCATATAACTATGGATATGCAGATGTACCACCCATTCCAATATGTTCATTACACTTGGTGCAGTAACGTAACGGCTAAACTTCTAATCAGATCGACCGGTTTTTCCATAATGTCAACAGCAACCCGACACTCTGGGGCGTACCGCCAGAAAATTTGCCCTATCTCAAAATTATCAGGGAAGATTTGTTAACCCTCAGGTAATATCCATTCCCCCACTCGGCCCAAATACATAGTCGATAAAGGAGTACTGACCGCGAGCGCTTTAATCTCCTAGATATCCTAGTGGAAGCAACTTCGCTGCCGGAGGGCGACTGTCGCCTAACCAGCATATCTATCGTACTGCTAACCTGAAATGGGAAAAGGGCTCAAGAGACGAACCCAAATGTCATGTACAGAGATTCGCTCGCCAAAAACAAGAGCAGTCTTACTGGGGCGTCTATGATCTACTGGGGGCGTTTCTGTCGCTCATGGGCCCACCTCCACCAGCCGCAACACCTGCAAACTTCTTTGTCCCGTTGACCATGGTCTATGGCCAATGGTGCCGGCTGTTTGGGGGCAATGCAAAGCGTGGCGAGCCAGCTAGGGGTAAAGGTAGTCTTCCTGCCATGTTACAATCCACCTGGAAGAAGGATCAAAATCTCCGGCCCGTCAAGTACTTCCTTGGTGCCTCACTGGCAGGGGAAGTCCCATGCGCACCACATGTCGGCCGAGGGTTGGACCCGTGGATACGGCATGTGCAGTACACAAGGTTCGAAGCTGTTGATGGTGACGGAATGGAAGCCGAAGGTTATAGCTTTGAAAACCCGCGAGTTAGAACGAGACATGGGACCGCCGCCCAGAAGTTTGGCAACTGTGCTGAAACCTTTCCTTACCTGGCAATGTTGTAATAAGATTTGTATATCCCTGCTAGGCCATCACCACTGACAGAGGCTTTTGGGATCAGAGGCCATAGATTTGTGGATGAATCCTGCCATGGGCTTGCGTTCAGGATGGACAAGCTGGAGGAAAGATATCCTGAAATACGATGGTATATGTTGGCGGACCCTTGCAAAAACTGTGAGAGACTGATAAGGTGGTATCAAGGATTTCTCGAAAATTTTGTTCCTGGTCCCTCATGGTGCTGAGCGTGGTGATATCTCTCATTGTGTTGGCAGGGCAAGTTAGCGGAATATACGTCAGGGTGAATTTAGCAGTCTCTTCTCCATAAATTATAGTTAACTTGGCCATACTGCTGCTGGAAATCAAGCTCCTGTGATTTGGCCGATCTAAGAGATTTCTCGCGCACTGGGAAATTTGGGAAATTTGGGAAGCTCCGTCGGCCTAGTACCTGGTGTTAGCGTCTTCCGTCTTTCGCTTTTTGAGATAATACGTCTCCCAATTTCCCCAAATTTCCAAACACTTGGTGCCATCCCAGTATTGAGGAGATAGGCAACGATTCTCACAGCGTCCTGTGATTGCGTCGTAGGTGTAGCCGGATCATACACATGGCCCTATGTTAGCACACGAGATGCCAATCGATTAATTAAGGCTAGGAGAGAAAGGAGGCTATACAAGAAAAAAGATTAAATAAACAATAACTAAAGTTGTGTGCATGCCCCCTGGCGGCCCTTTATCACACTAGGAACGGGCAGGACGCAATAAATCACGGCCTGCAGCTGTCAAATAATAATACACACACAATATAACACAAGGGTAGTGTGCCTCACTAACAAATAGTTTATGCTATTTGTGCAAGGTCCTCTCACTTGTAACTGACCAGTATTCTCAATATAAATGAATTTTCTGAAGAAACAAATTGCACAATCAACAATTTGCCATTTGCATGCATACCCAATCCGACTAATACAAAAGGCATTCTCAGCACCACCACGACTTGTCCGAATTCCAGAGGGTGTCATATACTCAAGCAGGGATGACAGCGACCCCATCTTTCCATCTGCCGTCCTCGTATATCTTCGTCCTAATTTCACCCACAGGGTTTAATGATTTATAAAATACAGTAGGCTTCCCGTTTACATGTAAGGCAGCCAAGTAAGTTCCTGGATAGTAAGCACCGACCTCATAGGTATTCCCGCCATAATAATCCTGTATCTTCTTGTTCTGATCTGCATACAGCACATGAATCTTGCTGCCATCATTGACCGCAGCGAGAGGGGTACTAATCTGTGCATTCGTGGACTGAACAACAGTACCTCCGTCTGTTACAGACGTGATTAGTATTCTCGTACGTTGAGGAGTGCCAGCTGGGGAGCAGCTTACCAGTCCATATATTTTTTCGGTTGGTCCAATGCTTGATATTCTTCGCATGATCTTGGTAATATATATCGATCGCCCCCTGGGCGATAGTGCATGCGATATCGGTTCCTCCCAAAGCCAGGCTAGACTGAGATAGCACCGCCTGGGTATACCAGGGGCTCTTGGGCGTACGCCTAATCTCCGTAAATTTGGTAACTGTGGCTTCAGTGCTTCATGCTGTTAGTAGTGTACGATCCAACACGCATGGCTAAGGGGCTGTTACGTATTGAAGTACGCCCATTGCGATCCGGTTGGGTTCCAGTTGCTGCTGCCATTAAATGACCCACCGGCAATGCGTGAATTTTTGTCAGGTTTCTTTCCTGGAGCAGAATTCACTGACGACCACACGTTTTGTGAGAGGAGTCTGACCCTTTCGATAAGAGTTTGGTCTGACTTCATGTACAAAACATGGATCTATAGCAAAGGCACTCAGTTAGCCGAGCTATTCAGTTACTGGTGTTGACTTGCTAATCATATATCACATACCGTTTTATTCATGTTGTGGTCGCTATCCCTCTCAACGTAGTAGGCCGCCATAGCCGCACCGTGGGCGTATCCATCATTAGCGACGGTAGAATTTTTCACATTCCACTTGGTTCCGTTCCAATAAGCTTCAATAATTTCCGAGCCTTTTTGGTAATAAAGATAAATGTCTGTAGCATTGGTTGTAATGGCGGACAAAGCGGTATTGACTATGGAGGACATTTTAGCCAGAACTGGTGAAGTGATATGCTACAAGAGCAGTAGTTATTGAATAGAGAAAAGGATAGATAGATGGGTTCCCTTTGAAAAAAGACGGTGTTGAAGGATAGTTTATATTATGGTGATCACGGAGCCTAAGGTTGAAAACATGACAACAGTGTAACGCTAACTGCGGGCCCTATTCGACATACAAAATGTATGCAGAGTTAGAAGATCATTGATCCGGGGCATCCGTGTAGCAATCCGGTTAATCCGGATGATACTGTGGCAGATGCTCTAACTAGATCATTCCACTTTGTAATCTCCATACAAAATGTATGAGATCATGAAAGATTAGAGTTCCGCAGCACTCCGCTGGCAATTTCAATGATTAAATGGAATTCTTCATTGCCCTGAAACGAACGCAGTGAGAGGAAGGGAAAAAGTAAACCCGCCTGCGACAGGCGTACCCACAACAGAGAGTGATTTCTACGTAGAAACGCTGCTTCCACGCGCGTTTCTCCTTCGTCGGTGTCCTGTGCCCTGAAACGAAGGAACGGAGTGAAAGGGATTACTACCCCCTGCGAGCCTCCTGCAAAACACTTAAAAGATTACTAGCCTCCCCATCTAATTTTTTCGCGCTCTTTTCGATCCTAATTCGCTGCTCTCGCGTGTATATTTTCTTCTTATTAGTCATTTCTATTTCCTTAAACGGTCTACTCTCTAGCTTTTCTGGTTTAGTTTGAACTTCTTGCATATCATGCTATACTACCTGTGATTGCCTCGATTCCTTATTTACTCCTTCATATACAAAACTTCTTAGTTTATAACAGATCTTATTAGTTCCTTCTAAGCATTTATATCTATGTGAGGAATCTAACCTGTCTATTTTAGCTTTACCTGCGCTAATGTCTAAAATGAGGGGGAAATAGCCATCCCATCAGTTTTACCTTATCTACTACCTATGTGTTTCCTATACTACGCTCACCCAGCTTCCACCTTTAATACCACCATGCCTGTTCCGCAACCTCATTATATCGCAGTGCCAGGGATGCTCGTCCGCGAGATCTAGAACATGGTCTCAAGTTTTTGAGGAACGTCTGGAAACCTTATTTATTAGTAGACAAGGTCTGGTCATTAGCGAATAGAAGTTATATTAATAAGATACCCGTGCGACCAAGACCCTTATCGAAGGAAATCCTAAAATAAGCCTAACGGATTAAATTACCCAGGTGCATCTTTGATATTTGGGGGGTTCTAGTAAACAAATCACGGCTTAGTTATCTACACTAATCGGGGTCGCAGCCAGTGATACTATACACCATTAAATAGAGCGGATTCTGCGGATTTAAATGATATAAGGCTTACTTTCTATACCTGTATGTGGAGGGAGTTATAAGGCTTAGAAGATTTAGCTGTTCCGTTCTACCCCAGGGGCCCGGGGCGACCCGGGGCTGTGGGATAGTTAATGTTGTTTTTTTAGATGATTCTCGACTTCTAATAACCGTACCCCGTAGCGGCAGTGGCGGCAGATTAGTAGATTAAGACGAGAGAGTACGTGGAAGAGCTGGGTGGCCATAGTAAGTAAGTAAATAAAGATAGAGATAGATAAAAAGAGGTAATAAAAAGATGAAGACGGATAGCCCCTGAATCGAGCAGGTGGGTGGAGAGAGAGAGAGAGATATATATTTAAAGCCGGGACGGGATCAGCCGCAGCCGCTACAGCGGGTGTGACCCCACCAAAATCAGTTCCGCGATTTCAGAATCCACATTATATAGAGAAATCGATAGATTTAGACGCTAGAATTTACGCTAGTTATAGAGAAAAAAGATCTCTATATCTTAGTAAATTTACAAGCCGTCCGCGGCCCTGTGGCGTGCGGAATCGTGGGTGCCAGTAGAAATCGACCCTGCCCGACCCCCTAAACCGATCTAGCCCTCGGCCCACTTTTTCTCCGCCAATCAGCGCCCGCCGGCCGCGGCACCGTACCGTGATCTCCGTGTTTCAATCTCTACCGCAGTGGCCCCAGATCGAGCTAAATAGCTATAATATATAGATTCCGGCTGAATTAGACGATCCGCTCTTTATCCTCCCCTATTATTTCACCGGGCTGCTCTGCCAACGGGAAAAATCTAATCTATATCGTTTTATCGCCTCTATAATAGAATCCCTACGAAAGCACTTGTACCAGGCCTATTAATAATCCCAGCAGGGCGCCCGCGGCCGATTATCTCTATCCTAACAAGCCCGTAGCGAGACAGAGCTGCAGCGGTCCTTCTATACCATCTCCTATTAATAGGTATTCCCGAGCGGCCGCGAATTCTACTATATCTATATCCGGTTCCCGGAGGACCGATAGTCTTTTTTACCAGTTCCCGATCAGGCCCAGCAGGCTATAAACACGGTAATATAAGCCTGGGAGTAGGCGGAGATAGTTTACTAGCAGGCTTTGATCGAGCCCGCGCAGATCCATAATACTAACCCGTGGCTATATATAATCTGGTAGACCGAGTATCTAGCTAAGATCCCTGCAACGGACCTACTACGTAGCGTTAAAACCCCCGATCCTGTGGCGGAAGAGGATCCTATTAAGCGGAAGATGCGGATATTATTTCGTATAATAGACCAGCTAGCCCGGAAGAGCTAACGGATCGTATAATACTATAGGCAGATAATCCGCATAAAGGCGATCCGTATATAGGCGAGCGAGCTGCTATATTATCTCCTATTAATATATATAGACGCGGCTAGCGTGCAGAAACATATATAACTATGATAGTAGATACTGGGCTTTTTCGCGCGGATTTAGTACCTGTATAAGTAAGCTAGCCCCCTCTACTAGTTTACCGCGCGGTAATAGGCCTGGTAGAACCAACTCTAATAGCTAGTCGAGCACCCCAAGCCGTAGCCGGAGTTATAGGCTATAAATAAGATACTATAACCGTGGCTGCTGAAGCGACGGAAGCGGGTGTGTCTAGAATTTTATATAGAGCTACTAAATTAGCGGTATCGTAGTTATAAATACGAGAGCGCGCTAATTTATATTATAACGGTACTAGGCCGCAGGCCGAAGGGCTAAAGGGATTTAGAAAGCTACTTTCTAATTCTCTTTTAGATAATTAAACTCGCGCGGTTCTTTATAATAGAGAAGGCGCTATAATTAAATCCGGCGGCGCTACAGATCGTGTAAATATAGTAGGATAAATAAATAGCGGCCCTATAGGCGCTGCAGAGCGCGAATAACGAGTTAGAGAATCTAAAAAATAAGAAATACGCTAGTAAGTTAATAATAGACAGCCTGGTCTCTAGTAGTCTAATAGTTAATAATATAGCGGTCTTTAGTATCTCCGCTTTTATAAAGTAGAGTAGGTTTAGTAATCTTAATAACTACTCTAGCGCGGGTTTTAGTATCCTTGTCTATCCGATGCGGAGCGGCCCCTATAATCTTAGTCTAGTTAGTTATTTCTAGATATTAGTTAGCCGACGGCTAGCTATAATCCCGGTTATCCCGTCTAGTATTAGCTTTAATACCCCGCGGAATGGTCCCGGCAGCTCTAGTATACTTACTAATAATATTAGCTAGAGCAGCTAGGACCTACTTATAAGACGTACGTTCTAGGACCAGTTAAAGCGAATAATGCGGCGATTTATAATACGCGGTAGTTATGGCCTTATATAAATCCTACTCAATTAGTATACTTACGGGCTGCAGATCTACTATAATATTACTATCCCGGGTTATATTACCTAGTAGAAGGCTGACGAGCTATTATATAAAAAACTATGATTTACTATGAGCGACTTTTAGGGCTTTATCTATAAACTAGCTAAGATAGCCTGGGATCTATTAGACTAATTTTTATTAAGCTCCCCGGAGCGGTCGGTACCCGTTATTTTATAGGACCGGCTCTACGATAATTTTACGTAGTTAAGGACCGGCTAGAGCTTTCTATATAATACACGGACTACATGACCGGTGGAGGGCTATTAATAGCTAATTAATTGCGTATAGGCTAAGCCGGCCCTACAGGCGTAGTTTATCCGAACCCATCACTGTTATTCTCTTAAATTGCGCGCTTATTTCTAGTAGATAATTAAGTTTAAGGAGAAGCTCGCAGTGCTAGTTTATATTATTAACGAACAGCCGGCCCGGGCCCCCGAGTTATTTAGTATTTAATATATAAATATAGAGATGAACATGCGGCGGAATATTTATATTAATAATAGCCTAGTTACGCTGGTCACTGCATACTATAAGGACTTTTATATTAATAATAATGCGAAGATTATCCACCGGTACGTGCTGTAGAAGATAGGCGAATTAATTATCTACTATCTCTAGCTAGTACGGCCGTTCGTGGGCCAGCTCGATAATTAGCTTAAATAATAGGTCCCCGCACCCCGCGAGTCCCTATCCGCGTACTAGCGGGCGCTCCTCTAAAGGCCTGATCCGGATATCTAGTACGCCTGGTCCTCGGAGCGGTTCCGGAAGATACTAAAATAAGAAATATAATGGCGGCTCGGCTAGATAGTTTACACGGCTGCCTACCGAGACATCGCTATAGGAATTAGCCGGCGGTTTATACAGACTAATAGTTAGTTCCCGCAAAATTAGGAAAAGCGGGCGGAGCGCTAATATGTAATAATAGGAGTAAATAATCCTAATTATAAGACGGCCCTGGATGACGAGTAGTAGTAAAACTATATTATAGATCTACAGGCGACTCACTTCTTGTATATAACCGGTATAGTCTACAGCCACAGGCTAATAAAGCAGACAGGAATTATCGCGTACTACTAGAAAATATTCCGCCTCTCTAGTACCGATTAGTACTGGTTTCTAGGATTTACCTCGGTATAGTTTAAGCCCCTATCGGCCCTGGGTAAGTATAAGCGAGCTTTATAGAAGGATATGGCGATAAAATAACAGGTCTGATAATAGTATTAGCTATAATAGATAGATATAATACAGACGGCGCGGCGACTAGTTTAGTAGTTTAAGCTCGAGTTACGAGGAATATAAGCCCTGGCATTACAAGTGATCTAGAATTATAAGAATTCTATAATAGCGGTTATATTTACCGAAGGTAGTAAAAGTATATTATTTTTATTACCGGTTTATCTGGAGCTCGGGAGAACTATTATAATAATAATCTCGCTAATTGCGCTGTAGTAGGACTTTTAGCGGCGGTACCAGCAGCTAAATATTATCTATATAATATAGGAGAGCCGACGATCCCCGGATAAGACCTCGATTGTACTAATTATTTTTAAATCTACGATTATTCCCGATTTCTACTCGTTCCTGAACCGGCTCCGTATAATATAGCGACTAAACTAGATCGTAATTAATAAGTATTATACTATTCTATAAGGTTTAGAGGCCGGGCCTAGTTTAAGATTAGCGGAGTTCCATCCCGCGCTGCGACAGTTTAGGAAGCTTATCTACGCGCGTATATAGCTAGTACTGTTAATAACGATCCTACCTCTTATAATAGAGCAGACCTTATTTAAGCGGATTAATTATACATGAAAGGAGGTCCGTCTATTTTACGCGCGAATCACCCGATTAAATATCTAATATTTAATATAATAACTAGAATTACCCCCGGGAACCGGCCGTAACTTATAAATATAGATTAAGAGTAATATTATCCAGGCCAGGCTCCGGTAATTAATCTAGAAGTAACTAACCTAGGAGGGTAAAGCGGTAATATATATTAATATAGTTAGCTAGATTAGAGCTATTACACGAGAACTTAACTACGAGATATATACTAGCTAGGCGATTAACCGGTCTGGGATATTTAAATAGTTTATTAATAGCCGGAGCCTGGTTATCGCGGTTATAAGCGCGTTAGGAATAAAGATTAATATCTTTAATATCCGGCTTATCGTCTATATTAGTACCCCGCGGACCTTACTCGATTACACACAGGAAAGCGGTCGTGCGGGTTAAAACGGGCAGATTAATATAGTAATAGTAATCTAGCCCGCGGGATAAGACGAGCCCGCGATATAAATAACGAAGATTTTCGTTCTAGAGATCGCGCGGGTTTAGATATATATAGCGGCCCCATATAAACAGGAGATACTTAATCTATATTTAAATGGGTACCCGCGAACGGGATATAGAGCGGAGGAGGCTTTATATAACTAGTATTAGCCGGTTGATATAAAGAAAATAATAATAAGGTAGACGGAGCGGGCTAAAGGTCTAGAAATAGACTAAGAACTAGATTAAAATATAGATTATTACGCGAATTATTATATAAACTATCCCACAGACCATCATACAGACTACTTTATAAATAATTAAATTAGTCTAATCTATTATCCTATCAATCCCCTATCCAGTCCATCCAACAACGAATTATTTATATTCCAGGCCGGCCTACTCTTATAATAAATATCCCCGCCCCCCGAAGAGCCTCTCTAGTAGATCTAAACCGATATCTAGGCCCGGCAACGGACTATATAAGTTAAGCTAATCGAGAAGATAATTATCGCGAAGTACCCACGGTAGTAGGATTCCTATTATATCTATATAATATAGGGCTAGGACGGGGCCAGCCACAATCTGTATGAGTGCCGCGCGCCGGATAGCCAGGCCGCGAAGTAGTGGATAATTTAGATACGGCGGCAGATCCAGTACGCTCGGTACAGCGCGTGTTTCGGGTGCGGGATACCGCAGGCCGTATACCCGGGGTAGAAGGACCGCTCGTAATGCGCGTACCGCGGGATCCTAATTCCTATAGTGACAGCGATGGTATATAGGCCGCAGGCGGGCCCTATATAAGGGACGTGGCAGGCCCGGTTAGTGGAGGCCGGGATGGATAATCAGGATCCGGACGCAATAGCGGCGTTTTTAGGCTAAACCGGGCGGGTGCAGCATAGCCAGCTGTTCGATATATATTACTAGCTGCGGGGGATATATTAAGAAATAGAAAAACAGTGATAGATTATTACAGATGTATAGATATATATATATATAGATATAAAAGTATACAAGTATAAATATGAATATATATATAAATAGAGAACAGATATAAATATATATAAATATAGTATATATTAGGCTATAATTATTAATAAATAGGCAGGCAGGCGGGCAGGCAGGCAGGCAGGTAATAGGTTTATTAACTAGTTAGTTAGTAATTAGTAGTAAGATAGGTCCGCTAGGTTAATACGGGGATTATTTAATAGCTAGTTAATAGGTAGCCAGACCCGCAGGTAGTTAGCAGGCAGACAGATAGGCAGATAATATATGAGTTAGTTAGATAGGTAGTATGCGGGCCAGTTAATAGGTCAGTTACCAGGCAGTTAGCAGGCAGTTAGCAGGGAGGTAGGCAGGTAATTAATAAGTAGGCAGCATGCGCGCCAGTTAGTAGGATAGTTAGCAGGGCAGTTAGCAGGGCAGGCAGTATACGGGCCAGTTGGTAGGGCAGTTGGCAGGGCAGTTGGCAGGGCAGTTGGCAGGGCAGGCAGTATACGGGCCAGTTGGCAGGGCAGTTGGCAGGGTAGTTGGCAGGGCCGTTGGCAGGGCCGTTGGCAGGGCCGTTGGCAGGGCCGTTGGCAGGGCCGTTGGCAGGGCCGTTGGCAGGGCCGTTGGCAGGGCCGTTGGCAGGGCCGTTGGCAGGGC
>NGZO01000007.1:3576845-3644062 GCA_002215965.1 Aspergillus persii | reverse complement strand
CCTAACCCTAACCTAACCCTAACCCTAAACCCTAACCCTAACCCCTAACCCTAACCCTAACCCTAAAACCTAACCCTAACCCTACCCTAAAACCCTAAAAACCCTAACTGCTTTACTAACTGGTCCGTATGCTGTCTGCCCTGCTAACTATCCTGCTAACTACCTTATTAATTGGCCCGCATGCGGTCTTCCTGCTAATTGCTCTATTAACTATCCTGTTAACTGCCCTGCTAACTACCCTACTAACTGCCTTACTAATTAGCCCGTATGCTGCCTGGCCTGCTAACTACCCTACTAACTGCCCTACTAACTGGCCCGTATGCTGCCTGCCCTGCTAACGGCCCTGTCAATGGCCCTGCTAACTGCCCTGCCAACTGCCCTGCTAACTGCCCTATTAACTGGCCCGTATACTGTCTGCCCTGCCAACGGCCCTGCCAACGGCCCTGCCAACGGCCCTGCCAACGGCCCTGCCAACGGCCCTGCTAACGGCCCTGCTAACGGCCCTGCTAACGGCCCTGCTAACGGCCCTGCTAACGGCCCTGCCAACGGCCCTGCTAACGGCCCTGCTAACTATCCTGTTAACTGCCCTGCCAACTGGCCTGTATACTGCCTGCCCTGCTAACTGCCCTGTTAACGGCCCTGTTAACGGCCCTGCTAACTATCTTATTAACTATCCTGCTAACTGCCCTACTAACTGGCCTGTTAATTATCTTATTAACTACTCTACTAACTGCCCTGTTAACTATCCTGCTAATTATTTTACTAACTATTTTATTAACTGGTCCGTATACCGCCTGCCCTATTCCTATATATTTATTATCCTTATTTATTTATGATTTTTATGGATTTACTATCCTAACCTATTTATTATTATTATATATTTACTACTTCTATCTATTTACTATTCTTATATATTCACTATCCTTACTTATTTACTATTCTATGCACTATCTCTACTTATTTATTATTTATATTTATTTACTATTCCGTCCATTTACTATTTTTATATATTTCTTATTTTAATATATTCACTACTTCTATCTATTCACTAACCCTATCTGTTTATTACTCCTACTAATTTACTATTTCTATTTATTTATTATTCCTTCTATTTACTGTTCCTTAATATTCACTATTCCTATTTATTCACTATTTCTACCTATTTATTACTTTTATCTATTTATTAACCCTATCTATTTACTATCTTTATCTATTTATTAACCCTACCTATTTACTACATCTATCTATTTACTATATCTACCTATTTACTATTCCTATATATTTATTATTACTATATATTCACTATTCCTATTAATTTAATATATATATATATATATTTACTATCTTTATACACTCACTGTCTTTATATATATAATCTTTCTACTTATTTACTTTATATATATTTTTACTTTTACTATCTATTTATTAATTAATCTACTATTTAACTATTAACTGCCTGTCTGCCTGCTAACTATCTTACTAATTAGTTTATATATTACCTGCCCTGCTAACTACTCTATTAACTATTTACTTACTTTCCTGCTAACTATCCTACTAACTATTTTATTAATTACCTATTTATCTTCCTATTAATTATCTTATTAATTATTCTGTTAACTATCCTATTAACTATTCTGCTAACTATTTTATTAATTAATCTATTAACTGGCCTATATACTATCTATCTAATTAATCTATATATTATCTATCTGCCTGCCTGTCTTCTTGCTGATTATTTTATTAATTATTCTATTAACTATCTTATTAACTATCATCCTAAATATTAGAAATTACTTACATATCTCATCCAAGGCATTAACTAGATATATTATCTAGCTAGTCTTAGCCAGCCGGACTACTTATAGAGCTACTAGTATTTAAGCTATCTTAACAAGCCCTGACAGATAGCTAGTATAGTTATAAAATTTAAAGAAAATCTATTATTTAATATTAATCCCGAGAATTACAAGAAATCTAATAAAAGTACTTTTAAAGAGGTCCCTCTTAAAGGTATAATTAAGTAAGATAATAAAGAATACGAGACAGACTTAATTAAGTAGTTTTTTTACCTACTTCCGCCGACTCGCGTGCTGCGGTAGGTCTAGGTCTTATATCTAGATTAGTAAATTAACTAGCTACTAATTATAGATCTTTATCTAATCGAGCACGGCGAACTAGACTATATTTAATTAATAGCGTAGTAAGATTAACTAGTTACTCTAATTATTATAATAAGCGAAGCAGACCAGGCGCTATTAGATCTAGTAATATTAATAATAGATAGCCGGCCGGAGATAGATCTAGATTAGTCGATTCCAGATCCCCGGCCGGTAAAAGAAGATATTAATCTAAATTTAATTAAATTTATTAATCCGGCCCTCCTTAATCGCGTGAAAGGCGTGATTAATTAGTTAGTATATATTACTAGTAAATTACTCGAGTAGGAACTTAGCCGTAGAATCGGGTGGATTACTTAATAAAATAACAGTTATTAAGCTCTGCCCGCGCAGATATTTACACTAATATATAGACTCTAGCTAAGGCGATATCATAATCGGATATAAGTTAATAGTAAGGATTTAGCTATTTATATATTTAACTACAGTCTAGCCCTTCTATAAGACCTACTTAACTCGGACCTGGATAATAATAATAAAGATCTTAAAAAAGGCCGTTTCCGCTATTTTTTATTTTATTAAAATATCTGCGTGAATTACCTCGAAGAATTAACTAACTAATTTATTAAAAAAAAATATTAATAATAAATTATTTAATCGGCTAGGCGCTTCTATAATTAGGCCTGGATTTAGCTAATAGATTATTTATTATATTTTAAGAAGCTATTTTAATTTTAATAATTTTTACATCGATGCTCGCGCATTACTTTTATTAAATAATATATATAATAATAATACGGGTAGCCATGACCACGAAATACTAGTAGATTAAAAATTAAAGAGTTATTTAATAATAAATATTAAAGAATCTTTTTATCCGGATTAATCTAGGCCTCCTGGAGTATAGTAATTAAAATTATTTAATATTAAGCTAGTATTACTATATCGAGATAGTTAGAATATTAACTTTAAAGATAGGAAATTAAATTCATAAATATTATTATAAAATAATAGCGAGGTGCAGTACAGATCTAGATTTAATAGATTAAATTATAAAAAAAAAGATCTATTATTAATAAAAAAGCGATTTATAGAATTAAGTAAATCTAGTTACTTCTTTTAAAACGAGAAAAGAAGAAGGAAAAGAAAGAGAGAAAAAAAAAAAAAATATTACGCGATCACGCTACGATGTAACACGATATTATAATCTTTATATAATTAGTTATAGTTCTATATATTATATTATAGTTATAGAAAAGAAAGAGAAAAAAGGCTTAGAAAAAAAGACAGGAATTATTTTCCCTCTTAAAGCCACGCACCGGGGACCACGGGAGTATATATCTAGGACCAATCAGCGGGCGAGAAAAGGCAGCGGACGTCGGGTAAATTTAAACCTAGAGACTAGATAGCGCAGCCAGCTAGCAACCGGAGGTCTCCTATATTCTACTATACAACCTCAGCACATTACTTAAAACACATGGCTTGGGGCTCGAGATCGTCACATAAATAAATAGATAAGACGTAGCTCGAAGAGCTATAATAGGATCTCAAGATAGCGGGGAGATAGGAGGTCGTGCAGTTATATAACCCGCTAATATTAGCTCTAGTCAGGACGGCTAATAATTTCAACCGGGGCCGGTCTTCTCAGGTCCGCACCGTGACAGGTAGCTTATTTAATTAAAAGAGCTCGGCCTCCGTGCTAGAGAATCTAGGATAATTAATTATTAATAATAAAAGAAATATATTAGAGGAAACCAACCGTGGCCCCGGTATAATATATATATATATATATATATATTCGTATAAGGGCGGAGAAGGACTATCTTAAATAATCAGTAGTTTATTAAGACTAATCCTAGTTAATCTATAACTTTCCTATTAACTCTATAATTTTCTAATTTTAGATTATTATCTTAGAATCTCCAGGGATAGAATTTAGTAATTAAATAATTAACTAGTAAAATTAGAAAACTATATCTTCTTTATAGTAGTAAAAACTAGATTTATTATCTAACTTCTCTTATTTTTTTTATTAATTATTTTCCCTCTTATCACACACCTACTTAAACGGGAATACATATAATCGGCTAATTAGCGGGCGAGTAAATCGAATAGAGATAAAGTGCAGCCGCTTATAGAGTGTAGAGGTAGGATACAGCCGCTTATAAAGTATAGACTATCTTGAATAGTCGGCAGCTTACTAAAACTAATCCTAGTTAACGTATTTCACCGGTGAGCGGGCCACCCCCTACGAGCGGGCCACCTCCGCTCCATTCCTGCCTACGGGCTAAATATTAGAGCCTTTATTAACTAAATAATTATATTTCTATATAAAAACTATATAGGAACTCGATTAGGATATTATAATCACTTATATTCTATAATATAATAATTATTATAGCGCGGGGGCGCTCGTACGCGTGGCTTATCTATAGAAAGTATAAAATTTAGAAAAAGTATATTTTAAGCTTTAGTAACCTTATTCTTATACTAGAACTATTCTAGGCTCTTTTAAATAGCTAATCTCTCTATAATAGCTAACTATCTAGTAAAGCGTTTTTTTTTTAAAACTTTTTTTTATTAATAATATATAATTCGTGGATTTCTTCGCGCGTAAAAATAAGCTTATTAAGATATAATTTATAATCTTTAATAAGCTTCTCTACACGCGTTTTTAGCGAGGATAAAGGGCTCTATATATACTTATATATATACTTTTTAAATAGTTACTTCACGGTAGAGGCCTGCTTTCCGAGCTACCTAGTTATATAAAACGTTTTAGAAGCTAAATTCGTTAATTAACTAGATAATAATATAAAAGTCTTTAATCGAATATTTAGTTAACTAAGTACTCTATCTAGATTAAATAAAACTAGACTAGTGCCTGTAAAACTATTTCGAATAGTATTAATTTAAAAAGCCCGTTCGCGAGTTTATAGAAAGGTCTTTAAGAAATTAAACTTATTAATATAATTAATTCCTAAGCGTATCTATTTCTTAACTAAACTGCTATACGCCTGCTTTAGAGGTAAGAAACAGCTAATATCTAAAGGCTGTAGTAGATGCGATAAATATATAAATAGGAATAATATTATTCTTACTGTATATCTAGTTAAATTAAGATATAAGATAACTGCTATAACCGTTAAAAACTAGAAGATGATATCTTCTAGTTATATAATTAGTAATAATCGGAATAAAGAGATTTTAAAGCTAGTAAAGGCCTATTTTATCCGTAATCTATCTATTAAAACTAATTTTAATCCTACTATCGTGTGGGAGCTTAATATCTTAATATTAACCCTTTATATAGATCTTTCCTTTAAAGATCATACACGGAGGAAGTACCTAACTAATAGAGTTAATATATTTAATTAAAGTAATCTATTCTCGATTACCTAGCTGTATAAGGGATATCTTTCTATAATAATCAGCTCTAGTAACTATCTAAATAATAGCTACTAGGTTTATAGTAAAGCTAGTTTCGTTAAAATTATAGATATCTTCTTATATAATCCCGTGTTATATTATTATAATTTATACGTAGTTAAATTACTTTTATATAATTTTAGAATCTTCGTATTTAGCATGTTGATAATTATAGCGTTAGGTATAATAAGTTTTTAGTTTATCTCGTTATTTAATAAACTTAGAGACCTAGTTTTCTTTAATTATCTAAATAGACATTATATCGCGCGTAGTAAGAAGAATATTAATTATTTCTCGTATATAAGACGATCGGGGAGGCGCTCTACGTTAATCTAATAATAAAATCTATTATATAAGCAATTCCTCTTTATTTTAAGTTAATTTATAATTATTAGCGCGTGTTTCTGCGCGTGAAATAATTCTATTTAATTATTATTAGAGAGTTATATAAGAAATATTATAAATACATGCCGCTTCGTGAATATTACGAATTTCTTATTTTTCTAAAGTAGAGATAATAAGTATAATCCTGCCCTCCTGTTTAGCTAAAATTTTTGATTTTTAACGCGCTTTTAGAGGCATGATTAGTAGTTAAATTAGTTAAGTAATAAAACGCGTAGAAATTTGATGAGGTGGCCCGCTCGTAGGGGGTGGCCCGCTCACCGGTGAAATACGTTAATCTATAACTTTCCTATTAACTCTATAATTTTCTATTTTTAGATTATCGTCCTAGAATCTCCAGGGATAGAATTCAGTAATTAAATAACTAACTAGTAAAATTAGAAAACTATATCTTCTCTATAGTAGTAAGAACCAGGTTTATTATCCAGCTTTTCTTATTTTTTTTATTAGTCGCTTTCCCTCTTACCACGTACCCACTCGGGCGGGAATATATATAACCGGCCAATCAGCGGGCGATTAAATCAAACACGAGTAGGATGCGGCCGCTCATAGAGTATAGGCCGGACCTATCCAAACTCCACAGGGTCTAGTAGATCTTCGTGACTTAATCGGATAATTTACATAACTAACACTCCGTACTAATACGGGTAGCAGCGGGAATCGGGATTTCCTCCATCACGTGCCCTTCCGTCACACTCGGCGCAGTTGCCCAATCTAACCATGGCGCCTCCCCCTCCCGCCGTCTCTCAATAAATGAAATACCACTTTTACTAATTACGAATTTCTTCCAGCCAAGTAACGCTGATTCTGTAACGATCGAACCATTCTGTGTGTGGACCAACTCCTGACTAGCAAAAGCGAAACAAAGCCATACATTTTCTTCCTCCCTCCAAATCTCCGTTTAATCGTTGCATTCCTTATTCCAGGAGCCGAACCCAGCCACAACAATAGGCGACATCGCCTCCGAACAACCCTCGAAGAGAAAGTGTCTCGAAGTCAACTACGATAATAATACAGAAGCGTTGCAGTGTCCGACCTGTTTAAAGCTAGATATAAAAGATAATTATTTCTGCTCCCAAGATTGCTTCAAGAGGAGCTGGGTGGGTTTCCTTATTCCAGTGCGGCTGGAATCTGATCGATAACTGAGCTCGTGCGATAGGCTGAACACAAGACCGTCCACAAACCGGCTCAAGGCAAGACACAGAATAGTATCTTCCGCAAAATCATCACTCCGAAGATTGTCTCTGAACCCAATCCAGTTACCGGACTTTACAATCCTTTCCCGGCCTATTCCTTCACTAGGTCGGTTCGACCGGTCTATCCGCTGTCTCCGATACGTACCCTTCCCAAGTCAATCAGACGCCCTGACTGGTCTGAGACTAACATCCCGAAGGCAGAACAGCGCTTAAACCGGATAAAGATTAATATTCTCAATACCCTGGGCCAGGAGGCCATGCGCAAGGTGTGTCGTTTAGCTCAAGAGGTATTAGACATCACCGCAGCAGAGATCCGGCCGGGTATTACTACCAATTACCTGGACGAGGTCTGCCACAAGGCTTACATCGAACGGGATATAGGTATTACTCTCATTCCCATGATATATATATATATGTATATGTGTGTTTTCTAACACAGACAGGCCTATCCTTCGCCCTTAAACTATAACCATTTCCCCAAATCGCTGTGTACGTCCCCGAACGAGGTGGTTTATCATAGAATTCCAGATCAGCGGATCCTTCTCGATAGCGATATCCTAAATCTCGATATCTCCTTATATCACGGGGGGTATCATGCTGATCTGAACGAAACGTATTACATAGGCGATCGCGCCAAGGCCGATCCCAACTCAGTCCGGGTAGTGGAAACAACACGAGAGTACTTAGATATAGCAATCGAGCTCGTGAAGCCTGGCATCCTTTTCCGAGACTTTAGCAAGGTCATTAAGAAGCATGCAAAGTCCCGAAACTGTGGCGTCCACGCGACCTAGGGTGGACATAATATCAACACCGAATTCCACCCCCCGCCATGGATTCCTCATTATAGAAAGAGTAAGGTGCCCGGAGTGTGCAAACCTAGAATAACCTTCACCATCGAGCCCATTCTAACGCTTAGAAAACCTCGGGAAATCTATTGGCCCGATAACTGGACTAATATAACGGTGGATAGCAATCGGACGGCTCAATTTAGTAAGTACAGCATGCATATCCCTTACAGAGCCCAACGCTAACATCCGTGGAAAACACACCTTGCTAGTCACCGAAACTAGTGTCGAGATCTTAACTGCGAGACTGGGAGACTCTCCCGGAGGCCCAATTCCAATCCCCACGACCGACAACGGTAATAGCACATAGTCCACCTCGTACATCACGGATTAAATATCATAATAAGGTATAGCAAGACCCATCAGATAAAGCGGATAAAGGGAAATAGACGATTTTCCAGGCGCGGTAGCACGTAGACTAAATCAAACAACGTCATGAGAGAAAGGTCCCGGGGAGTAGGACCGATACCAATATGGTTACAGAGCATGTAGAGGTGAGATAACTGAACGTTCTTCACATTCTTCCGAATCGGATGTCTCCCACCTAGGTGAGTAATAAGCCAAAGCCCAAAAACGAGGTAGCGAAACCGACGTGTCCATAATCTCTATCCCACGAATTAAGCCATTCTCACTAGTAGTTACATTTGCCCCGGTCGTGACATCCCGACCCCTTAAATACCCGTCTCACAAATCCGATCAAACCGGCTAGATTCACGATACCACCAAATGCAGTAGTTTTACTCATCTAATGTTGCTTAGCCTAACAATTTTATTGAATGGATTTCCAAAGACAAAACCATCCGTCCCAGGTCGGCAGTCTAGCATATAGCGCCTGCATAATAAAGGAAGTCAAGTCTAACGGATTCTTACACCGTGCTTATATTAAGGAGACATGCATTGTCGCCGAGTACCTGTAATATTTACTAGCGTAAGGTTTAAAAATAATCTAACCTTACACTCCACATCAGGGCCGAACGCCGATTACGGTGCCGATTCACCCCTAGACTCGCTACAAAAGCTCTCACACCATCCTACCCCCCCTCCACCACCATTAGAGGTACCCAGCTCAGAGTTTCCCATCATTCCACTAAACTTCGTCAGACCAATTACCACCATGACCGAACCCATCCGGAAGAAACGCCTCCTGCGCATAACAGTAGCGCACTACCGCCAACCAGACATCCGTAAAGAGGACTTCCATCGCTGGGTGACCGAGCAACATACCGCACGCGCGGCCAAGCTTCATGCCAAGAATAGAATCGAGGGATTTACAATCGTAAGGGCCTCGTCGTACAATGCGCCACCAGCGTGGCCTGACTTCTACTAGCGACTGTACTCATCAATTATATACCTAGTATTTCGCTCCCAAGTCCTTCCGGGACATAACAGCGCAATTAAACGCCCACCGGGGCAGCCCCTGGGTGGTCCGCGACTACGACGCCCAGGTCGAGCTTTACTTCCGCGACATGGAGACATTCTACAAGAGGGCGGCAGACCCGGAGTTCCAGGCGCTCCAGACCGAGGAGGAGCCCTTTATTAGTAAGATCCATACAGAGGTCAGTATTGGGTGGGTAGAGACCTACGTGAGCGATGGGAAGGTGGTGAACATCAATAGAGATAGTAAACCCGAATATCCAACGTTTACGCAACTCAGTGTAGCGCCCTAGGCGGATCTTTAGTAGGAAACGGGACGAATTGTACCTACTTATGCTAGTAGAACAAGAGAAATTTATGCTTTTATTTTTATTTCTGCTAGGTTAAATACCAGCGCCGAGTTTCCTGTCATCCCCACATCGCAACACCAGTCTCCACACTGCGTGGAGGAGTTTCATCGTGGAATCTTCCTTAGTCCTTATCGCCTGAACCGTCACTTTAGCAACGCCACTCAGCCCGTCACTGCCCAGGCTGTCCTGGTCGCCTATCGTCCGGGCAGGTCTCATCATCTCATTCATTTAGTCGTGGGTCTGTTTCATAACAGCCTCGATGATGCAGATCAACACCAGCGATCGAGTCAACGACGACGCAGACAATTAAAAGCAGCCGACAACGAGCCTGGATAATTGCACAGGGAAGTGCTCCCCCGCTGTCGATCCCCCCAGAGTCAATCGCACTTCCGTCCATACTTTAATGTGCTGCAAGATCTTGTCGTACGACTCGACTAGACAGAGATAGCTGGATAGAACCAGCAGCTGGGAGGGCTAGTCTAGTACCAGCGCCGCCGCCGAGGGCGATCCAGTATCGGTCTGGCGGGTCTTACATTAAGAGAAAATATCATTAAGAATTTCCGTATACTAATAGGAGAGTTTGAAGGTACAATCTACTACCAGTTCCTAGGGAAAACTGGGACCGTTACTCGTCTTGGAGTTAGTCCATGGGCTGTGCTCTACATCGACCGACGGAATCGCCAGCATATGCTGATACAGCTCCACATTTATATCCGACAATTTACGAACCCACAAGGTCATGTCTCCCGTCGGCTGGGAGCTCTGGGTTCCACTACCGTTGGAATGTGGTCGACTCGAGACGGATTGCCCGTACCCAGAGTCCGCCGTTGTATCCTCACTGCCGCTGTTCAACGCCGTCCCTTCCTAATGGTCGAAGTCCATCAGGTCGTTCACTTCCCGTGACGGGCCGAGGGTGCTTTTAGGAGCCACCGTCCTGGTCAGGGACAAGCGATATTAGATAGATATGAAGGAGGGTTAGAGATAGGAGCTTTGCGATGCGGCGGGCAGTTCATTCGGATAGTCCGGGTCGAACCGTCCACCCATGCCGCTCCGAGGCTCCGGAGGAAAGGGTTCACTCTACGGATAATTCGGAATAGGCCCTAGATCCATGCCGGACTACAAATCGCGCGCTTCCAGGGGATTACCTAGTTCCGACTACGGCGACGCAAAGTCCAGTCCTAGATCCAAGTCCGCGGGGAAGTCCAGCAAGCTCGAGGGCGAGAGATGAAAATGCTCCGACACGTCTTTGTTCGTCTGCTCCGGTGGATTGACTTTACCGAGGGGTTAGCTCTTAGATTCTCCTCCTCCAACACCTGCTACTAAGTGAAGACCGGGGCTTACCTAGGGATTATATTTATATCGGGTTAGCATGCGATATGCCCGCTGGTTGCTACATTATATGGGCCCGTGGACGATATCTAGATCGCACGAGCCTTGGGGCACACTAGACGCCTACTCTCAGACAGCGGACACAGGGCTCACTGTTGTTCTCGCGGCGACATCGTAGCTTCTGGCCGTAACAGCGGTCACATACCCTCCGCAACAGCCCGAGATCATGAACGAGCATACTCATGGTGCCTGTGAATTATTGTGGGAGGGAATATAAAGAGGAGAGGGGAGAGGAGATCTGTCAGACAGTATCCTAGCCACCACCTTTATTTTTTTCTCGGCCGCTACCAACGATGGATTATCTGCCGTGCATTTCTCGTTCTTATGGTCGCCTACAGCATGTGAAATAAATGGATTAAAGACAATTCAATCACATACTAGTGCAGGCAGCGACAAGGAATCTCATCCTTGCGCTAAAATAAATGGTGGCATCGAAAACACCATGGGGTCCAGAAACTGGGGGTGCTGCGGGCCTTCTCTGGATCTCATCCTTAGAGATCCTATGGATTACCGTTCCATTTAATTTCTTCTTATCAACGGAAAACATTCAGCGGAACCCTCTACACTTTAGTCGATACTATACAGTCAAACCCCGCCATAGCGAGATAAAGCGGGACTCGTAATCGCGGGTACTTTCCTGTATAGTATCGACTTACTATCGATCCGCCGGTCAACTGGCGATACTCTAACAAATTCAATAACAAATATCAAATCCGGCCAGGAAACGGACAGCGGCTACTATGGACCAGAATAGAGGCCATAGTCTCGAAACTTGCCCACAAAAATACGGCGCAGAAGATACCTCCACCGAACCCTAGTCGAAAATGCACCCCTCTCTTAGCAGCTAATCGCCTTCCCCTCATTTAGAGATACCGTAACGGTTAGACAAATGATGGGAGAGAGAATCTGTTAAGTAATAATAAGGATCGGCCTGATCTAATTCCATATCTAAGATTAGTACGGAGACTACTCGCGCGGAGCTTACCTCGTACGATAAACCTTATAGGCCTATTCTAGGCCACTATAATAATTTCAGGAAGGATATAGCAGATCGCTGTTAAGAAGTTAGGCATACTCACAAATAGAGCTGCGGACGGGGTATTTATCATTAAACTCTTACAGGGAAACTCTGGCGCTTTCGTAAGTAATAAATATGCGTGCCGGGTGGAAGAAATAGCGGTTTATACTCTAGTAAACTGTCCACTACTGAGGGTCCTACAACAGAAACTATGAAAAGAGGTTAGAGAAATTCTAAATACTATCTTAGCCTTACTGCCAGGGGAAAGTCGACAGAGAAAGGAACATAGGTTAAACGGAGATCAACGAAGCATTCTGCGTGTACTACTAGGGTTTGCAGCCGCGGACCCAGGGGAACGCCGGAACGGAAAACTAAAGCAAACAGGCTACTATAAGCAGTGAGGAGGCTCAGAGATTGTCCGCATAAAATATGCATTGTAAATAGGCATACAAGCATAGTAGGTATACTAGTAGTGGCCTGCATATCGCTTTCAAATCTGCGAGGGACCAGGGTAAATCACATCATCCATCTATCCATCCATCCATCCATCCGCTCTACATTTACAGAAGAGTAATAAGATTATAGAAGAGACAGAAGTCTATTATAGTATGATACACGCGCAATCGCTAACCGTACGTAAATTACAGAAAGTTAACGAATAGCTATCCACAGAGGACGTAACATAATTACCTACTTCAGCCCCGCCGTGATAGTCCCCACTATGGCCGCCAAAATGCACAAGAACGCTGGGACATTCACCAAGAGCGTCCGGCTATAATACCGGGGCAACCACGTCTCGAGGGCGCTCTCGTTAGGGGCCCCCGCCGTCGTGGGATCCTGAATGCGTCGCAGAATGGCAAACATGGACAGCCCCCAGCAGAAATAAGTAATACTAAACAAGGCACCGGCGAAGTAGAGATGACGGATCTCCAGGCTTTGGACGCTAAAACCGTTCACTAGGCAGAGCACCGTGGCCGGTAGATACGTTAATCCAATACCCCAAATCCCCGGTTTCATGAATGCCGGCAGGAATCGCGGTAAGATTTTACCGCTCGGGTGGTCGGGATCCTTTCGCAGCGAAAGATGCAGGAAGGCACCGAGCGAGATATCTTGCGCCCAGCTAAACATGAGCGACGCAGACGAGATAACGAGAGGTAACACGCGGAGGAGGGCGACGCCCAGATAAGGAGCATTCTTAGTAGTAAAGAGTGATACCATCATACCATTATTAAAGATCAATCAATCTGTGCGGTTTGCCCTTCACGAGGCCTTTATTATTTCGGCACGTCCATCGAAGGGCCGATACAGAGCCGACTGGTTCTAGCCCGCTTGTTCGAATAAGCTTATTTTTCGGCAGTTCTTCCCGAATCTGGGTAGGTCCGAACCACCGAATTTGCAACTTAGGCTTGGTTATTAGATACAAATTAGAGGATAAATAAGTATAAACCCTCCAGGGGTTTACCGATGATATACCGATTCCAGCGAGAAGAGCGAAAGTAAACTATTTAGAACTTAAAATACTTCGGATAGACTACCTAATATTCGCCCGATACCCAAGGACCCATATACCATTGGCTCCCTCGGTAGGAACCCTAACGAGCGGATTCAAAACATGTCGAATTTCCCATCCTATACTTGAACACAGTAAATATCACCTTATATTCTTCTCGTATAGTCCGTCATGCCGCACAAGACGACAGACTACGATGCGATCGTCATCGGGGCCGGCTTCAGCGGTATCAGGTCTCTCTGGGAATTACGGCACCGGGGCCAGTCCGTCAAGTGTTTCGACGTGGCGCAAGATATAGGAGGCACCTAGTACCACAATCGCTACCCCGGGTCCCGGACGGATAGCGAGGCTTGGGTTTACATTTTAAATTTTGCTCCAGAGTTACTCGAGGAATAGAATTTTAAAGAGCGATATCCGACACGGAAAGAAATTCAACAATACTTGCGTCGTGTTGTGGGTGAGTTGGGCCTGCGCTAGCAAAAACGCAAAGGAAACGCAAAGGATATAGAGCTGACAAAAGAGGCAGACCGCTACGATCTGCGACAGCATATCGGATTTAGTACGCGAGTCGTGTCCGCACGCTACAGTGACACGAAGAGTATCTGGACGATCACCACGGCTAATAGAGTGTCCATCACCTGTCGCTACTTTCTCCCCGCCACGGGAATCTTGTCGGTTCCCAAGGTTCTGGATTTCCCGGGGCTCCAGACATACACCGGGGAGTGGTACCAGGCGTCCACCTGACCTGCGCACAAGGTGGATGTCCAGGGGAAGCGTGTCGCCATTATCGGTACAGGTTCTACAGGTGTCCATCTCATTCCTAAACTTGCGCCTGCCGCCCAGGAACTAACCGTGTTTCAACGCACGCCGAACTACGTGCTTCCTGGGCGCAATTATGCCATCGATGAGTACCAGGTTATCAACATCAAGAAGAACCACGATGCCACATGAGAAATGGCATCGATGAATCTCGCAGGCCACGCCTACAGAGCATCTGGGAGAATCCTCAAAGGAACGGACCCCGACGAGATCCGACGAGTTCTCGACGATAGCTGGGAACGTGGCTGTTTTAACTTCCAGATGGAGACATTTGATGATGTGTTTATGGACCCCGAGTCCAATGAGCAGTGCGCGGAATTCATCCGCCAGAAAATCCGCGCCATGGTGAAGGACCAGGGGAAGGCAGAGATCCTGTGTCCCAAATATCCGTTCGGTGCCAAACGTCCGCCGTCCGGACATCACTACTTTGAGACCTTCAATCGGCCCAACGTCAAACTGGTCGACATCAGTCGAGACGAGATTGAGCTGTATGAGAATGGAATTCGGACTAGCTCCGGAGCGGACTACGAGTTTGACGTGATTATTTTTGCTGTGGGATTCGATGCCGGCACGGGTGCGCTGAACCAAATGGAGATTACTGGTAGTCACGGAAAATCCCTAAAGCAGCATTGGAGCGGCAGACTAGGCACCTTTGCTGGTGTACTGGTCAATGGGTTTCCCAACATGTTCATCGTCTGCGGCCCTCATATGCCGGCTGGCAATCAGCCAGTGATCCTAGAAATCGCCATGGATTGGATCGGCAAAACGATTGGTCACATGGATAATAACAAGCTGGCTACAGTTAATGTCACTGAGAAAGCTGTGGATGCATGGACGGACCATGCTGGCGGACTGTGGAATTCTGGCTGGATCTCCAAGCCCGCCACCCAGCACCGCTCTTGGTTCGTTGGCACCAATATCCCGGGAAAGCCTGCTAAGCCTATGTTTTACTTTGGCGGCATCCAAGGATGGAAGTCGTGGCTCGACGGTGAGCTGAACACGGAATGGTCAGGTATGGAGTTTACTGCTCGCACAGTCACGGATGAAGATGATAATTCTGCTCCGGTGGAAGAAGATCCCTTCGGTGAAGCGACCTCCGTGGGCGGAGTCCCAATTACCGCGGAGGTGCTGGAGTCGGTTGTCATGCCCATGCAATCTGATGACATTGGAATATCCGCGGCCGAAAAATTCAACGTCTGCTCGGCAGCCTGTGCCCGGTACATCGACTGGGCTGTCAAGGAGGTGCAGGACCGCGAGCTGGTCGTGAAACAGGACCACCGAGTCCACTGGTGGAAGGTGATGCGAGAGTTTGTAGAGTCCGAGCCAGGACGGGCGCTCATCGAGCAAAGCCCAAACACTAAGGAAGACCTACAAGAGCTCACTTCGAAACTGGGTATCGAAGGCGAGGCGATATTCCGCATTGGGCCGGAGATAATTCGCATGTTAACCGGCCAAACTAATCCGGTTTTCCATATGCTCAGAGATAACCTCCTATTCCGGATGTATCTTTCCGACGAGGGCGCCAGACCCAACCGATATGTGGCCGAATATACTAATATACTTACCAGTCGTAAGAAAGACCTGAGGATCTTGGAGGTCGGCGCTGGCACAGGGGGTACGACCTTCCAAGTGCTGAACGCGTGCAGTCCGAACGGTGAATCCTTCTGTTCGCAGTATATGTATACTGACATCTCACATGGCTTCTTTAAGACGGGTCAAAGTACCCTGAAACTTTGGGAAGGCCTGCTCACCTTCAAAGCCCTGAATGTGGAAAATGACCCCGCCAAGCAAGGATTCGAAGAGCACTCATATGACTTGATCATTGCGGCGAATGTCGTACATGCGACGAGGTCGCTCACCAAGTCATTGGGTAATATTTACAAGCTGCTGAAACCCGGCGGTGTGCTCGGGCTGATCGAACTAACTCGGTTAACCCCTTACTTCAACATGGCTTTTGGCCCGCTGCCCGGTTGGTGGCTTGGTGTCGACGAGGGTAGAACGGAGAGTCCCCTGCAATCTGCAGAGCAATGGAACAAGCAGTTGAAAAAGGCTGGCTTTTCTGGAGTGGATCTAGCCGCTTACGATTTGCCAGAGCCAGAAAGACATGCTGCTCTTCTGTTGTCTACTGCTCTCGCGGCTCCTGGTGGGATTTAATGTTGCATAGTTCATATTTTGTTTTTGTTGCTTAGTGGTGTCTACAAAAGCAACCGTGGCTTGCTTTCTAGATCTATATGAATAACGCCAAGGAAACGCTACTTGATGGAGTCTAGATGCAGGGCCCGCGAAGCAGGAATGGATGTTCGCCGCGGCGAGATTGGCACATGTATCCAGGAGGCTATGGAAATCCAAGAATACGAGATCAATGGGACGACTTACCCCATCAAGCCGATTCGCAACATCACCGGCCACAAGATCTTACCATCCAGCATCCACGGTGCGAGGAGTGTTCCCTCCGTCAAGTCGAGTGATGCAACCAAGATGGAAGAAGGTGATGTCTTTGCCATTGAGACTTTTGGTAGTGTTGGTAACGTCGGCTGTGTCGAGCAGGGTGAGGTTTCACATTACGCCCGAAGTAGTGATGCGCGCAAGGTAGACCTCGGTCTGTCTTCGGCCAAGTCACTGTTGAATACCATCAAGAAGAACCTGGGTACTACTCTCCCTTTCTGTCGGCGCTATCTGGACGGGATTGATATCTACTCGGAGTATGGATGTCCTGATGCTGAAAATATGTATCTCAACCGGTTAAGCAATGCAAAGTTAAACAATCTTGTAAAACCCGGCATTGGGGGCGATTATCCGCTTGTTGTGGACAACAAGGGCTCTTACACTGCCTAATTTGAGCATAGAAGTAATTCCCTCAGCGTCGTTAATAGATCTTTAGTACTATCGCCTCCAGATCTTTTGCTCCGCCCGAACGTGAAGGAAGTCATCAGCCGTGGAGCGGCTATTGAGTCTGTCAGGAATTGTTACGCCCACCGTAGATACAATCAAAGATGGAAGGCTCATGCACAGGTCAGGGTTTATAGCGGTACCGCATAGCCCCTGGATCATGTGGTCGGCACTGTTACAACGGCTGGGCCGTATTGCTATTGTAGCTGATGCTCCTTCGTCGCAGAATCTGAGATTCCGGGGAATCCGAGCCAAATATCCAAGGATTGTTCTTTGTGAAGCCGTCGGCCCTTTCAAATGTTATAAACTAACGTAGGATCTACCAAGAAAACCTCTTTTGACCAGGGCGAAGTTATTGTTATGTGTATATTGGTATAAATCATGTATCTCACTACCCTGTGGACATAATAACGCCTTATAGTCCTGATAAAGGACTTCTTTTCACAAAAACGGGGACCCATTGTGCAGTCTGATACATGCAACCCTTCCCTATTCGGTGCCATAAGCCATTTTCGGCGTACGGACTACTGTAGTACTGCACCTTTGCTTCGGTGCCAAGTCCCCAACTTCGGCATCGAGTACCGTAGCGGATGGGTCGCGAGAGCACCAAAACAAATAGCCTGTCCAATAGACTTGCTCAGCTACCCACCTTGTCCAGCAGTGAACATCACAGTACTACAATGGATAATTTTATGGAGATGACGAAAAATGCCGGCCACACGACCGAGCTCGAACGCCTGGCTGCCCTCCATGCAACTTATTATGATGCCATGGATGGAAGGCTTGTCTTAGCGCCTCTCGACCTCCAGGAGCCGGGCAAGAAGATCCTCGACTGCGGCACCGCGGACGGTTCGTGGCCCTACTCCAATACCTTGATCAATGTGGACTGATCTTAGTTTATAGGTATCTGGCTTCGCGACGTGCGGAACTCGGCCCCAGCAGAGCACCAGTACTTCGGCAGCGATATCGAGCCGGAGCTGTTCCCTAAGCAACCCGACGGCATTACATACTTCCCCCAATCTTTCAGCGAGCCATGGGCCGACGAGCACAAAGACGCATTTGACCTCGTTCATGTGCGGGGGAGCCTGGCGGGCTCCAGTCCCAAGAGGCCTGTCGATGTGATCAAGAGCCTTGCCTCTGTGACAAAGCCGGGCGGCTGGGTCCAGCTCATGGAGTTGAATGCGTTCAGCGCCCCCAGCAACGGCCCCGCCATGACCGACTTTGCGCGCATGGCCTCCGAGATCTGGGCCGGGATCAAGGTGGGTGACTTCGCCAATGAGCTGAAGTCCATGTTGAAGGAAGTGGGCCTGCAGAACGTGCAAGAGAAGAGAGTCATCGTTTCCTTGGGGAAGAAGGCGAAGCCCGAACTACATGCCAAGAGTATCGAAGGGGTGACCGGGCCTATTCGACCCCTGATGTCGGTCGCGCGGAGTGTGCCCAATTCTTTCACGGATGAGCAGCTTTCATCCTTGCCGGACCGGGTAAGGGAGGAGCTGGAGACTGAGGGAGGAAGGGTTGAGATGGTTGTGGCTTGGGGTCAGCGTGTCTAGACGGGGGTTTCCCTCCTGCGCTTCACATCGGCGTAGAGAGTTGGAGTATATATGTTGAAGGAGGTAGATATAATATGCCCGGGTCAATCTGTATTGAATCGCTTCAATTGCTGTACGCGGCCTCCGGGCCTAATATCTAACTGCCTCGGAAGAGGGTCGGAAATCAATTAATCCTTACACCGTGCCAGCCGTATCCCACCGAATGGCTCTGGATCACGTTAGTTCAGATCTTTTCATGAAAATATTTCAAAGGACCCGCTTGAAAAACCTCATATTTAGTATAGGTAAAGGATCGGCGGGGCATGTTAACTCGTTCACCCCAATCAGCCATGTCGGCCGGTCGAACTTGCTATATTCACAACAGCAATAGTGCCCGTTTCGCACCTTAGGAAGGGCCAGCCCTCGACGGTATCCTCTTAACCAGGGGCGAGCGGACCGGCTAGTACACAGGTCAATATCCTACTTAGCTTTATACGTATAGGGATCTAATTCCCACTTAGACTGATTGCGAGGCCGGCTTTATCAACCTCCTTTAGTAACATGCTGGTATACTGTAGTATAGCGTAGCGTATTGTTCGGGCGATCCATACTTGGACCTTTATATAAAGGAACAGTCATCAGTAAAGAAAGAGGATCATTCAATAGGGATAAACAGTTCACTGAGTGTGAAGGCTTATGTAGTTGCCCCAATCGTTACCATAAATATAGGCTAGGGGCGACATTAGCCTAGACACTCCAGGCCTGGTATAGCTTACCTACACATTAACACTATCCGATATAAAGGAATTCAGAGACTTTATTAACGATGTATAGGCCATACTCCGATGTAGAAGGGAGTTATGATCCACCTCTACTAAGGGATACCTCCGTATCGCTATCAGTTAGAAAGGTATATGCCAGGGGGCCTTCACAAGTTACTTTCGAATCGCTCCCCCAACAATTAGTATCTCCTCAGGACTACGTGAAACTACTGGACGAACCCATGCAAGCCGGATCCTGGCTTTCTCTCAATCCCCAACTTGGTGTCTAACCACCGGAAGGTTCTGTGCGCCGAGTAACCGAACGCACCGATTTTGGCCTGGAGCCCTCCGTGGGCGATGTCCTGGGCGATCCACTTTTCCTTGTCCACGCCCGGAGTCAGACTCGTCAGGCAGTCGTAAATCTTGTCGGTGGTGGTCCCAGGGTCAAAGTACCAGCTCGCTCCGGCCCCAGTGACCAACGTGGGACATTTCACTTCGGCAAGGTACTCGGTCCCGTCTGGGTTGAGTAGTGTATAGTCGCCGAAACTCCGCATGATGTCGGCCTCGGTGGTAGTGCCGGTAGCCCACTTTAGATGATTGAACTCCCATCGCGCTTGGAAGTCCCATCGCTGGAGAGACCGCAGAATGCCGTTGAAGACCGCGTCGGACAGCCAGCCGTTCATGAAGCCGTGGAAGAGAGGCCCGGGCATTCTGCCGCCGACATAACTGGCTAAACTGTAGAATCCATCGACGCTCACGCAAGCCTTGATGCGGGCGTCGGTGGCCGCACGCAGGGCAAAATATCCCCCCATCGAGGCCCCGGTGACGGCAATGTGGTCCAAGTCGAGCTCCAGTTCGGGATGGCGGGTGGCGAAGTCAAAGAGGTGATCCAGGACCGCACTGGTGACAACTTCCCAGTCTGGGCGCATCGGTATCTTGCCGCGACGAAGCACAATTCCCTGACCGGGTCCTTCGAAGGTGACCACGGCATACCCGAGTTCGGGCCCAAATGCTGGGTTGACAAAGTAGATCTCCTCTTGTGTCGAATCGCCTCCCCCGGAGTTTAGTAGGATAGGTATCTTGCGACCCGGAATGCGCCTGGCAGCTTCGGGTAGGTAGAGGTAGCCGGGCAACTTGAGCCCATCTTGGTACGGTATCTCGAGAAAGAACGTCTTCCCATCACGATATTGGACGCCCTTTCGAAAGTTTGCGATAGCGCGCTCAATACTCGGAAGAACGCGCTGGTCGTGCCCGATCGGGCCCTCGTTGAGCATGAACTGCGCCGCGCGGATGTAGTTGGAGGACCGGAGGTAGGCACGACGTGCAGATACACGGTCGCCTGCCTGCTCGGCCTCCTGAGCGATCTCTTCTGCTTTGTTACCGACATCAAGGAAAGCGCTGAACCACGATTCCGGATCGAGATCCTTGATTTTGGCGGCTGCTTCGAGGGCCTCACCGATCTCGGCGCCCTCGTGGGGCGCCATGGCGAGAAGGCGAAGGTACTCGAAGTTAAAGAAGGGGGACTTGAAGAAGGTGTGCATCGTCGCCATGGTTAAGAATTAAGTACAATGGGTTGCGGAATGGGCTTGGCCTAAGGGCTCTGGCGTTCCAGTCAGGCCTCTGGTGTATGAATCTTTTAGGCAGGATTGAACAAAAGGTTCGAGGAAATTGAACCAAGAGGTCAGACTCAGGGCGACGATCCAGGAGCAATTGCGCACAGGGTACGAGACCTTTCGCAGAAAATACCATATTCGGCAGTGCGTATGTTAATTTTGAATGTGGCAACATGGAAGTAACTCCGACTGGAGGGCTTCTTTGGATGGTTACTCTGCCGTGCAGAGATTCGGCACCATGCGAGTTGTATACTAGGCAAAAGCACCGGATCCGAATCATTCGGTGCCTGGGGCCAACCCCTACATTGGCGAAATCGTCGCCCCACCACGGCATTTATTGCCTATGTATTACCTCTAATTTTGAATTCATCGCCGTTCGTCTTCAAGCGTCTGTAAATCTACCATGGCATACACACATTCGCCAAAAGAACCCATTGCTATCATCGGTAGCGGATGTCGGTTCCCAGGGGACTCGACTTCCCCATCGAAGTTCTGGGAGTTGCTGCACTCGCCGCGAGATCTATCAAAGAAGATTCCCTCAGAATCACGATTTAACGCCGATGGATTCTACCACCCCAATGGCGAGCGCCACGGGAGCAGCAACGTCACCAAGTCTTATTTCATCGAAGAGGACCCACGACTTTTTGACGCCGGATTCTTCAGTATTGCCCCCCGTGAGGCCGGGGCGATTGACCCACAGCAACGGCTCCTGGTCGAGACTGTCTATGAGGCGATGGAAAATGCAGGACTCACCCTACAGGGGCTCAAAGGCAGCATGACCTCCGCCTACGTCGGTGCGATGTCGGCGGACTATACGGATACCCAAACACGGGATGTTGAGAACATGTCCCAGTACATGATCACAGGAACATCACGCGCACTGCTCTCGAATCGCTTATCGTACTTCTTTGATTGGCATGGCCCCTCCATCTCAGTCGACACGGCATGCTCGTCTAGTTTAGCCGCGGTCCATCTCGGTGTTCAAAGTTTACGAAATGGCGAGTGTACGGCTTCTTGCGTGGCGGGTTCCAACTTGATTTTGGGGCCGGATGCATATCTCGCGTCCACGAGTCTCCATTTACTCTCGGCCACCGGAAAATCTCAAATGTGGGACCAAGGCGCAGACGGATATGCCCGAGGGGAAGGGATTTGTGCTTTCTTTATGAAGACGCTCTCTCAGGCTCTTCAGGATGGGGACCGGATTGATGCAATCATTCGAGAGACCTGTGTCAACTCGGATGGCCGTACGAAAGGTATTGCACTACCAAGTGCTGAGGCGCAGGCCTCGTTGATTAGCACCGCCTATAAGAATGCGGGACTAGACGTCTTGAGAGCTGAGGATAGACCTCAATATATTGAGGCCCACGGTAGGTACCATCTGTCTGCCAGTCTGGTTCCTGCAGGATCAACAAACTCGTGCTGGGTTGTGATAATCTGACCGATGATTGTGCAATGTAGGGACTGGCACCCAGGCTGGAGATCCTAGAGAGGCGTCTGCTCTCAGCAAAACGTTTTTCCCCCCTGGCCACAACCATGATGAGAGACCTTCTCTGGTTGTAGGGTCCGCGAAGACAATTATTGGACACACAGAAGGAAGTACGTAGTCCCACCTGTTACACATCTCAGAGGCTAACCCCCGGTGCTGCAGCCGCCGGTATTGCGGGAATGTTGAAGACATTACTCTCGATGCAACACAAGACAATTCCGCCCAACCAGCATCTTCATAACCTGAATCCGAGCGTGAAACCTTTCTATAAGAAGCTACAAATACCAACCACTCCGCAGGCATGGCCCCAAGTCCCTCCAAATCAACCACTTCGGGCGAGTGTCAATGGCTTCGGCTCCGGCGGCACCAACTGCCACGCAATCATGGAAAGTTACGTTCCCGAAGTACATGACCATGGTCCATGGGGAGGGCCTAATGCAATCTGTGGGGTCCAGCCTTCCGTTGTACGACATATTGATTTTACCCCGATCCCTATTGTTTTCTCAGCCAGTTCCGAATCGTCTCTGGTCGCAATGCTAGAGAAATATGCACACTACTTGAAGACTACCGATGTGTCTATTCAACGCCTGGCGATGACCCTTAGCGTGCATCGTTCAAGCCTTCCAGTGCGAATCGCCATCATAGGGGGTTCAAAGCAAGACGTACTAGAAGCGATCAACAAACAGCTGGAGAAAGTCCGCGAGAACCCTGGTACAGCCATAGGCACCCGGCCCCCCATCATAGAATTCGATAAGAACAGACGGCCTCGGATTCTAGGTGTGTTTACGGGGCAAGGGGCACAATGGCCAGGTATGGGCCAGGATTTAATGAAACGATGTGCCTTGTTCAGAGAAGCAATAGCAGCCATGGAGCAGGCACTGGCACAGCTTCCCGACCCACCAGAGTGGTCTCTCAAAGAAGAACTAATGGCACCACCTGGCAAGTCTCGTCTGAGCGAAGCCGAAATCTCCCTTCCTATATGCGCAGCGGTTCAGGTAGGGCTTGTTAGTTTGCTCTCTGAAGCAGGCATCACATTTCACACTGTGGTTGGCCATTCAGGTGGTGAAATCGGTGCTGCGTATGCTGTCAGGAAGATCTCTGCGGAAGTCGCCGTGAAGATTGCTTATTACCGCGGCATCGTCTGCAAGCTTGCCATTGGACCCGATGGCAATCAGGGAGCAATGATTGCTGTCGGGTTCGGTTATGAGGAAGGGCTCAACTTCTGTTCATCTGCCCAGATGAAGGGCCGTCTAACCGTAGCCGCTAGTAATTCGCCCAAGAGCGTGACACTGTCTGGTGATGAGGACGCGGTCCTTGAGGCCAAGCAAATGCTCGATAATGAAGGTGTGTTTAATCGTGTGCTCAAGGTAAACACTGCCTACCATTCATCCCATATGTTGCCGTGTGCTGAGCCCTATACTGCTCAACTCGAAGCCTGCAACATCCAGGTAGGAAAGGGCAACGGTGTCACTGCCTGGGTATCAAGCGTCTACGAGGATAGTAGAACAGTTACTGATATACAGGATCCTGATATGCGGGGCGCATACTGGACAGATAATCTGATCGGCGCAGTTCTGTTTTACCAAGCACTTGAGGCCGCGCTCGATGATGGTAGAGGAGCACTCGATCTCATTCTTGAAGTTGGACCACACCCAGCCTTGAGAGGGCCGACATTGGAGACGATGAGGACAAAGCTTGGCTACGAAGTCCCTTATTCCGGTGTCTTAGACCGAAAGGCGGACGACATTACGGCGTTCAGCAACGCTTTAGGCCTTGTTTGGACGCACCTGGGCCCTACTTGTGTCAACTTTGCCGGCTACCTATCTGCATTTGAGGCAGATAATTGTCAAATACATGCGACTCCCTTGTTGGATCTACCCACCTATCCATGGGATCACAAGCAGATCATGTACCGGGAATCCAGACTCAACAAACAGGTCAGACACAGAGCGGCCCGGCCTCATGAGCTGCTTGGTAGCAGAACTCCGGATGACACAGATTATGAGCCGAGATGGCGAAACTTCCTTAGGCTGGAGGAGATGCCATGGTTACGCGACCATTGCATCGGAAATCAGATAATCGTGCCTGCAGCTACATATTGCATTATAGCCCTGGAGGCTGCTAGGACCCTGGGTAGAGGAAAGCAAGTGGAAAGCATACAGCTTTCGAACGTGGCCATCCTCCGACCAATTGTCTTAGATGAGTCTTCTGGCGGAACGGAAACTTTGTTGTCTCTGCGCAGTGACATCGACTCTAAGAAGGGCAAGACTGAATGTATCCGAGCGGAGTTCAGCCTCAGCGCGGGTACAGTGGAGGATGGACACATGAGGAGAGCTGCCACTGGAGAAATACATATTTCCTTCGCCAGGGAAGAATCTAACTCCGGGGACTTGTTTCCTATCAGACCCAACAAGCCACAGCATGAGCTGTTGCCCGTCAATGTCAACCAGTTCTATGAATCCCTCAGTCGAGTTGGCTGGGGTTACAGCGGGCCGTTCAGGGCTATAACCTCTGTCGAGAGACGGATGGACATGGCATCCGCTGTCATCGCAATCGATGAGGAAGTGAGAGGGTCAACTCCGATCCACCCGACTTGGCTTGACGCATGCTTCCAGACGTTCCTTGCAGCATATGCTGCTCCTCGAGATGGTGGGTTATGGACAGCATTCATGCCTACTACAATCGGCCGCATGACCTTTTCTCCGACGCCAAACATTATAGGATCTGTAATCGTCGACGCGGGCCTTACCGAATTTACACTAGGGTTCCAAGCAACCTTGCCAACCATTAAGGGCGATATGAGTATCTACAACTCGAAGACCGGCCAGTTAGAAGTGCGCATCGAGGATTTTACGATGAGCTGCTTCCTTCCCGCTGGTGCAAAGGAGGATAGAATATTGTACTTGAAGACCATGTGGCAGCAAGACATACTCTCGGGGGCTACCTTCGAAGCAGAGGAACAGAGCCCTTCTCTACATGAGGTGAAGGCCATTGATGCCTGTGAAAAAGCAATTCACTATTACCTGTCGCAACTTAGTATGGACATGTCCTTCTATGAACTGGCCGACAGGATCCCGGGCTTAATGGGCTTGATTGAAAAGGCAGCAGCCCATGATGCGAGGGAGCCAAGTCAATCTGAGCTTGCTTCCATCATGGGAGATTTTGGGGAGCACATAGATATGCTGCTTGTTAAGGTAATCGGCGAAAAGCTGTTGAACAATTCTCCCGTCGGTGCGGAAGCACCGGCATCGCTGAGTGAGCTTGTCTCCCGTTGGCACAATGAAGGGATAGGCTTCGCCCAAGTTCACAAGCATATGGTGAGCGCAGCGAAACAAATTTCTCACCGGTACCCATGTCTAAGAATTCTCCAAGTCGGACCATCTTCAGCCAGCCTTGTACGGTCTGTATGTCAAGAGATTGGACAGGCTTTGGATTCATATACTATTGTGGATGGGTCCGCGGACGCTATCGGGGAGATGAAGGCACATTTATCTGCAGATAATCTGAGAGTTGATTTCAAAATCTTCGACGTTGAAAACGGAATTGAAGAGCCAGACGCTACCGCTCCCGGTTCCTTCGACTTGGTTATTGCTCACAAGGCCTTCACCAACCAGAAAATGGCGCTTACGACAATCCGAAGCCTGCTTAAACCAGGAGGCTTTCTCCTGATGATGGCTGCAACTGGAGACCAACTTCGTTTTCCCTTTTTCTTGTTGTCGGCTCCACCTCCAGTGCCCGAAGAAGACGGATCTTTCGAGACTAAATTAACAAATGCCAACCGCGAAGAAACGCACAGCGTCCTCCAGGATGCTGGGTTCTCTGGGGTGGACTCCATGGCACTCGACAACGTTCCAGAGAAGCACACATTCTCTGTCATTTTGTCGCAGGCAGTAGACGATTGGGTTAGCTTCTTGAGATCTCCACTTGCATCATTATCAATCATCGCTATGAGTGGAAGGCTCCTTATGTTGGGTGGTTCCTCACCCAAGATCGCCAATCTTATCCGAGGTATCCAGACCATGCTATCACCTGTCTGGGATGGAGAGATCATTTCTGTCGAATCTCTTGCGGACCTGGACGATCAACTAATTGATAATGTTGACACTGTTCTTAGTCTGACTGAACTGGACCGCCCCGTGCTCGAGCAGCTTAGCACTGCTAGATTTGAAAACCTACAGCTGCTGCTGGAGAGATCCAAGAGGGTCCTTTGGGTCACTCAAGGTGCAAGATGTCAAAGCCCCTACCAAAATGGCACTATTGGGCTTGGGCGAACGTTCCAGGCTGAGAATCCACATAAGCTTCTACAATTCCTTGACTTGGATACCCTTGACGATGGCACGACTTTCATTGCAGAGAACTTGCTTCGATTTGTTGGTGGCGCTTCCACCGAAGCAGATGGTTCAAAAGTTCCCCTTTTGTGGAATGTCGAACCGGAGCTCGCGGCTGAGAAAGGCAAGCTCTTTATTCCCAGGCTTCTGCCTGACAGGGAGCGCAACGACCGTATCAATGCTCTCAAGCGCAAGGTGGAATCCCAAATTCTTGTTGGGGCGCAACCTGTTACTCTTGTTCGCTCGCTCCACAATGATAATGAAATTGTGTATTCGGCTGAAGAAGCATTTCACCACCGTCCAAACCTCGTTGAGCTTCCTACAGGCTCAGAGGTGGTATCATTGAGAGTGGAGTATTGTTCTGCAGAGCCCGTCTTGCCCAACTACCACGAGAAAGGCCTCTTCTGCTGTGTTGGCCACACACAAGAGGGAGAGCGGTTCTTGGCACTGTCAGACTCCAACTCTTCCATAATTACAGTGCCCCGTATGCTGGTTGTTCAACTTGACGGCGAAGACGTTGACGAGGCAACAACTCTCCCAGTATTCATTAGCGTACTCAATGAGGTCAGGTCGCGTGTTATGGAAAGGTCGATGCCCTCTGGATACACTACGCTGCTGTACGGATCTAGCGAGTCTCTTACTGCCACTCTCAACAGGCGTAAGAGTATCTCCGGTAAGAATTTCGCGTTCATCGAATACCAGACGGACTCGACCTGCCCTAGCCGTGCCAGTAACCACATCGAAGTTAGACCTCATACTTCAAGGAAGGAATTTCAATCCATGATACCCTCCACAACGAGGGTTCTCATTCACCTGGGACTTAACACTAACACACGCAAGCTTTCCGCTATCAAACAGGTTCTCCCCACTAACGCTGCCGTGATTTCTTTCAGCGATCTCGATTCTGAGGGCCTTCATCCCCATGCAGTACTCCTTGAAGCCCTAGCCCATGTAAAATGCCTTCCCCCGTCACCGGTGGGGGAATTGGAAAGTGCTAGCGTTGTCAAGGCCTCTGCTTTGGTCACAGATGGGAACAAGGAACATGCAACCGTCGCCGTCGTTGACTGGACAGGTGGCCAGATGATTACAGTGACACAAAGACCCATTGAGCATAGGAACCTGTTTTCCCAGGATAAGACCTATGTTCTGGTGGGTCTTAGTGGGCAGATCGGTCAGTCCCTATGCCGCTGGATGGTCGTTAATGGTGCGCGGCATATTGTCGTTACAAGCCGGTACGTACATTCCTCTGGAAGTCCGGTTGAATAGAGTTTCGCTTATAGTCACAGGAATCCTAATAAGGAAGCGCTTTGGAAGGATGGGTTACAGAAGCAAGGTGCCAACATTGCCATCGAGGCAGCAGATGTCACCAACAAGCAACAGCTCGTGGAGCTCCGCGCTCGCATTCTCGAAAATATGCCACCTATTGGTGGTGTAGCCAACGGTGCAATGGTGCTATCTGATAAGCTGTTTGCTGACATGTCTTACGACAGCTTCCAAAAGGTTCTGAAGCCCAAGGTTGACGGCTCCATGAATCTGGATGAGGTTTTCGCTAATGACGACCTTGAGTTCTTTATCTTGTTCTCGTCGATTTCCGCTGTGACTGGCCAGCGAAGCCAAGCCAACTATGCTGCTGCAAATAATGTAAGTTGAAAATCCCAATCCTTGACTATCGTGTGGAGGTGAGCTGATTTCTTTTAGTTTATGGCTGGTTTGGCTTGCCAAAGGCGTGCTCGGAATCTTGTAGCATCAGTTATTGACATCGGAATGGTCATCGGCATTGGTGTTATTCAAAGGACGGAAGATGGTGATGGAATTAGTGCAATGGAGACTACTCTGCGAAAGCTGGACTACATGCCTGTTTCGGAGCGCGATCTCCACCATCTTGTGGCCGAGGCGATCCTTGTCGGCAGTAGCGACGAGTCCCCGGAAATTATAACGGGATTAGAGACTTACAATACTAAATCCGAAAACAACCCGTTCTGGCATAAGAACCTGCGCTTCTCACACCTCCTCGCACGTGCTGGTTCGTCCCAAACAGATCATGGTTCTGGAAACAATGTTCAGAAGAGTTGGAAGGAAAAGCTCGCGGATGCCCGTGGGCCAGATGATGCGGTCCAAATCATGGAAGAGGCTATTCTGACATATCTGGCATCCTCACTCAAGGTAGGCAATGCTTCCCGCATAGAAAAGGTGCCTGTTGTAGCTGACAACAAGTACTAGTTGTCTATTTCAAATATCTATACAGACATTCCCATCGTTAATCTCGGTATTGACTCCTTGGTGGCTGTGGAAATTCGCAACTGGATATTCGCAGAAGTTGGCCATGATGTCCCAGTCTTGAAGATCCTGGGAGGTTCCTCTGTCAAGCAGATATGCACCGAGGTGATTGAAGACCTGTCCTTCGAAGAGAAACAGGCCGAGGCTTCAGAGGCTAAAGGCCAAAATGCTCCAGCCCCAGCCTCTCGCGATTGGACTAAACAATCCGCAGAAAGGAAGGCACCAGAACTGGTATCTGAAGAATCCAACGAGGTATCATCCAAAAGTTCACCGGCAGATGATACTTCGGAGTCAATCGCATCTTCGGAGCGAATGGCTCATTCAGACTCTGTTGGAGACCATCAGCTTACCTTGCCATCAGCCTCCGTTGTTGCCCTGGACATTGTGGATGAGAAGCCCCCTCGCCCGGCTACCATTCGCACAGAGTCACTGTCTTTGGGCCAATCCCGACTGTACTTCTTGTCTCGGTACCTGGATGATGACGCTGTCTTGAACTGTACCGTATCTTATGCACTTTCTGGCAGGCTCGATATGCCCAAGTTGGAAAGGTCCCTGGAGGCAGTGATACAACGCCATGAAACCCTCCGTACCATTTTCTATACCAATAATGAAGATGGTCGACCAGTACAAGGCATTATCGAGAAATCTGCATTTAAACTGAAAGTGACTCCAGGTAGTACTGGCCCGGCAGATGTCAAGCGGGAGTTTGACCAAACTCACAAATATCGCTACAACCTTGAGACAGGAGATACCTTCATCGCTACAATCCTGTCACATGGCTCTGATTCTCATACCATCATCTTCGGATATCACCACATTATCATGGACGGTGTCAGTTGGCAGGTATTCCACCAGGACTTGGCGAAGTTCTATAACGAGCCGAACTCACCAAAGCCACTGCCAACTCAGTATATCGACTTCACTTTAAAGCAGCAACAGGACATAATCAAGGGAGCCTATGCTGAAAGACTCCAGTTTTTCCAAGATGAGTTTTCTCAGCCGGTTGACCCGTTGCCGCTCTTTCCCTTTGCTAGAGTCAGCACGCGCAAATCATTGAGGCAGTACGCAATTAGAGATGTTGTAACACACGTCCAAGCTGACGTTATGAGCGCACTGAAGAAGGCGAGCCAAGCCTCTCGGACTACCTCTTTCCATTTCTTTCTCTCAGCATTCCAAGTCCTGCTTCACCGGCTGCTGGACACTCAACAGATGTGTATTGGTATAGTGGATGCAAACCGTTCTGATCAGGCCTTCCAAAACAGTATAGGTTTCTTCTTGGAAACCATCCCTGTTTTGTTCCGAGTCAATAGCAAGCAGAAGTTCAGCGAGCTGCTTCAGACCACTCGAACCAAGGCATATTCGGCACTTGCGATGACAGGTGTCCCGACCGAGGAGATCCTTCGCGCTTGTAACATCCCGGCATCAACAACTGAGACGCCGCTCATCCAGGTGGTCTTTAACTACCGCATGGGGGCCAGTCGAACGTCTCCTATGCAGGGGGTGGATATGAAGTTGCTGGATTACGCCGACGCTAAGAACCCCTTCGACCTTGTCGTATCTGTTGATGAGATGGACGACGGCACTGCAATGCTTACCTTCTCCCTACAAGACTACTTGTATGACCAAGAGGGTTCAGAACTGCTCGCCAACGCATACCTCCACTTTCTCGGTATGCTTTCTGACGACGTCAATCGCTCAGTTGGTAGCATCCCTGTGTTCCCCACAAATCTGATGGAGAAGGCTCTCGTACTTGGCACCGGCCCCCAGGTGGAACTTACTCCCCCATCTGCTGGCACTCTCTCGAAGATTATCAGTACCTGGGTAGACAAAACCCCTGAAGGTATCGCCGTTAAGGATATTAATGGGAGTATAAGAACGTATTTGCAGTTGTCAGACAGGGCGAATGCTATCTCGGCCGCGTTATTGAATGCCGAGGCAGCCCCCTCGCAGCCCATCTCCGTGTTCCTCGACCCGGGGGTAGATACGATTGCCGCTATACTCGGTGTTCTCTGCATTGGCGCGGGCTACGTGCCCCTTGATGTCCGCAATACCGATGAAAGACTGGCCGATATCCTGAAAGAGTCCAATTCAACAATTGTACTCCACCACGCGGCTACTGCAGAACGGGCCAGGGAGCTTCACAGGATTTGCGGTGCAGTCAAGCCGATCACCTTCATACCTCTAGAGGAAGTGCCTCAAAATGTACAGGAGAGAGTTGAAGATTCGTCGACTGTAGACGGGCTTGCAATGATTCTTTATACTAGTGGTTCGACAGGAATTCCTAAGGGGATCCCACTCACCAACGGCAACATCCTGACCACTATACTCAGTGTCACCAACTGGGTCCCATTGGGCCGAGAGGTCGTCCTGCAACAGAGTGGGCAAGGCTTTGATGCAGCTGTTTATCAAATTTTCATTGCCTTGGCTAACGGGGGTACATTGATCATGGGTGATAACCGCCGTGACCCAGCAGAATTGGCAGCCCTGATGGTACGTGAGGGTGTCACTTGCAGCGTATTCATTGTCTCAGAGATGCAATCCATGCTACAGTATGGACATGATCAGCTCCGTGAGTGCTCTACATGGCGCATTGCCATGGTTGCTGGAGAGGCTTTCACGACAAATCTCCTCGAGCAGCTCCGCAGCCTTGACCGGAATGACATGAGAATTATCAACGCATACGGCCCGACTGAAGCATCTATTTGCTCTTCCATGCATGAAGTATTACCTGCTGACAACACAACCGGTTTCAACATTCCTATCGGTAAGGCTATCGCCAATTACGGAACGTACATTGTCGATGACCAGTGCAACCCTGTTCCCATTGGATGGCCTGGAGAAATCGCGATCAGTGGGCCAGGGGTCGCGAGTGGATACCTTGGTCTCTCTCAACTTACTGAGAGCAGGTTCAAGGATCATGCCTCTATCAAGGGACCCTTAGGCTGGGATAGGCTTTATCTCACCGGAGATAAAGGCCGCATGCTCTCAGATGGCTCTATCGTGATATCTGGGCGTATAGATGGAGATGATCAGGTGAAGGTTAGAGGCATGCGAGTCCATCTGAACGACGTCTCCCAAGCCATTGTGCAAGCATCCCGCGGCAGTCTTGTAGATGCGGCTGTTCTAGTCCGAGGTTATGATAGCACTAAGCAGCAACTTGTTGCCTACGTTGTGTTCTCTAGGACATGCCAAATTCACGACCAGGGAAGCTATCTGCGTCAACTCAGCCAGGAGCTTCCGATACCATTGCACATGCGCCCAGCAATGATGTTTCCCTTAGATATCCTGCCAGCGACAGAAAGAGGTAAGCTCAACAACCGCAAATTGGCGGCTTTGCCTTTGCCGCTAGTTTCTATCAAGGAGGCCAACGGCCAACTCACAGAGGAGGAGGCTCGCTTGCAAGAAGTTTGGAAACGTGTCCTGGGTGAGACATCCTCCCATGTGCCTATCCATCGCAGCTCCGATTTCTTCTCCATTGGTGGTAATTCCTTGCTTCTGCTACCTCTCAAGGCAGAGATTCGCCGAGTGTTTGCAATTGATCTCTCCCTACCGGAACTTTTCCAAGCTAGTACTCTCGAACTGCTATCAGCACGGCTCATGGGCAATTTGCAGAATTTGCAGATCGACTGGGAAAAAGAAACTGGGATTAATGAGCAGATGCTCTTATCACCTACTGAACAGCGGACTTCAAATTCCAGTGCTGAGGGCATTTCTGTTCTCCTCACAGGAGCCACAGGCTTCTTGGGAAATGCTATCCTACGCCGACTAGTTGAATCATCCGATGTCACCCGAGTTCATTGCATAGCCCTGCGCCCTATTCGCCAGGGCGAGCCTCGAGAACTGGGCGTCGACTCGCCAAAGGTCGTGCGCCACGCTGGCGATCTCGCGCTCTCCGATCTAGGGATGACCAAAGCGGAAGTAGATGATCTATTCACTGATGTTGATGTCATTATTCATAATGGAGCCGAAGTATCGCACATGAAAAACTACCGCACCTTGCGAGCTACGAATTTCCAGTCTACCGTTGAACTCTCCCATCTGTCTATACGTGGCCAAATTCCGATCCATTACATTTCTACAGGTGGTGTTACCAGGCTGAGTGGCGCCTCGGTGCAACCCGAGTCATCATTGGCGGCCTTCCACCCGCCGGTTGATGGCTCGGATGGATATGTCGCGTCGAAGTGGGCGAGTGAAGTCTTCCTCGAGAAGCTCCATATGCAGTTCCACGGGCAAATTTGGATCCACCGTCCTAGCAGTATTACTGGTGACAATGTGCCAGCCCTGGACATTATCCACAGTGTGCTGCAGTATTCCAGATTGATGAAGGCCGTTCCCGATCTTACGGGCTCCACAGGAGCATTTGATTTCATTCATGTTGACACCATCTCGAAAGAAATTGCGAAATGCGCGGTGGAAAGCACCAATAAGAAGCAGCGACAGCCTGACAATGTGCTCAAATTCGTACACCAGAGTGGCGAGGAGGTTGTGCCGGTTGATCAGTTGAAGGAGTACTTAGAAGGTTCTACGGTTGGGTCGTTCAGTGTGTTGCCGCTGCAAGACTGGGTTTGTAGGGCACTTGGAGAGGGCTTGGATGAGGTTCTGGGCTCATTCCTGCTAGCCTCCGGTGGTGTTATTAGAGTGCCATTGATGGAGACGAGCCGCCGCAATGAATGAGGGGTGATGGCCTATATGCATATGGCGTTGAATGGTTTGTTTTGTTGTCTTTTTTAACATCTACTTGTTGACGATCTTTGCCTGCATTTAATATAAGAATACTTTCTTAAAATTTATACAACCTTATAGAATACTGTGGTTTGAAAGATTCAATCGGAATTTGAGCGGTGCACTATTTTATTTTTTCCCTGAGACTTCATACCCTTATAGTAACACAGGAAGCAAAGATCTACTTGCCTGGACCATACAAAATACCCGATTATTCCACAAGTTGTGACTCGTTGCACCATCCTAGCACTTGCAAGGGACGGATTTTTGAGTCCATATTCATTTGAGTTCTCATATTTAATTATTTTTACCCAGACTAGCAGCTTTATTCTAATTTGCCAATATTAACGTTGGGAATGCCATCCCGCTTGCAAAATCCACTTTGGGTAAAAGGACCATGCTAGATTCTAGGCTCCGCGATTCTCAATCAATGCCCGATTGGGAAAATGCCCATCAGCCGACCATCCGAAAGGAAAAACGACCCGACCCCAAACGGAACCCCCAATAGATTCTAGATTCTGACTTGGGCCATTCGGTCCGATCTGAGTCGGCGCCCGCACTGGAACGAGTTTAGCGTACCTAACGGACTCAAGACTGAGTCAATAGGCCGAAAGCGTGGGCCGAACAACACTATTCCAATTATATATCTGTCCGCCGAACTACGGAATTAAAATATGTTTACACAGTCTTGTAACGTATGTATAGGGAATACTGAGCCCGAGAGTATGGGGCTCCCGTGCATTCTCATAACAGACTGGGTTCGGAATGAGCAAACTTTTGGAAAAATGAAATCCAGGTTTTAGTATGATTACATTTAGCTTACGTTTGGGTATAGACGCTGTAATTAAAAGGTCATCTGCGATTTATCATCGTGCACAATCAATACGTGAAATCTAGTACCCCGGAATAAGAGGCAATATCCACTCTAAAACATGACCCTGCTATCGCAATGGTGGTGGCTCCCGCTGCTGGGACTCGTACTGCACCATGTCGCTGGGAGTGTCGTGAGGCGTCAGCGCATGAAAGGTGCTAAGCTACCTCCAGGGCCTAAAGGTGTATCGTTATATATTTTCTTCCTCTTTTTTGTTTAGGAAATCGTGACTGACGACGCTGCCCCAGGATGGCCTTTCGTGGGAAATGCTTTTGATTTGGCTTCGGCCAACAGCACTGACATGATCCGTATATTCCGCAGGTGGGCTGAACAGTATGGCCCCGTTACCCAGATCAGCCTCATGGGTGCAAAACAAATAATCCTGTCGGAGGAGAAGATTGCAAGTGAGCTGTTCGTCAAGAGAGGAAGTCGCTATTCGAACCGTGGTGCTCCCCATGCGGTAGAACATATCTCGATGAAGCAAAGCCCTGGGTTCAGAAATAAGGATGGTAAGCTGTGTACCCCACTGAATGCCAATAATCGATGCTAATAACCGACAGAGGGCTGGCGCCGTCAGAGGAAAATGCTACACAGCGCCGTCTCCATTGCCGCAATCAATAACTACCAAAACCTCATGGACAATGAAGCGATAATTTCTCTGTCCGCACTGATTCAGTCGCCATCATCGTTTCACGATGAGTTTCTCCGATATGCTTACTCGGTTCTTACGAGCTCCATGCTAGGGTTCTCCATCCCGTCATCATCCGATCCATTCATTCGAGACAATGAGGGCTTTACAGCAGAAATCATGAACTCCTTTCGTCCGGATTGCTTCCCTAGTAATGTGTTCCCCATCTTGCGGCACTTCCCTCGCTGGCTGGTCCCCAGTTTGCAAAAGATGGAGAAACTCAGAAAGGAATATGTGGGCCAGATGTGGTCTTTTCGAAGAAAGATCCAGGCGAGTATAAAAGATGGATCGGCCACGGACTCGATTTATAAGCATTTCCTGTTGAATCGGGGTGATTACACTGTGACTGATGAAGAGTCCGTTCATGTATTCCAAGCCATGATCGACGGTGGCACCCGCTCGCCGCATAATAACCTCACCACGCTCGTGTTCCTGATGATGGAGTATCCGGAGTGGCAGAGGAAGCTCCAGACAGAAGTTGACGAAGTTGTTGGCAAGGCTCGAATGCCTAACTACCAAGATATCCATGACCTGCCGACAGTGAGAGCTATTGTTAAGGAGGGCGTCCGATACCGGTCTATAATGGCGGAGATGGGAATCAGTCATTGTTTAGAAGAGGATGATATTTATAACGGATACGCCTTTGAGAAGGGGACTGTGTTCCATGCAACTTTTGCGTAAGTCATATTCATCAGCATCATTGATCTCCCTCCTCAGGCCTGCTAACTGTACTAGATCTATCCTTACGGATAAGGAGATGTACCCAGACGGAAAGCTGTTCAACCCAGCTCGTTGGCTAGAGCCCAGCTACCCAACCTACAAGGAACCTCTCACTGTCTACCCTACCTGTCAAAGTTATCCCGCGTTTGGCTATGGTCGAAGAGCCTGCCCTGGAGTGGACTTTGCAGAACGGAGTCTGGTGATCCTGCTTGCTAAGTTGGGTTGGGCTGTGAACATCGATTGGCCACTTGATAAGGATGGAAATGAAATTCGGGAGACACTAGAGTATGAGCCGGTACCAGCGCCAAGGCCAATTCGGTTTGGTTGCAGAATTGAACCCAGGGACCCCGAGCGGGTCAATATTGTCCAGAGCGCGGCCGAGAGGCTGAAGATGGACTAGGCTTGGCATGCAGACTGCCGTCCTACACATTTGCACTGAATCTATGTCCGATGTCATACCATGTGGAAGGCCATGAATAGTATGGTAAAACCTAGATTATACTGGGATTAGGTTCTTGATGTAGCGGTTTTACTGCTGGACTACGTAGTACCTTGCGAAGCTCATAGTCTGTGTGGTAATGCGGCGTATAGATCATCGAAGTTAATATGAATGCCACATCCTTGCCTCGCAACACGCCAATCTCGTGGCCCCCCTTCATTACGTGCGAGCCAATATCTTCACGACATAGAAGGCCTTGCATATCCTCGAGGAATTCATCTTTCACGACGATCATATCCCGTTCTCCGAGAATCATGGAAACACGGCCTCCCGGTAGACCGGGCGGTCCACCTGGAGTTCGACGACGCGCCAGTTCGTCTTTCCACATTCATTCATGGCGCATGAAGACCAAAGAACCTCGGATGGTACTCAAACGGATTCGCGCGGAGCTGCCATCGGATCACGTCACCGATCCTCACCTGCAGCCGATTTGCCGCAATCGGCACTGTGTCGAAGTCCATATCTGCACCCTGGGCTCCGTCGGGGACCTCTGCACTTGAAGCACCGTTGCTTGGTTCCAGGTCACTACGAAGGAGTCGGAGGCATAGCCACCCTGTGATGAAAGTAGATGAGTAGTGGAACTGACTTCGGCGGCTGATATGCGATGTGCGGATCAGTCCTCCCGGACAGATGACGGTCATCGAACGAAGCATGGTTGTGTGGTATGCGGCAAATGCGACCGCGATTGAGCCACCGAGGGAGAATCCTACGATATTAAAGACGGATGATCCCGTCCAGAAGAGCGGGGAAGATGAGAGAAGGAGGAGAATCTGCGTGGTGTAGAGCCGAGCGTCATGTGCGAGATCATTCGGTGTTTCTGAATAGCCTCTACCGAAGGGGACGTCCGTAGAGAGCGAGAAATATTGATGCTGTTAGCGCTCCTAGAAGCGGCTCCGGCTTCACAGGCAGTAGCTGGTTTAGATATACCATGATTGCATTCAGTTGAAATACCATGGAATGAGAACGACACCTGAATAATTATCTACTTCTATATGTCAAGCCCTTGTAATCTTATGGTATCTCTTAACTTGGCTACCCTGTCCAAACTAGCGTCGGTCCTTCGGGGTTGATATCCAGCTCTGGGTCAGTTCGATGCGTCGGTGGGCTAGATACTTTCGGCATCATGTGTGCATGCCCTCCTGCGGAGGACTGTCCTTGGACGTATGGGATAAATCTAACCTCTACAGGGTTCAGAAATGTGAAACCTAAGCATGCTCTTCGGTGGGAAGCAGACAAGCCCCGAGCCTTGAAAACTTATATTTTACAAACGGTATCTTAAGTGATAAAATTTGAAAATGCGATTGAATGGGGGAGCGCGAGGCTGTGAATAGGGACATTAATTGAGTTATAGACCACAGAGTAAGACGATCCCAAAGTTATCTGACATCATAATCGTAGCTCCTGTGAATTCAACTGTATGTCAAGAGTTGCCGGCATCACGTCAATAGCAACGGCGGCCCCGTAATGCCCCGGTTGAAGGGGTTAAATCGCTTGAATGAATTTGAAGAGAGGCTCTTGAAACCTAGAGTAGGCACCCTCGTCATTGACACACACGGCCAACAAGAACGTCCCGAGAGTGGTTTTGGCAGGTGATAACCCCATTGGCGTACAGTCAGAGTCGTTTCGTTTCGTATTTCCTTAATAAAGAACCACTCAATCAAGGGTTCGTCGTAACCTGATATACCTCGAGAGCCAGTTCTTGGCATTAATGCTCCGACAGTTCAGTTGAGAATTTCAGGAGCACGCTCGGTATCAGCTTGCTTGGGGGGGCACATTGATCAATTTCGGTTCGTCGAGGAATTCGACCTTCTCGGTGACAGCAGAATAGATCGGTTGGTTGATAATGTGCTTGAACCAACGAGTGACATTGGGGTGGGTTTGGCGCCATTCCTTACCATAGAAAAACATGAAGCCGTGGGAGATAATCCCGGCACAGAAAATGTCGGCTAGAGAGGTCTCTTCACCGACCAGGAAGGTTTTGCCATCCAGATGCTGTTCCACCACGTCGACAGCAGCCTGAGCCATGTTGGCGAACTTATCTACCGTCTCTTTGTTGTAGGGACGGAAGCCAACCAAGGGAAGATACCTCTCGACAAGGGGGATGATAATTTCGGAGTTGAAGAAGGACATCCATTTCAGAATATTGGCATAGTCCTGCTTCGTCTTTCCCAGGAGCGTAGTCTCCTCATTCTGAGAGGTGACTAATGCCATGTCAGTTTCGGTCGTACGAAAAGGAGGGAATCGGTGTACTGTAAATGGCGATGGCAATGCACTCGAAGAGCTCGAAGCCATCCTCGCCGACAAACGCAGGAACCTTGCCCAGTTTGCTCACCGCAAAGTGGGCAGGGGTCTTGGGCTCTTCAACAATCTTGAGATCTAGATCATTGGCCTTAGCGACCGCTTTGATAGCGATAGCCCGAGGCTGATCGCCCTGTAGTGGGATTGTTATTATATTTAGGGGTAGGGATATGATCGGCTACTTTACTGGGAAGGTGTAGATAGTGGCGAAAGCCATTTGTAGAAATTAGATGTCGATTAAGCAAAGGCACAAAAACTTAAAGAAATGTTATTCAACGGTAAATACTGTCTCTCGTCAATCCCAATATGCTAGTTTTATAAGCCTTGTAGGTGTAGGTGGAACCCAAGATTCGGGCCCTAACCCCGAAACTTGTGTGGTCGCCGAACGACCGAATGGCTGAAGAACTATAAAAATATTAGGATATGGTCTTGTTAAAGGTAGACTTATATAACTGTCGAAACACAGATTACACGCTTATGATGTCGGCAGAAGTCGTGCATTCCGCATTTGTATACCAGAACTGAGAAATATTGAAAAACTATCGTGGCTCGCTGCAAACGCTCTGCAAAAACAGAAACAGTCACCTGGGGCCATCGCACATCCTTTGTGCCAGCATGGGCATCATGGCTCCCAGATCGCCGACCCAGTCATATCTCCAGGATGAGGTTCTTCTCGAAAGTTTACGGAACCCAGAGGAATTCTGGGCGCGCCAAGCGGAGCACCTTCATTGGCACAAGAAGCCAGATACCACCCTCCGAATGGCCCAGCAGACACTTCCAGACGGTACTGTTCACCCCACTTGGGAGTGGTTCGCCGGCGGCGAGATATCGACCTGCTACAACTGTGTCGACCGTCATGTATTGGCCGGCATCGGGGACGAGGTTGCCATATACTATGACAGTCCAGTGACCAATACGAAGGAAAGGTATACGTACAAGCAACTCCTCGATGAGGTCAAGGCGTTAGCCGGGGCACTTAAACAAGAAGGAGTTAAGAAGGGCGATGTAGTAATGCTGTATAGTAGGTGTGCTTCTAGGATACCATGGCATCGATTACATCTGACTGATTCTGAACTCAGTGCCGATGATCCCCGCGGCCTTAATTGGAAGCCTAGCGGTTAACCGTCTTGGAGCTATCCACTCCGTAGTTTTTGGGGGCTTTGCACCGAATGCACTGGCTCAGCGGATTGACTCTTGTCAACCAGTTGCTCTCCTCACGGCCTCCTGTGGCATTGTCGGGAACAAACCCCCCATCGCCTATCAGCCACTCGTCGAGGAGGCGATCGATCTGTCTTCGCACAAGCCGGAGCGTACTGTCATCTGGCAACGAGAACAACTGCGTTGGGAGATCAAGCCCTGGTGGACCGTGCAATGGGTATGGTTACAAAGTTTGATCTTTGGAGGCAAGATGGCTTGCGCGAACCAAGTTAACTGGCAAACGCTTGTTCACAGCGCAAAGGCGCGAGGGATCAAAGCCAATTGCGTAGCGGTCAAGAGCGAGGATCCCGTCTACATTATGCATACCTCCGGTACGACAGGCCCCCCCAAGGGAGTGCGTCGCGACACCGGTGGACACGCCGTGGGCTTACAGTTATCCATCGGCTACATTTTCAATATCCATGGCCCCAAAGACGTGTCCTTCACGGCGTCAGATATCGGCTGGGTTGTCGGTCACTCCTACATCCTCTACGCACCATTACTTAGGGGCGCTTCTACAGTGCTATACGAAGGTAAGCCGGTGGGGACGCCTGACGCGTCTGCCTTCTGGCGAGTTGTGGAAGAGTACAAGGTCAATACCATGTTCACGGCACCGACGGCCCTTCGAGCCATCAAAAATGATGATCCGAATAACCAATCGCTATCAAAGATCGGTGAACGCGGAGGGCTACGATCACTCAAAGGGCTCTTCCTGGCGGGTGAGCGTTCAGAACCTACCCTGATCTCTATGTACCAAAATCTTCTAGATCAATATGGCGCACCGTCCTGCCACGTTATTGACAACTGGTGGTCCACAGAGGCCGGCTCGCCCATAACGGGGCGAGCGCTCATGCCGCACGCGGCACAGGGCTGCAAGACATGCCCATGGGACTATCCGCCGCCGCCCGTGAAACTTGGAAGTGCCGGGAAGTCAATGCCAGGATTTGATGTACGCGTCGTGGACGACCAAGGTACTGAAATAGTGCCCGGGTCTATGGGGAATATTGTCTTGGGATTGCCGCTGGCACCGACCGCGTTCCGCACGCTGTGGGGCGACGAGGAACGATTCTACAAGAGCTACCTGAAGAGATTTAATGGAAAGTTTCTCGATACTGGGGACACAGGGTGGATTGATCGAGAGGGATATGTGCATGTCATGGGTAGAAACGACGACGTGCTCAACGTCAGTGCCTATCGACTATCCAGCGGTACGTCAGAAAGTATAGCAATGGTGTTGTCGGATTACCTACTAACAAGACTATTAGGAGCTATCGAGCAAGCCATCTCATCTCATCCATTGGTGGCCGAAGTCTGCATCGTCGGTATTCCCGACGAGTTGAAGAGCCAGCTGCCGTTCGCATTCATCACTCTCACTCAATCTGACCACCCCGAGTGTGATGTGCCTGATAGCAAGATCACTATCGAGATCCAGTCACTCGTGCGCATGCAAGTGGGTGCCTTCGTATCGATCGGGGGCATGATCTATGGAAAAGGGATGATCCCTAAAACAAGATCGGGGAAGACGCTGCGATGGGTGCTCCGAGAATTGGTCGAGAATGGGGTCCATGGAGAGTTTACAAAAGAAGTTGCAGTTCCCAGCACCGTCGAGGATGTGGCTGTGGTCGAGGTCGCTCGAGCCAAGGTGAAGGAGTATTTTGGAAAGAATGGTGGGAAGCACAGTACCATCGAAGCCGGAGAGAAGTCATAGAGCATATTGTCGAATGCAGCAGGGTTCGTAGTTATTCATAAGATAAGTATATCCTACGCCGTACAGGACTAATTCGATCCGGAGTTGTGTCGTCACTTTCGAAGGCTCTTGATGAGACAGTGTGTAACATGGATTCAATGGTACCTAATGTGCCTCGTCAGTACATGCATAATTTCGGTCCATCTTCAATATCCTCGGCAAGTACAGTCACCATAGCGAGATCATATCTCAGTTTCATAACTCGCGAGGCCCGCATTCAGTTCTCCAATAGCAGCCGTTTACTTCGAAGAATAACTATATGTTATGTTATTTCCTTGTGAGGAAAGTGCAAGATAAAGCTAGTATCAGCAAAGTTCTTTTGAAATAGAGAGAATAGGTTTACCTCTTCCCTTGTTTTGCGAAACATGCTTCTGTATGCTCTAGGCTTTGGGGGTTAGACCTCACATAGCTTTAGATAAGCGGCTCACTATATAACGTAATCCACAAGCGAGCTGCGAATCTAAGCGAGCTACGAATTTTTAATTAAAACTCCACCCCCTTATTTAACGCGTCATATCTTCAACACTATATATAATATGCCTCCCTCTAAAGAATCACGCATTTAAATAGCTATTTCAGCTTATCGAAAAGGCCAAATTAAATCAGTATTACGCGTTGCGCAGGTTTTTACGATCTCTAAAAGTACCCTATATAATTAATTTAACAGTATAATACTACGATTAGAAATACGCGCTAATAATTATAAACTTACTTAATTTGAAGAAGAAACGCTTCTTAAGTAATTACTAGATATAAATATATAAGAATTTCTAATACAGCCTAAATTCTTACGTAAAATAGCGGGAATCCTACTTTACACGTGTCTCTAAAATCCTATAATAAATATTAGTTTTAATTAACTATATAATTTTATTAAACGTCATCCTCAACTACGTACACGATATAATAGACGAATTATATATTAATATATAAAATAAAAGAATCTAAAGATTATAATATCATGATTTTAACTAGTCTATTAGACTATTTAAGAACACGGTATACACGAGAATGATATCTGGAATTTTAATAAAACTAACTTTATAATAGGACTTTACTTAACTGCTAAAGTAATTACTATAGTAGAGCGTAGTGAAAAGCTATGTAAGATTATTTAAAATAATTATAAATAGATTATAATTATTAAAATAGTTAACTTAAGCGGTATATATATACTATCTATTTTTATACTAAAAAGGGCTTAATAATAAGCTGCTTGGTTCTAAGAATCTAAGTTTATTAGAGACTAGTAGATTATAATAAGTTAAAATGGCTAGACTACTAATAAAATAAATCTTCTTTAGCTAAAGAATATCTTTAAACCCTCCTCTAGGCGTTATATAACTAGTATAAAATATCTACTTATTCTGGATAGCCATAGTAGTTACTTAACTACTAAATTCGACGATTTTTATAAATAAAATATAATAGTATATCTTTATATACCTACCCACGCTTCGCACCTTCTTCAACCGCTTAATATAGGTGTTTTTAGCCTGTTTAAACATGTATACGGAAAGCTGCTTAAAGGGCGTATAATTACAGGTAATAATCATATTAATAAAAAGGACTTTTTATTACTCTATCTAGACGCCCAGGCTTAAGTTTTTACTTCTATAAATATCTGCAGTGGTTTTATAGGAATAGGGCTTAAATTACTTAATTAAGAACAAGTTCTTTTAAAACTTATTTTTTAACTATATACACTTACACCTACACTTATACCGTTACTAGTTAAAGAGTTAATTTCCTCTACTTTTTAGACTTTATAAAATACTTAGCAGTTAGATCGAGAGATACGTAGCTTATAAAATAATTTTAGTACTAAATATAAGCTCTCTAGTAGCCTAATTACTTATATTCAACATCTTGAAAAGGCTACTTAAATAATAATATAAACTAACCTTCTTTTATAGTAAGAAATCAAGACTCTACGAGCTAAAAATAAGCGAAAATATAAAAAGAAAGTAAGAAGGCATGCTCTATTAGAAGAGAATACTCTTTTATCTATATAGAAAGGCCAAAATCGCGTTTAGCAGCTAGATACGCAGCTTAATAAGTAGCCTGAGGAACCTACTCCAGTACCTCGTCGACGAGCTCCGCAACGCTGTAGTAGCTGCGGGACAGTTAGACATATAATTCAGAACTACCCTAGTAAATAGCTACTTTTTTATATATTTAGTTAGTCAAATCTAATGGAGTTGGTGGTTAAATAGCTTCAAGTAATGGTTACATTGATTAAAAATTCGCAGCTCGCTTAGATTCGCAGCTCGCTTGTGGATTACGTTAGTTAGGCAATATCAGTGCGGGTAATTATAGTAGGATACTAAATTAATTCTATCTTTTTTTATATTCCTTAATCCTCTAAGGCGGTGACTGCTCTCTATACAGAGATAGGTCATAGGCGCTTAAATAGGAAGTTACTGGCCATATTTTTAGAGTATTTGGGTAAATTTTCGTAGCGAGATTTTAAGATAGATATCCTAGCAGAGCCAAATCTTTCGTGAAGCCCTATCCCGAATAATCCTAATACTCAAGAACTATTCCACCTCTCCTATATTACATAGCTTATATCTTTCTATAAGAGCGTGTTTAAATCAGCCAGTTACTTCACGTGTGGCCTCTTAGGTACATTAATAATAATAATATCGTCTATATATATAAGGACGATTATATAGATATTTAAATAGAGGTATTTTTTTCAGGGATAGGTGTTAGCTTAAAGGTAAATAGTATAGTTATTAGATCCTTTTACTAGAGGCGTCCTAATTTCTTTAATTTATATAATGCCTTCCTAAACTTCTAAACTTTACCTTTAGCCTTAAAAATATCTGGATATCTTATATATATAGTCCCATCTAGTATTATATTCAGAAACACATTTACAGCGTCTCACTAATCCATATCGAAATCAAATACGGCTATAAGTGGTGGTGCAGCGCTACGAGCTGTGGCAGGGCATTCGGGAGGTGGCGCCGGTGGACAACTTTACGTGGAAGATGTTGGCTTAGCTTTATGGAATCATGGATGATAGACAATTTAGAATAATTAATTTCGTGCTGATACCGCTTAGCTTTTTACCAAGATACTCCTGCCTGCGTGTTTTGCATCTGGCAGATCTCACAGGTATGACTAGACCTCGCCACGACCCTGATATTAGGTCCCTCCTACCGACTCGCGACCCGGACCTAGACGGTTCCGGGTCTAAGCTTTATAACCCGGACCAACCCTCAAAGTTATAAAATTTCGTTAAGGTTACCCTAACTACGATTCTAACTATCCTAAATTATATAATTCTTTTATATCTTTCCTAATTAGGATGGATAAATTCGCTGATATATTATTATATATTACTATTTCTTATACCTGTTCTATATATCTAATTATAATTCTATTAATTTTCATCCACCCTCTATGTAATTTTTTAAAATAGGTTTTTTAAATAAGTCTACTAATATAGTAATATTAAGTTTGCCCTCTTTTGGACCTAAGATAAATATTATATTATATTATATAAAAAGTTAGTAAAATTAATATATAAGAATACGGAAATATATTTTAAATATATAATATAGTTATACTATATCCCGTAAAACTTAAACACTACCTATATTTCCTTCTAAAATATCTGAAAAGAGCTATATTAGATAAAGTTATTATTATATTACTTACATTTTATCTATATAGTAATTTACTCTTTTATCTAGCTAGTATTAAGACTCTACTATAAGTATAATTCCTACGGGATAGGATTTAAAAAAAAAAATTTATTTCTAATTATCCGTCTAACTACTTTATAAATTACCTTTACTATCCTAAGAGTAACTCTAACTATTTTAAGAATTACTCTAACTATCTTAAGAATTATTTTAATTATTCTAAAGATTATCCTAATTACCCTGAGGATTATCCTAACTATTTTAAAAATTATCTAATTAGTTTAAGAATTTAAATAAAAAGCGGGTCTTAGATATGATCTATTAAATAAATAATTAGATAATATAGAATTAATATATATATCTATCTCTAAATTTTTTTACCTATTTTAAAGAAAAGTCTCAGTAAGTCCCTTTTTATATATAGTTTTAATATATCTTAGTTATCTGATATATTCCTCTCCTTTAGATATAATACGCCACTATTAGATTTCCTTAAATACGTTACTAATTCTATATCTTAGCTTTTCTCCCTTATCCTATTAAGAAGTTAATAGATCTTTTACGAGTCTTTAAAAACCTTTAAATATCTTATACGCGTTTATCCCGACCGGATTAGAATATATATTTTATATTTTTTAAAAATAAGTAATAAATTTATGATCTGGTAGCTTTAGACCGACTTTAGAAAAAAGAAACGGATAATTTAAAATAGAAAATATATAAAGTATTAGAAATACTTTGACTAGATCGTCTTAGATAGGAATAGGAAGCCAGAAATTATATACTAGTAATATTAGAAGATTCTTAATTATCCTAGTTAGACTTATAGTGGAACGACTTTAATAAATAAGTATTATAATGGGATAACTTATCGGAAAGCTACCTTAGCTAAAGAATAAAAGCTAAATATTAAGCTTATATTAGAGTATTCTGTACGTTTAGAACCCTATTATTATTTTTATTATATTAATTCTTCTATATCTAGGCTTAGAATGCGCCTATACGAAGATTTAATATATATATTTAGTAGTAGAAACTTGCGAAACTTCTTACTATATTATATCTTTTATTCTTTTTCCTTAAATACCCTAAGTTCCGTAATCTTATCTTTTACATCCGGCTTGCGCTATTAATACCAGATATCCTATCCGTTAAGACTATACGCCGGTAGATTTAAGAGCTAGTTTATAAAAACTAAAAGACTATTCTTTAAATACTTCCTCCTGGTGCTAAGTTATTACTTATTTTTAATTACTAAATATCTTTATTTAAATAGACATTTATAGCTATCACTGGGTACTTTATTAATAAAAACTAAAAATACCGTGAGATATTATTTAGATTTAAATCCTTATATAGATCTTATTCTAGTATAAATCTAAGTAAAGTGGTTTTTAACTTGCTATAAGAGTATTAGATTATTAATTAAGTGCTTTTAGTGACTACTAATAATATTTTAAATAATAAAACTTTAATAAAGAGTATCTATAAGGTGATTAAAGGTTTATAATCCTCGAGTAATATTACTGTTATTTAAATACTATATATTATATATATAATCCAGCTTAGCTTAAAAAGTCTTCTTAGAAAGATAAAGGCTATCTTAAAAAATAATAGGATTAAGTAAGTATAATTTAATAACCAGATAGAAGCTCTCCGAGCGATGTAGTAGGATAGAGAGATTATATATACTTTAGATAAAGTAAAATATTATAAATTTATTTAATTTATAATACTAATTAGTATCTTAGGTCCGAAATCTTATAATTTATATTAATATAAGTCCTTAACGCCGGGAATTATTTTATAACTTATAAATAAAAAAACTAAAGTTAGTTCTAATTTAAAATATTACTATTTAATAAAACTCTATATTCTTAATACTTGCACGCGCGAAAAAGCTCTAATAGGCTTTTAATACTTTTTATTTTTAGTATAATTAAAAGTACTTTGCCTTAAGCCAGGAGTAGTGATAATAAATTAATTATTTTTTTTATATTCTTAAGCCTTTTTATCGATTTATAATACTTTTATATAAAATAAAGAATATTATTATTTATTAGGTTTTCAAAATCTATAATAAGCTATTTAATTACTTTAAAAAGTTGATTAAGCAGCTTTAACGGAAGACGGTTATTTAGAAATAGATGATACTTATATCTCTTAAAATAGTAAGGCTTAAGTTCTTAGCCTATTATAGAGATACTAACCGGATTAATAGTTATATTTATATAATTAATATAATTTTTTTTTTATAAAATAAACTTAAGTTCTTCTCGACGTCCGACTAGGATCTAGATTTAAAATCTAGGGTTAATTACCGAGTAACTTATTATTAAAATCTTAAATCTTTTCTCAAGAAATATTCTAAAAGTTTTACTAAAAACTATTAAAGATTAGATACTCCGATAGTAAGCTTAATACTAGATAAATTTAATTTAGCTTATACGTTAGATAAGTCGCAGCAGTCTTAAATTTTACAGCTAGTATAATCGGACGAGCTTATAAGATATTTTAATAATAATAAATATCCCTTAAACTCTATTAGAGAGAGTAATTATTAATTTATTTCTTAAATATAATCTTAAATACCCAGCCTCTGGCCTAGTGGAGAGATTATTAAAATAAGTTTCTTATAATAGTAAGGCTTGCTCGCGATATACTTTTTATTTTAGCTAGTAATATAAAAGTAAAGCGGCTTTTTAACTCTATATAAGATATCTATTATTATTATTAAAAATCTCTTTAACCTTAAACGATTTTAGATCTTATAATATATATATGTATATCGCGGTTTAAGATTTATAAAGAGCAGCGAGTAATACTCTTTAAATATTTTTTAATTTAAGAGATACAGGCTGTAAAAAAAAAGAGAATATAATAATAACTTATTATTAATCTAATTAGCGATAATAAAGAGGATAAAAAGCTTATTATATAGCTTTAAACTATCTTATAAGCTATTTAGGATCCGTCTATAAATACACTCGATAAAAGACGCCTAAGTAATATAGCTAATAATATAAGAGATAATAAGAAGAAAGATAATAGTTAAAAGCCTAAGAAAATACTTCTACTAAAAATATAATACTAAATATTAAATAGAGTCTGTAAGCGTTTAAGGTTACTAAATAGGTATAAAATATTTAATATATAATTAAATAATCATAGCATGTTCTCGGTTAATTTATTAGTTTTAATTTATTTTAATTTAATTTATTCTATATTATTAAATTAAGAAACTACTCCTCTAAATACTATAAGTAAGATATTTAAAAATATAGCTAAAATCTATATAACTTATGCTCTGCGTGACTTGCCTAAATTTACTATATTTAATAATCCTAAGAGTAGATTCGCGACTTTTAGGATAGGTTCGCGACTTTTATAATCCTACTCTGATCCTACTTTAGGATCTAACCTTACGATCCTAAAACCTGCGTGGTCCGGGTCGCGGTCCGGGTTATCAGGGTCACCCGCGGGTAGTGGCGAGGTCTAGGTATGACTGTAACCATCGATTATCATCGCACTTGGCATGGCGGGAGCTCTCCACACTTTTCTCTTTTGCCCTTTTTTGTCTCTCTTTCTTCCCCATCCCTCCCTCTCCACATTCTCGACCACAGCGCAGGATGGACTCTCTAGTAGGCAAATCACGGCTTCGATATCTACACTAATCGGGGTCGCAGCCAGTCGTAATATATACCATTAGATAGAGCGGACTCTGCGGATTCCAATGATATAAGGCTTATTTCCTATAACTGTATATAGAGGAAGTTATAAGGCTTTAAATTATTACGGATATTAAAGTAGAATCCGTATCTGTATTCTTGAAGATGCGGATTTGAAGTCAAATCCGTATCCATGGATTTGCCGCAGCCTACCACCGATATCCGTAGTTAGATATAGATATTAAAGTAGAATCCGTATCCGCATTCTTGAGAATACGGATTTAAAGTTAAATCTATATCCGTGGATTTGCCGCAACCTAGATATACTTAATATCCGCTTCTGAAAAATAAAATTATGAGAGGATAAATACATAGACTATCTTACGAGTCTCAGACCCTCACCATGAAAGGATTTCCTATCCCAGGCTGGTGTTCCACCAACTGAACCTCTTCGCCAAAAACTCAGCCATCGCCTACTCGTCATCATCGTCTCCATCATCGTCGTCTCCATCATCATCCTCTCCATCATCATCGTCTCCATCATCGTCGTCTCCATCGTCGTCGTCTCCATCGTCGTCGTCTCCATCGTCGTCGTCTCCATTGTCGTCGTCTCCGTCCTCATCGTCTCCGTCCTCATCGTCTCTGTCCTCATCGTCTCCGGAATCATCGTCTCCGGAATTGTCATCTCCGCCCTTGCCGGGGGGGGACGAAGGAGCCGGGTCAACCGAGCCGCCCTTGCCAAGACCAGCAACAAGCTTATCGCCCAACTCGGTGATGCTGGCCTCGAACTCGTCGTAGCTGGATGCATCCCACTTGGCGTTCGTGGGCACCGCCTCCTTGCCGGGGAAGGCGATGTACAAGACATCCTTGGGATCATGTGCCGTGTCGCCGTCAACAGCGGATTTCCCGAAACAAGCCGTTCCGGTGGCCAAGCTGGCCTCCCCAACCAGGGGAGGTCCATCGTCACCGTTGGTGTCTCCCCAGACGGCATAGATGAGCTTATCGCCACAGACGACTGCCACCAGACTCAGCGGCTCAACGCCATGCTTGCGGGGATCAAACGTGGGGTTATAGTCGCCTTCATTGCCCAGAACCACGTAGGGATGGACATAGGCGTTCAGGTCGGGGATCCCGTACTTCTCTTTCACTTCATCTTTGAACGATGTGGTGTCCTGGGTATCGTGGGAGTTGCCACAGCGTCCATCGCCATGGGTCTGCTCACCATCGCAGTCGATATCCATGTTCACCAGCTCGTTGTCAGGGCCCTTCAGGTAGAAACCCTTGCCGTTAAGGCCCTTCTGGCAGTAGCCATACTTTGTGGGGCCCTCGTCGGTATCATGGAATCCGCCCTGCAGCAGATCGTTGCCGGAGCAGGTCCCAGCGTTTTTCACAGAGTCGTAGAATTGCTTGACATTGGCGGGGATATCGCGAGCCACCGCCTGGGTGGCCAGCACCAGAGACGCAGCTGCGAGGGACTTCTTGTATAACATCGCGTTGGAATGTCAGACGGGGATACAAACTGTGAAATAAGACAATAAGCCGTCGGAGGTAGACGCAATCCTGCTAAGACACCTTTCCCACCGTGTCGTCCATCAGGGTTTTATAGCACAACCAAATTGGCCTCCACGGGGGGCGAAACACGAATTCAAGAAACACGGAGGGGCGAAATCTACATCTGTCCTTTCAACCATACGTATTAACCACCTCTTTGAGATCTTCATTGCCCTATGGACATGTTGTATTACTATCCCTTGTCCTTCATGGCTGATCACCGGCCATCCCGGGTAATTCACGAATCCCCCTTGCCCGGTTGCGAAAATCATACAGTAGCATGCGAACAATCACTGGGATTAGTGCCTTCCGTTTCGTGTCTGCCTAGATCCCTCGCCCCGAGTGGCATTCCAGCGTGCTTATCACATCCGTCTTCGAGATAATGAATGGATCGGCAGGAACCAAGACCCGGGTATGCCGAAGCTTCTGCCAAAGCTTTTTAGACCGGTGCCTGTGGGCCTCATCCTCGGCCCACTATCAAGTAGTGTGATTGGAAGGCTCTTCACCTCCGGCCCTGAGAATAGCGAGCGGTCGTTACAGGATGGTAGGAGAATCCTCCCGCATCCTTTCTGATAAAAGTAAAAGGCGGGCATTGGTATTGTGAAAAAGAGCAGGACCTCGTGCGGTCGACATTCACTTGTCATTCGCCCCGGCTTTCATGGTCCTGTTTCGCCGAGTTTCCCGGTCGTTGCCAGGGCGGGTGTCGGATCTTATTCTGTCTCCGTTCAGTTCTCATTCGCCGTCGCTGTTCAGGGGAAATCCTTCATGAATTCCCCTATCCTGGACGGCCAATTCTGGCTGCTTTCCTTCCTTCCTTCTTTGGACCCCAATATTCAGGTACCCCCGCTGCTTATACCAGTTGTGTATCGGACGCTGCTGGCCGGGCCTTCTCTGGCCCCCTTTTGGTAATGGGCTAATGAGATGGCGGCATTCTTTGTCCATGCCAGCCATGTCGCGGCACTATATGCTGCTTATTCCCTCGTATTTGGTTCCTTATCCCACATGCTCCTTGGATTTACCATCCTTTCTTATCATCAACTGAAAGCACAAAAATGTACGGACACATATTCAGGCTTTGCCGGTCCTCAGGTCCTCCGGGCATGAAATGTCATCCGCTGTTGAGCTACTAGCGGTAGGTCCTGCTCGGACACAAGCACGAGTGATAGACAAACCTGGTTGGTGGGTGACCTGGTAGGGCTGGAATTTGAAAAATTTCAGTAGGGCCTTATTTGTATTCGAAATTCAGATACTCGAAAGGTATTTGAAAAATTTGCTGAGACTCACTGGCTCAATCAAGATCACCTTGGGGTTTAACCTCTAACGCCTGTATCTGTGACTTCTGTAAGAGGCGCCCGGGTGCTTGGCAACCTGCCACACGGCCAAAACGACCAACATGGAACTCCTGTTCCCAACCCGCCATATATAGTGTCATACAAACTTGGGAGCAGCTAACCCGCCCGAGTCCCCGGCCAGTCACCTCCAGGCATGCGGGTGACAACTTCAATATGAACACACGATACACTGCGAGTGGTTTTTCAGTAAACCAATTTCTCAATGATCTGTATTCGAATATTCCGAAATTTGATTCGACCGTGGATATGAGGCTTGGCATAATATAAAGCAACCAACTGATCGGGCCAAGAATGCTCTCTTAGAAACCGGATTACCTTTGAGAACTAAAGAATAACCAACTAAGACAGAATATCACTTTACTTAATCACAGTAGTTACCGAACTACTCCCATCTACATACATCCTTATTCTGTTTGGCCAAGCCTCCGCACTCCAATAACTAGGGTCAGCTCACATGGTAATAGCTCGGACGCGCAGAATTTCCATCTTGGCACTCCGGACCTATCTGAAGTCGGATTTCCTGAACCAGCCCGAGCTGTTCGCAGCATCCTACCAGGAATAAAGCAGAGGGCTGATGCCACACATGCAATCAGATGAAATGATAACAGATCAAGAAATCATCGAAATACTCCGGAAGGACCGTACAGAGCCGATCGCCGTTGATTGGACGGTGGGGGTTAGTCAGCCCGAACCATCCAGGAACTCTTCCGCCACTTCGGCTTCGTCTCTCGTCCTCGGAGCAACAGTTTTGCACTGGTTGGCATCCTTTGTTGCGGTCTTTAGCTGTACTGGCTCCCAGGAATACGATGGATAGAGCCGTGCCGACCGGATCCTCTCCGTCGGAACCAGGACCGCAAAATCACGGCCAAGGGGCCACGCACAGTTCGATGGCCAGACCACTGGCCAAGCGCCGACGCGCCGCATGCCAAAGCTGTAGGAAGCGCAAAGTCCGATGTGACAATGTGCGCCCCACGTGCGGATTCTGTCATCACAATGGCATGGACTGCGTCTATATCGAGCGCGGGGACTACGCTGAAGAGTAAATATGATAGACCCTGTGTGTGGACGTCGATGTTGATGGGATCCAGGAATAGGGAGCTGAGGAAAGTGATCGAGCGCCTCGATACGCTGACTCATACTATGGACAATATCCAGTCGCTTCTGTTTTCGAGCGGTTGGTTCATCTCCGAGGCTCTTGCCCACATCTGCACCCCGCGTACTGATCCGGACTCCAGGCACCCCCGTCTCCAGCGGACATCCCGCCCCACCGCAACAGGCGGAGAGGCCCTGGGAGTTCCCTATGGAGGATGCCGAGCCGTACAAGGATTATCTGCAGATTCCCTCATGTCGCGGCAGCGCCGATACTGTTCTCACATGGCCCGTCTTCCGTGGCCGATTTCGTGAGAGCGCCCTTATTACGACTCTCTTCCAATCGTCCCACGACGCGGAGAACGCGGCGATCGAAACCTGGGTAGTGCCCGACGGGTTCCATCCCACCAACGAGGAGCGCATTCCGGCCTTGGTGGACCAATTTATCCAGAATGTACACACGAAGAATCCTATCTTGACCCTGGAGGCGCTGATCCGGTCGGGCCGGCATGCTGCAGAATTTGGCCTGGGGTGGGACGCCCAGTCATGTCTCGTTGCACTCGCCTGTGCTCTCGGGTGTATTTCGCAGCCGTTTACGGCATCTATCAAGATGCCCCTCCAGGAAACCTCCCTCCCACGGTCCACCTCGGCGATGGGGTTGAAAGAAGGGGAGACATTTTTCGTCATGGCCTGCCGACGGATCGGCCTTCTGCGGTATTCGGTGTTAGGCGCTCAGTGCCACTTCTTCGCTGGCGGTACGTAGCTGAAGCACAGGATGCGCTTCTCGTCGCGGTCCTCTTTATATCTGTCCTTGCCTTTGTCTTTCTACTATTGTGGATCGAAGTTGATTTGCCGTTCCAGTCTATCTGATGTACACCTTTCGTCCACTGGCCGCGTGGAACCACTTCTACCAAGCGTCAACTTTCTACCGCCTCCGGCTGCGGATGCTCGACGGGCTGGGAATTGACGATGACCTTTCACCAGACGAGCTAGCACAACGAGGGACCTCTGTCTCACGCCACTTGGAACAAAGCCTCTACTGGTCTTGTTTCAAATCCGAGGTCGAGATCCGTGTCGAGTTGCCATTGCCGCAGTCTGCGATTGCGGAGTACGAGTACCCTGCCCTGTTTCCAACCCCCCCGAATCTCTCGGATGACTACCCGGAAGGGAGTTCGCAGGGAACGGGGTGGCCGGCTCCCTGGAACGCTTCCCGGTTGGCGGATGGACCTCAGGTGAACCAAGCGCAGAAATCGTTCGAGGTTCGGAACCACATCATGCAGCTGTTTGATGAAGACCAAAGCTGGTACTACTATTTGACCGAAGTAGCGCTGAGACGGATTGGAAATCGCGTGCTGAACGCCTTCTACTCGAAGGGCCCCGGGATGTGGTCGAATATCAAGCCTCTCATCCCCCTGGCGCTGGAGTTCGAATCCCAGATCAACGCATGGTCTGCCAATCTACCGCCGGCCATGCGGTACTACGAGGACAATGCTGGCCCTGGCCAAGCGAGGAATGCCTTCCCCGAGTCCCAGGACTCAATCACTCTCGAACTAAGCTGGGCCATCGCAAACCGCCTGTTAGAAATTCGCCTGTGGCTGTACCAGCCATTCTTGTACTTTGGAATCCACCATCCCATTGGTCCCGGCAACCCAGCTGGTGGGGATCCAGGCTCGTCCTTTACCAACGACGAGTTGGTCACGATCTCTGCACTGGTTAAGTCTGGTCTGGATAGCACCGTGAAGATCCTGGAAGCCCGGTGCCTCCGGCATCGCCATCATGGGATTTGGTTCGACCTCCGAGCTCTGGTTACCAGCTCGTTAATTGTCATCGCGGCGATAAGAAGTGGCAACCTGGATGTGCCGGGAATTGATCGCCGGGTGGGGCTTAAGGGTCATTTTCATGGTACATTGGAAGCGCTTAGGTACTGGGAAGACGAGGCCCCAGATATCAAAAAGGCACGACGTCTGCTGGACGACCTACTAATGGAAGCGAGGTGACTTCTGGTTCCTATGATCGTGTTTGTTCCTAGAACCGCTTTGATGAATTTCACGCCGTATTTCCCGTCCCTTCTTCGTATCTTGTCTTATATATAACACATTACGTTGTTGCAACAGCCTCTCCATTTCAAACACGCATCCTCGTAACCAATCACCTTCCGTAGGAGCTACCGACTGGAGTATCATTCCAGGCTACTTCATTCCGAAACATGTTCCGACGCCGCTTTCTCGCCGTGCTCCATGACCTTGGCTTCCACATCTCCAGGTTGCTGATGAGCTCTGGCGGCTTGGGTAAGCGCCGGATTTGCTTCGACCAGCGCTTGGAAATTCCGCTCGGCATCCCAGACCCAAGGAGTCTTCGCCGCAAATAGAAGATCTATTTGCTCCAGTGTTCGCTGATTGGACTCGGGATACAGCATATATACCATGGGGATGGAGATGAAATTGGCAATGCCAAAGACATAGAGAGTTTTCTCGCCAATGTTGGAGAACATGATGGGGCAGAGAAGGGTCTATATGCATGGTACGGTTAGCACGCAAACAAAGATGGGGGTGGAGAGAAACCAGCGACATACCAGCCATCCATTTCCAATACTCCATCCCACCACTCCCCAGGCATTGCCCTTGGCACGGACCGCTAGAGGGAAGATCTCGGCCGGATACAACCACGGAACCGCTGTGAGGATCAGTTAATCGGACGTTGCCATGTAATCGACATTGCTCACAATGAACTTACTCAACCAGGTGGCCCCAAAGACGAAGGTGAAAATGAAAACCATGGAAGCGGCGGCGGCACCATACGAAGCGGCCTTACTGCTGTCTCCTGCAGAGTTGGCCTGTGCACAAAGATAGGAGAAACCCCCGGCAAGGAACATGGCGACACCTTGTCCTGCCGAGCCCCAGAACAGGGTCCACCGACGTCCGATCTTGTCCAGGGTAAAGACACAGATCAAGGTGGAGAACTAGAGCCGACATCAGGAACCACAACCGCTGAGTTGTATCGTCGACTGGAGGGGGGGCATACCATATAGAAGATGTTGTTCAAACCACTGACCCACTGGCTCTTCTCGGTGTTGAAGCCGGCCATGCGAAAGATTACCGGAGCATCTGCCGTTGGATTAGTGGACTGCTATTTCCCCTTTTTGCTCTTCCGTTCGTGTTTTGGAACCGGGAACCACCCACGCAGTGCTGGGATCACGTACAGATAGTCACGCCAGCAATCCCTACCCATTCCTGCATAATCTGCAGCCAGACGACCAACTGAACCCGGCGGCCAATGTGTAGATCGCCCGACCCTCTTCCGGTGATCATGGACAAGTATGAGGTGCTATACCCTTGTGATTTCTCCAGTTCGGCCACGTTGCAGATGTCCTGAAATTCGGCCTCCGCCTTGTCGCCATCCTCCGGGCCTGTTCCGCGCAAACGACCCAGGATATACCGTGCCTCCTCTTTGCGGCCGACCTTGACCAGCCATCGGGGGGATTCCGGGAAGAACCACACTATGGCCAGTAGGATTACCAGCAGGATGATCTGGAAAGCGATGGGGAATCGCCAGCGGAAGGCAGACTGTCCACCGTCAATGAAGGAGAGGCCACTGCGACGGTCAGGATGATCACACCCCACAGGTAGGGGACAAGCAGGGGAGGGGCACTCACAATTCGAGCCAATATGCAACGACCACGCCGAGGATGTTCAATGTAAATTCAATCGCGATGAACTGGCCCCGCGAGGTATGCTCCGCCGTCTCGGTGGCCCACACGGGCACAATCGCATTCAGGATACCGGTGCCCACACCGTTGATCAAACGAGCTAGAGAATTCCCCGCCTGGTCAGACTGGCCGTCCACTGGGGACACTGAAGGGGCAACCTACCGCAGATGATCCACTCGTGGTTCATCGCTGAGGTTTGCAAGGCAGCCCCGACGATGGCCCAGACACATCCCACCGCGATGCTCTTCAAGCGGCCGATTTCCTCACCGACCCAGCCTCCCAGGAGCGCGCCAACCAGCGTGCCCAAGTAGTAGACGGAGACAATGCCTCCCTGCAGAAGACTGTCGGTGATGACCGGGACATTCTTATCGCCATTGATATCAGCGCCGTATCCGATGCCCATGCGCTCTATGTAATCACTGGCGTTGTTCACCCCACCCATCATTCCTTGGTCATAACCGAAGAAGAAAATGGAGAGACCGGCCACACAGTTGATGGCGATGAGAAGCTTCCGCTTCTCCAGATGGTGGACCACATTCCAGCGGCCCTGCATTTGGTTCCCCATGCTGTATGCCGACTACTATATTATACCTTGCTGACGACAGGGGAGCAGAAGAAAATCAGAAGAAAATCCAGCCTCAATGCAAGCAACAGAGAGAACGGAAATCGCCAGTCAGAGAGCCAGCTGCAGGACATAAAATACTCAATCCCGTCCCCCACAATCTGGGGTAAGTACGGCCTCTTTATATATTCCGCACGGGGTTTGATTATCGTGCCGCTACCCCAGATTCACCTGGTACCTTGGCCGCGAAAAACCTTCTCCCAATAATACGAGTATTCCCCGAGCCGGTGACTTGCCGTGTGGGAAACCCTCTCGGCCATCTCGCCGTTTTCGCCGCCGGTTGACCTGCTCGTCTCCAATCGGAGAGGGCACCGTCGCTGCCCCTTAATCCTCGTTGCGGACCCGCCCCGCCTGGCAGCAGCCGTGGGTCACGTGGCGGACAAGACGCCGGCGGAAGATCTGGGGAGTTGGGAGGGATTGCGTGATCTCCACTGATTTAACTACTCCTAGTTAGCTAGTTAGTTAACTTGCACTACTCGAACTATATCCCCTTCGCGTCTTATCAGACCTAATGATTCTAGAAATTGCCCCGGGATGATCGGAGCACAATCAAATTATTATAGAGTTAGGGGTTATGCCCTAATCTTCTATAGCCTTTCTATTTCGCGGATCCGCCGCAGAAGAATTAGCATTAACTAGTCTCTAATTCTAGTATGGGATCCCCGTTCTTCCCCGTCTAGCCAGGTTTCAGTGGGGAACCACGCGAGCCCGCGAGAGACTACGGAGTAAACTCGGCCAATTCCCGTCCGTCCAAAATTGGGGTACGGGGAGGATGGTCGTAACCAATAATGCCCTCGATATGTGAGTAACTAACCATTATTGGAGTGTTCATTATAACATGGTATGCCTTGCCCTCCCTCTCCGTGGTCGTGCTCGGACCGCGTTAAACGAGTGCCTTGTCAACCAGAGCCCGGTACTGCCGCTGGCGCTGGCATTGATCGAGAAACACCTCGTACTTGGCCTGAAGAAGGCTCTTCTGGCGGTGGTCGTTGGTGGGGTAGAAACATTTCCCTGGCTTGCTCATCTTGTCCATGATGTCGCGCAGATCGGCGGTTCTTCCACTCTCATCCGCCGTCGCGGCTTTGGCACCCAGCATCGCGGCCCCGTGGCACACTGCGGCGTTGACATAAAACGGGATCACCACCGGCATCTCACAGGCGGAGGCGATCAAGTTGACCAAGATCTCATTCTGGCACTGTGACCCCGACATGAAGATCGAGGTGATGGCGTGCCCGGATGCGTTCATGGCCTCCACGATCTGCCGGGTTTGCAGCGCGATAAACTCCATGGTCCCGTAGTACAGCATGGCGAGGCTATTGAGGGATGTATCGCTGTCCAAGCCGACAATGGAACCCACCATCGAGGGATCGGCCATTGGAGAGCGGTTGCCGAAGAGATCGCCGTAGAAGAAGAAGTGCCGCGCCAGGTATCCCACAAACGGCGCCTCTGCCTCCGTGGCCTGATTGCTCAGATGCTCATTCAGAAAGGAGAAAAGATCCGTCTGCTGCAACTCCGCCCGCTTGTAGACCTGGCGGAAGGCCGGGTGGCTTTCGAGCACATGTTTCAGCAGCTGGCCCGTCGCCGACTGCCCTCCCTCGGCCATCCAGCAGCCGGGCAAAATGGTATCGCGGTATGGACCCCACACCCCGTCCACGAAGACAGCATTCGGGGACATGACGAGGTGGCAGGTCGAGGTCCCGGCAACGGCTGCCAGCCTGGTAAACAGTTCCTGGGCCATGTCTCGGCGAGGGCCTGCGTGCCCCGGGCTGAAATCGACCTTGGCCCCGACGGTTCCTATCCATCCGGCATAGGCGTCAATCACGCCGCTGCCGATGGGGATCCCGGCGGGCAAGCCCAACTCTGTCGCGGACTTGTCGCATAGGTACCCGGCCAGTTCGCCCGCATGGAGATGTTGACCATTCTGTGTGATGCCAGTGAGCCGCGGTGCGCCGTCCATATATATCTATATATCTATGTATATATCGGCAAGGGAGCCAGCGCACTTACCCGTCCATTGATGCCCCCCATTCTCTCGAACTGCTCCGTGCTGAATTCACCGAGCCCAATGGTGTCCAGAAAGTCCGCCGGCCACCCGGAGACCCCATCCTCGACCCCACGGGGGAGATATCCCTGCTTGCAGACCAGACTGCACAGGCTCCTGCTCTCCCGGCCCGTGGCGAGATGCGTGAGCGCATCCCCTAGGTCGTAGAACTTGCACTTCGCAAACCGCTCGGCCGGCATGTGCTCCTTCAACCACAGGATCTTGGGGATCTCCATCTCGATGGACATCTTACCGCCCACATACTCTAGGACCTTGTGGCCCGTGGCGTTGATTTTGTCGGTCTGGCTGCCCGCTCGGTGATCCAGCCAGAGGATCACGTTGCGGTCGCTGTTAAAGTCCGACCCGGTGATCGAGACCGGCTCGTCGGTATCGGTGGCAAAGACCGCCAGGGAGCAGGTCGCATCGAAGGCGATGCCGCGAACGCGCGATGGTTCGATCGCATTCTCGCCGAGGGCGCGACGGACCGACGAGCATATGCAGCGCCAGATATCGGTTGTGGATTGTTCCTGGTGCACCGGTTAACAGAGCATACGGCGCCGGTCGTGCGAGGAAGGGGGTTCTACATACATAGTACACCTGCTCCGAGTGCCAGAGGGCAATGTTCTCCGATGCCAACCCCACGATATCGCCGGCATCGTTCACAATACAGGCGCGTGCGCTGCCAGTGCCGACGTCCACGCCGATATAGTAGCTTGGTTCAAGGCGCATCGTGTTTGTATTGTTCCGTTCCTCCTGCGCACGCCTAGCAAGCTCCAGTCGCTGTTCGGGGGATGTAGCAGGGTAACAGGAAGGCTGCTGATATAGGGCCCCAGTGTTGTTCCCACGGAAGGCTTGCTTGGTGGTCAGAGAATATATTCCTCTGTCATCATCCATCCACCCCGGGGCAGGGCAATTTCGCCGATTTCGCCGATTTCGCCATCTCCAACCTCCACCGGGTGGAGCTTGGAGACGGCGTTCTCGCCGTGTCTGCCGCGCCCTGGAACCGGGTTTCACGGGGCGCCTTCTCGGCTCCACCCAGGTCCAAACTGTATATAGCTTCGACCATTCGACCAAGTCTTCCCCTCCTCTTTTCCGTTGCGGCATGCCCATCCCTCCCCCGATCATTCCCTCCATTTATTCCCTGCAAAACACCACGATGTCCGACATCAGTCAATTGCCGGTCCGTCCCCGCCAGCTTCTTGCCCGTCCACGGGTGTCGCGCTAACGTTCCTGCTGTAGAATCCATCGCTGGTGTTGAGAGAAGTGCAGCAGCTGGTATTCGAGGATCGCCCCGTGCCGGAATCGCTCGATCCGTACGATGTGATCGTGAATGTGAAATTCACCGGCATCTGCGGCAGTGATGTAGGTTCCTCTCCCGCGCCAGGGCTGGTGGTGGTGGCTAACCGCCAACGTCTCAGGTCCACTACTGGCAGCGTGGCCGCATTGGGCCGTTCGTCCTGACACAACCTATGGTGCTCGGCCATGAGTCGGCGGGCATCGTGGAGAAAGTTGGCTCCAAGGTCACCACGCTGAAAGTCGGCGATGCCGTGGCGCTGGAGCCCGGCGTGCCCTGCCGGCGATGCACCTTCTGCAAGAGTGGCCAATATAACCTGTGTGCGGCCATGGCCTTTGCCGCCACACCCCCCTTTGACGGGACATTGGCCCGATGCTACTCGATCCCGGAGGACTTCTGCTACCGGCTCCCCAGCCACGTGAGCCTGCAAGAGGGCGCCGTGGTGGAGCCGCTCGGCGTTGCCGTGCACCTCGTTCGACAGGCCGAGCTGCAGCCCGGGCAATCCGCAGTGATATTTGGGGCTGGCCCCGTGGGACTGCTCTGCGCGGCGGTAGCCCGGGCCTTTGGCGCCTCGAAAGTGATCGTGGTGGACATCCAGACCGCGCGATTGGAGTTTGCCCGGGGCTACGCTGCGACCTCGGTGTTCCTGCCCGGGACCGATGCGTCGGTGGCTGATAGCGCGCGGCGACTCCGGGAAGACAATCAACTCGACACCGGTGCCGATGTTGTGATTGATGCTTCGGGCGCCGAGGCCTCGGTGCAGACTGGTATCCATGTCCTGAGACCGGGTGGGACTTACGTGCAAGGTGGCATGGGGAAAGAGGAGATTGCGTTCCCAATCACCGCGGCCTGCACCAAGGAGCTGAACATCAAGGGCAGTTTCCGCTATGCCAGTGGCGATTACAAGCTCGCCATTGAGCTCATTGCCACCGGGAAGATTGATGTCCAGGCGCTGATCACGCAGGTCTTCAGGTTTGAGGATGCACGGCAGGCATTCGAGGAAGTCAAGGCCGGAAAGGGGATCAAGACCTTGATTGCTGGGCCGTGAAGGCATGATATCATCCCCACCACCCCCCTGTCATGATACCCTCGTTCCTTTCCGATATGCCTATGTACGACGAACATTAAACATTACTGTATCTATATGTGCTTTTATCCTGTTTATTCTAGCAATAAGAAAGCTACATATCACCTCCGATGAGTTTTGCCACACATCCTATTGCTGAAGCCCGTTCTAAGGGGATTCTAATGGATTAGGTTACAGTACTGGGCCCTTGACTGAAGGTCATGGGTCTCCGAAGCGAGGAACTAAGCATGACCTTTCATAACATAATGCTATAGTCAGATCTGGTGAACCTGATATGACGACATTGAATCCTGTTCACTTGGCCCCACTGTGAGCCGGCGGTCCGAGGACATTAGCTAACATCAGCGCCGGTGACACGTTATAAGTTTTTTTCAAATCGTTAATCGAATATACTAGGTACCTATAGGGTTTTAATGGATACCTATATAGATCTAAAAAACCTATATTTCGTATAAATCTGCATAAACCAAGGCCTTGGTTTGTATAAATCTATTCAATAAATAAGAATTCTATATAACTTCTTCCTATTGATCTTCTTTGCACTAATATAAGTATCTATAGGTAATTATAATAGATTAGAGAGTTAGACCCAAAACCCAACCCATGAGTCCTGCTGAAGTCCGGATCCATCAGAAAATAGCACCCAGTAAGCATTGTTCTTTACTTTGCAGTGGTGATAATAAGACCTCCCAAGAATGAATCCTGCATTAGCTATGTATCTAACATATATATGGCTTACAGAAAATAATTTAACCTCTGAATGACGAGAAATATAGCGGCATTCTACAAAGATTAGTATAATCTGCTAACATCCTTCGACATTAGCTGACCTACTCGTCGACATTGCAGAGAATCTCAATAAAGACCCCACAAAATCACAAGTTGTAGCCCTAGGGTTGTCTCCACTAAGCTGGATAGGGCTCGTCAGAGCAGCACACGCAATGCCCTGGCCCTTGAGCACCTGGTATGTGCCTGGCACAAGTAGTCCAGCAGTGTAGCAGCCGTGATACGTCTCGTAGCGTCGAGCTGCAGATGGCAGTCACCTAACAGCTTGTAGCTGCAATCACAAGGCTAAGTTATAATAACTATGTACCTAGCTAACACCACATGTAGATAAAAGGGGGACGGTATGTCCTGACTTAGGACAGCGGACTTCTGTCCCCCAGCAATAGGATACCTACCTTCTGCAATAACAGTATATAGAGATTAACCCTATACCGTGACGGTATATATTGGCTACCACGCCCCTACTAGAATAAGGGCTTAAACTGGGCTGAGGGGTATATTTATATTATATTTAGACCTCGCCACTACCCGCGGGTGACCCTGATAACCCGGACCGCGACCCGAACCACGCAGATTTTAGGGTCGTAAGATTAGACCCTAAAATAGGGTTAAGATAGGATTATAAAAGTCGCGAACCTATCCTGAGGATCGCGAACCTATTTTTAGAGTTATTAAATATAATAAACTTAAATAAGTCACGTAGAGTATAAGTTATGTAGATTTTAGCTATATTTTTAAGTATCTTACTTATAGTATTTAGAGGAGTAGTTTCTTAATTTAATAATATAGAATAAATTAAATTAAAATAAATTAAAACTAATAAATTAACCGAGAACATGCCATAATTATTTAATTATATATTAAATATTTTATATCTATTTAGTAATCTTAAACACTTACAGACTCTGCCTAATACTCGGTATTATATCTCTAATAAAAATATTTCCTTAGATTTTTAACTATTATCTTTCTCTTTATTATCTCTCATATCGTTAGCTATATTACTTAGGCGTTTTTTACTAAGTATATTTATAGACAGACCCTAGATAGCCTACGAGATAGTTTAAAACTATATAATAAGTTCTTTATTCTCTTTATTATCGCTAATTAGATTAATAATAAGTTATTACTATATTCTCTTTTTCTTTATAATTTATATCTCTTAAATCGAAAGATATTCAGAGAGTATTACTTACTACTCTTTATAAATCTTAAACCGCGATATACACATATATATTATAAGATCTAAAATCGTTTAAGATTAAAGAGATCCTTAATAATAATAATAAATATTTTATATAAAATTAAAAAGCCGCTCTACTTCTACACTACTAACTAGAATAAAAAATATATTACGAGCAAGCCTCGCTATTATAAGAAACTTATTTTAATAATCTCTCTACCAGGCTAGAGGCTGGGTATTTAAAACTATATTTAAGAAATAGATTAATAATTACTCTCTCTAATAAAGCTTAAAGAATATTTACTACTACTAAAATACTTTATAAGCTCGTCCGACTATACTAGCTATAAAATTTAAGACTACTGCGACTCATCTAATATACAAGCTAAATTAAATTTATTTAGTATTAAGCTTACTATCGGAGTATCTAATCTCTAATAGTTCTTAATAAAACTCTTAAAGTATTTCTTAAGAAAGGATTTAAGACTTTAATAATAAGCTGCTTAGTAATTAACTTTAGATTTTAGATTTAGATCCTAGTCGAACGTCGAGAAGAACTTAAGTTTATTTTATAAAAAAAAAATTATATTAATTATATAAATATAACTATTAATCCGGTTAGTATCTTTATAATAGACTAAGAGCTTAAGTCTTATTACTTTAAAAAATATAAACATTACCTACTTCTAAATAACCGTCTTCTATTAAAATTACTTAATCGACTTTTTAAGGTGATTAAATAGTTTATTATAGACTTTGAAAACCCGATAAATAATAATATTTTTTATTTTATATAAAAGCGTTATAAATTAGTAAAAAGACTTAAAAATATAAAAAAAATAATTAACCTACCGCCACTACTCCTGGCTTAAGATAAAGTACTTTTAATTATACTAGAAATAGAAGATATTAAAAACCTATTAAAGCTTCTTCGCGCGTATAAATATTAAGAATATAAAGTTCTATCGAGTAGTAATATCTTAGATTAGAACTAGTTTTAGCTCTTTTATTTATAAGTTATAAAATAACTCCCGGCGTTAAGGACTTATATTAATATAAATTATAAGATTTCGAATCTAAGGTATTAATTAATATTATAAATTAAATAAATTTATAACGCCTTATCTTATCTAAAGTATATATAATCTCTTTATCCTACTATGTCGCCTAAAGAGCTTCTATCCAGTTATTAAATTATACCTACTTAACTCTATTATTTTTTAAGATAGCCTTTATCTTCCTAAGAAGACTTTTTAGGCTAAGCTAGATTATATATATAATATATAGTATCTAAATAATAATAATATTATTTAAGAATTATAGATCTTTAATCGCCTCATAGACACTCTCTATTAGAGTCTTATTATTTAAAGTATTATTAATAATCACTGAAAGCACTTAATTAATAATTTAATATTTTTATAATAAGTTAAAAATTATTTTACTTAAATTTATACTAAAATAAGATTTATATAAAAATTTAAATCTAAATAATATCTCACGGTACTCCCAGTCTTTATTAATAAAGTATCTAGTAATAGCTATAAATACCTGCTTAAATAGAGATATCTAGTAATTAAAAATAAGTAATAATTTAGCACCAGGAGAAAGTATTTAAAAGATAGTTTTTTAATTCTTACGAACTAGCTCTCGAATCTACTAACGTATAATTTTAACGAACGAGATATCTAGTATTAATAATATAAACTAGATATAAAAGATAAGATTACAGAACTCAAGATATTTAAAAAAAAAAAATAGAAAATATAATATAATAAAAAATTTCGCAAGTTTCTATTATTAAATATATATATTAAATCTTCATATAGACGCATTCTGAGCCTAAATATAAAAAAATTAATATAATAAAAATAATAATAAAATCCTAAACGTACAGAATACTCTAATATAAACTTAATATTTAGCTTCTATTTTTTAATTAAGGCAGCTTTCTGACAAGTCATCCTATTATAATATTTATTTATTAAAATTATTCTACTATAAGTCTAACCAGGGTGATTAAGAACCTTTTAATATTACTAGTATATAATCTTTAGCTTCCTATTCCTATCTAAAACGACTTAATTAAAGTATTTCTAACACTTTACACGTTTCTTATTCTAAGTTATCTATTTTTTTTTTCTAAAGTCGGTTTAAAGCCACTAGATTATAAATTTATTACTTATTTTTAAAAAATATAAAATATATATTCTAATCCGGTCAGAGTAAACACGTATAAGATATTTAAGAACTTTTAGAGACTTGTAAAAAATCTATTAACTTTTTAATAAAATAAAGAAGAAAAGCTAAAGTATAGAATTAATAATATATTTAAGGAAATCTGATAGTGGCGTATTATATCCAGAGAAAAGAAATATATTAAATAATTAAGATATATTAAAGCTATATATAAAAAGGGATTTATTAAGACTTTCCTTTAAGGTAGGTAAAAAGACTTAGAGATAAATATATATACTAATTCTATATTATCTAATTATTTACTTAATAAATTATATCTAAGGCCCGCTTTTTATTCAAATTCTTAAGCTAATTAAGTAATTCTTAGAATAGTTAGGGTAATTCTTAGGGTAGTTAGGATAATTCTTAAAATAGTTAGAGTAATTCTTAGAATAGTTAGAGTAACTTTTAAAATAATTAAAATTATTCTTAAAATAGTAAAGGTAACCTATAAAATAGTTAAATAAATAATTAAAAATAAATTCTTTTTCCTGAATCCCATCCCGTAGGAATTATACTTATAGTAAAGTCTTAATACTAGCTAGATAAAAGAGTAAATTATTATATAAATAAAATATAAGTAGTATAATAATAACTTCGTCTAATATAGCTCTTTTCAGATATTTTAAGAGGAAATATAGATAGTATTTAAATTCTGCGGAATATAGTATAACTATATTATATATTTAAAATATATTTCCGCATTCTTATATACTAATTTTACTAACTTTCTATATAATATAATATAATATTTATCTTAGGTCCAAAAGAGGGCAAGCTTAATATTACTATATTAGTAGACTTATTTAAAAGACCTATTTTAAAAAATTACATAGAGGATGGATGAAAATTAATAAAATTATAGTT
>NGZO01000007.1:3435689-3575737 GCA_002215965.1 Aspergillus persii | reverse complement strand
ATATAGTATAACTATATTATATATTTAAAATATATTTCCGCATTCTTATATACTAATTTTACTAACTTTCTATATAATATAATATAATATTTATCTTAGGTCCAAAAGAGGGCAAGCTTAATATTACTATATTAGTAGACTTATTTAAAAGACCTATTTTAAAAAATTACATAGAGGATGGATGAAAATTAATAAAATTATAGTTAGATATATAGAATAGGTATAAGAAATAGTAATATATAATAATATGTCAGCGAATTTATCTATCTTAATTAGAAAAGATATAAAAGAATTATATAATTCAAAGTAGTTAGGATCGTAGTTAGGGTAATTCTAACGAAATTTTATAATTCTAAGGGTTAGTCCGGGTTGTAAAGCTTAGACCTGGAACCGTCCAGATCCGGGTCGCGAGTCGGTAGGAGGGACCTAATATCAGGGTCGTGGCGAGGTCTAATTATATTATGAATTTATAAAGCAGTCACAGACGGCAGAATTCTCTTAATAATAAAGAAAGAAATAGAAATAAAATAATAATATGTCCAGAATATAATATTCTTATATATAATTATATAGTATACTACTATTATAAAGAGTAAATAACACGGTAGAGAACCCGAGAACGAGGAACGGACTAATCAATAAATGTGGGAATCCAGCGCGGGTTAGGTGGATCGCAGCCGAGGGACTAGAACATACGCATATGTGATTCTTCGGGATATTTAGCACTCACCTAATACAAGGGTGGGAACATATAATCATTCAGAGATCATTTCCACTCTACCTACTGGAAATATCAGCCAAATCAAGGGCAAGTATCAAGTTATTCATTTCACAATCTACCCATTCGCAAGTCAGGGTATGCGACCGTCAGTTATATACAATCCAGGTACTATTTTCACCCTAACCCCAGCACATCTGCACCCTATCTTCTCATGCAGTATTATCCGCGCAAATGCTGTCGTCCACTGACATCCAGACAGCTGGAACTTAAGTCGCCTTAAAAGACCAACATGGCGGCCCTGCCCGTCATAACCGCCAGGATTCCGGAACCCAGTGCGAACAGACCAAACCGCCTCATCACATTGTTGGTAGTCGCATGTACCAAGCTATGCACGATGCGGCTGCCGACATACGCCCACCCCAGATACACATCGAGGGGCTCATCCCTGCCGCCCCGAGCCAGTGCCAGCACTAGAGAAATGGCGTAGAACTGGGTGGGCTGCTCAAAAAGGTGATTATAGTTCTCTACCTTCCAGCGTACAGATGCAGGGGTTTGGGCCTCTATCTGGCTCTTGGTGATGGCGTTGTTGTCTGCAATACGCTTTGCCTGTAAAACGGGAATCCGCACAGCGTACATCCACACCTCCATCACGAAGGTCCATGCGTTCAGAGCGACAACAGGGCCAAGAAGCCCGGAAATTGGTGGGCGTGACATGGGGGGAGGGTTGTGGTTTGGTGCAACGGGAGGGGTGGTGCACTTGAAGATGGGGGAAAATACAAGCAGAGCAAGACAGGATTTTCGCGGATGCGTATCTCCTCGTTTATAGCTTCTTTTCCAGCTCGGCGCCGAGGTCCGAGCCAAGGCAGCAACCGAATGTGATTTGCTGACAGGAGGGGACACGAATGCCAAGATGATCGGCCGTATACTCTCTACCATCTGTCATCTCGCTACAGATCCCTGTCATGGAAACCATATGGAATCGAAAAGCGTGGCTGGCAGGTAGTGACGCCAAAATCTTCAGACATGCATGAACCATGACTACAACGTTGTGCTCCCGATCAATACACATACACACATATAATTTATTAAATACGTAGCGGCTAAGCCACGCTACTATGCCGGGGCCGACGATATAGCGAATAGGTAGATCCACTGAACAGGTATTGATCACAAGGAAATCAAGCTTGGGAAACCATTTCACTCAGCTCGACCCAGGTTAATTCTCCCATGAGATATCCTTCTGCGTCACTCGCACGGAGATCCAGCATCATCTCAATTCCGAATCTCTATAGTAACCCAATGAGCCGTACTGAGATATCATTTATTACTTTATATCATTTTAATGCTGTATTAACGTGATCTTCGGCATGTAAGCCCAGGTTCGATACTTCGGTTTAGGGTATCCAGTCCATCCAAGATCGAGGTACAACACGAAACTGCGAGCTGGGTTTCATGGCAAAGATAAACCAGCACGATAAGGGGTCGCCTTTCTGGTAAAAATAAGAATATGACGTACACAGTGAACTTTTCCTATAAATCCCCCTTGGGCTTCAAAGAAATTCAACAATTCTTGGGAGAGAAATGAGTCGCACTCAGGCGTTAATGTTATCCCAGCTTGTAGCATTCTCATCCAAGTCTATGGCGAGTGTTTCAAGGAAACGGGCGGTCATCATATAATGACCGACCAACAAAGTCACCGTAGCCAAGCCCTGCTCTCCCAGAGCGGCCAGGGCCGTGTCAAAGGTGTCTGTGGCTCGAGGCTTTGCGACAACTTCGTCAACAAAATCCAGCAGTGCAGTCTCAACGTGACCTAGCCCTTGGTACTCTCCCGACCTGACAGCCGCTATCTCATCGCTGCTAATCCCAACCGATCTAGCGATCCCTATATGTTGCATCCATTCATATGCACTGCCGCTGAGTATGCCGACGCGCAGAATGGCAATTTCGCGAAGTTTTGGTGGCAGCGGGGATTTTGACAAAGCATTTCCAAGGTTCAGATAACCGCTGGAGATATCCGTTGTTGTCCGCAATAGACCGCGCACCAGGTTGGCTGGGAATGAATTGTAAATCTTCGCCTCAGCCTCGGTGCTGTTCGCTATATCCACGAGTGGAATTCGAGCCATCTTGTATGTTGTAAGAGATTTGCTTATAGAGCCGTCGTCCGCTCTCTTCCTCGTGAATAATGCTCGGATACTTAAAAAGTACCAGCCAGCGGAGAGTACAATAATTGGATAGGAGTATGCATTCTACACTCTGGTGCTCCCTTGGGACGTGTTTAAGTAGAAAGTCTGTCTTCTATGATGTACGCGATGACGTAGTGGATCCTGCACCCAACAGAAAGGTGATGTCACCATAACACTAGTCACTATTTCTCACACCAGTTTACTTTCACCTGAACAATATATTGATTTTGAAACAGAATTTGGAATTGGATACGCCATGACGGAGGTGGCTCCTAACGTTTTCTGCATCAGCGGCACGGCTGTCAACGTTGCGGTACTTCGCGAAGGATCGGACCTGACGCTCATTGATGGTGGGTGGCCCGGCGACGTTACTACGATCGAGACCGCGATCCGATCCATCGGTCATGAGCCCGAAGACGTTCGTGCAATCTTGCTGACCCATGCCCACATCGACCATCTTGGTGCGGTCCAGTCCTTCCATGACCGGTTCAACGTCCCCGTCTACTCGGATCCAGTCGAGGTTCACCATGCCGCCCGTGAATACCTCGAACAAGCCACCGAAGCCGACGTGATGAATGGCCCGAAGCCGCAGACTGCAGAGTGGGTTGAACAGGTGCTCAAAGTGGGCGCCGACACAGATATCAAGATCCCCGATGTCCAACCCATTATTTCCTCAGGTCTAATAGACATCCCGGGCCGACCCGTAGCCATCGCTACGCATGGCCATACCTCCGGCCACGTCGCTTTCTACGTGCCAGCAGCACGCGCAGTGATCACCGGGGACTGCTTGGTCACCGGCCACGCCTTGTCAACCATCGAAGGTCCTCAACCGTGTCCCTGGTTTTTCAATCACTCGATTCCCGGGGCACTTTCTGCTCTGAAGGAGCTGAGATCCATTGATGCCGATGTCATCATTCCGGGACATGGCCAACCCCTCAAGATGCCGATTCAACAAGCAGTTGATCTCGCTCTGCAAGCAGCCGAAGAAAGTGGGTTCGCCAATCATTAAAACGGCCGAATCATGCATGGTAGAGAACACGCCGATGGAGCCTCTTCTCGGAGTATTCCTCCGGGCACTGGTAGGGCCAGCCATCTAAGTAGCTGAGTTATGCCGAATAAATGGGTGTTCATTCTTCAAACAAGTGATTGGACATTGGAATTCGAAAATAGTTTTCTTGCGGAGACTCAGTCTATTGTAATCGAAGTACAGTCAAGGTTATTATTGATCTTGTTACGAGTAGAAATGTTACTGCCCGTAGGGTTAGAGCCTCTCTAGATAAGCGTTACCTGTCCAGGACACTGATTCAATTTGATTAGTCGCCGCGCTACCGTGACTAGCAGTGTTCTTTATAAATATAAGCGGATGTTTGATCTCCAGGAATATTTGTTCGACATCTTCGAAAATCTGCAGATGCTCAATGAAGCCACCGAGGGCCTTTTGTATTCACAATCAGACTCTAAGGGAATATAAGAAGAGAGGCAGAGCATAGAGCCATGTCTGGTAATCTGTGTTCATGTCTCAGAGTACATTTAAGGTCTACAATCTCGCTTTTTGGACAATTCAGTCCCTGCGAGTAATCTACCTAACAACCCCGCCTTGAGGAAGACAGAGAGTTTGAGTACCTTAAACGGCCACAGTTTATAAGCCGGTGAATAAGCCACCGATTAATAGAAAACTGTTCAGATGACAGCGACGAGAGAAGTCTTAATGTCTTAAGAAAAGGTTAGCTAGGATCACTAAAGATGGTATCCTCAGCTAGTATGCGCGGGACTGGCTAGCTCGCTAGGGAGGGGAAGTTAAGAGCACGCCTATTAAGGAAGCCAGCGGGATTAGAAACATCTATGAATCGCCACAAAGGACTATTATGGCCAAAATATAGAGCCGTGCAGTAGAAAGATCACTATAAGATATGCATTAACTTATCTTATTTCTCTCGCTATTCCACAGGGGTCGGAGCGAAATAGAAAGCGAAAATACTATAAATCTTCTGACTAAATATAAATAGTGCTATTTAATCTAGTATAGTAGCGCGAATTAGAAAGACATCCTGTGTTACATTACTAGAGGCCTAGATTATCGGTATATGGCTGCAAACAGTAACTGTCTAAAGCATCCATGGTCTAACAAGCGTCTATGAGAGCGAAGCTTGGATACAGTCTTTATTAGCATGACCTTTTGCAGAAACCTAATTTTGCAAGTCATTTATGGTGAATTTAGTAATTCCACGAAGATTCTGCCAGAGTTAGGCTATCTTAACCCAGGCTTTCTATTGAAGTACGCAATCTCGGAATGACTCGGAGGGAAGAAAGGAACTTTCCATTAGCTAGTTTCCATTGTTTGCAGTTCCTTCTTTACATAAAAGGACTGCATATCTCCTGCATTTTTCATGTATCTAAGAAGCAAGCAGAGATAGCAAGAATTCAGACAAGTCTTCCACTTTGCTCAAAGTCCTCATACGCCGATACTTTCAACCTAGGGTTGCTAAGTCTATGACATAAATATGACGGTTAACTATTTGCGAAACACGAAGCGTAAATATATTATGAGGACTAAGGCATCCTTAGTTCCAATAATATTTTCTTAAGTAAACAATCTGGTCTCCATAAATATAATTACACTCTTAATTGAAGACATCTGTCTTATAAGACACGTGCTATCTTCGTTGTAATATAATTAAATTAAGTATCTTTTATGTCTTATTTCTGGTAACAGCATCTGCACAATATGTATGTATTAGCGTTACTATAGGCCACCTTATACCCTCCTTTTACTCCTTTTATATGATAAATAAATACTAAAACATTTATATAGAACACCACGCTCTACGGGAGTAGTTCTCATTCAGGGTCTAGAAGAGCAATCCAGCTGAATGCTTGTGTCCCAATTGGTAACAAGTTAGTACTTTATCGAGGAGTTCATCATAAGGAAAATCCATTAACATACAGCCAGCCAGTCGATTCGGATCCAAGGTGGTACCACATGCATCTTTTATACGTAAGATGGTTGAAATTCGAGAAGCGATTCTCTCTATATAATATTATAATAATATTTAACAGACACTTGAATTGTCAAGGTTCGGGAGTGGAAAGTCTTCCTGGATGCCGAGCGCCTGGAAACACCCTTGCAGTTCATTGTGCAGCGTAACTGAGGGTAGGGTATGGTAGAACCCAGTATTAGAAATGAATAAATAAGCCACATACAGGTTTGGATTTTATAATCATACCCATAGAAGATTATCACAAGCTGATAGAATGTTACCTGGATAGCTTCTCAATACCATGATTCTACAACTCAAATCCCCAATTAGTCTCTGTTGGCCATCACACCACCGGAGTCCAAATTTTCAGGCAATTTAGTAGAGGGATGGGCCTCAATAAGACCCAGTCTTCCGCGGCTTATATTAGGAATCAGCCCATTAATTATATCCCTCCGGAACTCCTCGACACCGTCCATGCCACGAGATATGTGGATCATTTTCTTCAGGGTATCACCGCCAAAGGTCTCATTGCCAACGGCGCTGGAAATGCCTTTGGAAAGTATCCCCAATTTTCTGGCCGACTCTAAGGCTGGCCCACCAAACTGGTCTGCCTTTTGCAGCACACGAAGGCAAAACTCGACAGCACGATTAATCTCATCCTGCCTAAGTTTGCCTTCGTGATCAACAGAACCTTGAATAACTGAATTTACCTCTGTTAGCTCACTACCCTGGGGTGTTTACATCATATATAACAACTTACCCGGCCTAAAATGCTCGAAGGCTCGTCCAAAGTCACTCTCGCCGAGCTCGTTCAACACATGCTCCCCAGTTCCATAGATCTGTTTTAAGGCACTAGTGACTACCAACAAGAATCGAGTATATCCTTCAGCAACCTTCTTTGTGTGCCAGTCACCTGCCTGAGACTCGCTACAGTCTCCCTTCCGCGCAGCACAGATTGTCACGGCTGCAGAGAGACCGCTGGAAACTGCGAGATGTACTCCTGATGAAAAGAGCGGGTCAATAAAACAGCCTGCATCACCACAGATGCGGAACCCTGGCCCGGCGTAGGCAGAAGAGTGATATGACCAGTCAGATGCGGACTTGAGTTCGGATGTGAGATGTGCATTTTGAAGGAGGCGGGCAACTCCGGCTGTGTCTTGCACGGCTTGTTGGTAAAATTCTGCACCAGACTTCCCTCGCTTTCGGGAGGCAACGAGATCTTTCTTTATCACCACCCCAACCGAGGTCGTGTTATTGTGCAACGGGATAAACCATGTCCACCCACTTCCATCTGCTATCGATTCAGCAGTATACCTTTAACAATGGTTGTGCCTGTATTACCTTTGATCGCCTCAAAATAAGGGTCACCTTCGCGATTGGTTCCCTCACCGTATTTGTAGGCACCTTCCCAATAACCCCAGGTGGCTGTACCCTTGAGGCCTTGGCTGTAATGCCGACTTTTCATATATCGGGTCGCAAGCAACCCTGTTCGCCCAGATGCATCAATAACGTACTCAAATTGGATATCTCCGGTACTGCCATCTTTGCGCGACCAGGAAGCAGAAACCGGACGTCCCATTTGGGCTTCACCAGATGTGCCCCGTTTGTTATCATGGGTCACGAATTTAATCGTATCCACTTTAACACAATCAAAGATATTCGCACCGCTGTCACCAGCGTGCTCGAATAGGATATTATCGGCTTCCGAACGGAGTACATTCCAGGCATGATGGCCGGCCCCACCTGCCGCGATAAAATCGGTGTCTGGCCTCGATGAGCAATAGTTAATAGGTTCATTAACAGTAGTCACTACATACACTCATCCTTGGGCAAGGTCGAGAGAAATTTGAATCCTGCGCCTTTCTATAATCAAAACGATAGCTTCAGCTTTCCGTTTGCTTGGCCTGTAAATCTGAGTATATGCTAATACCTTTTTTACAAACCCATGGTTATCAAACTTTGAGTATACCCCAATGTAATCGAGAAAATACTTCATAGATGGGAGCAAGCTTTCGCCGATGTGATATCTATAGCCTCAATTAGTACCCTGACACACTAGGAAGTGTATTTATACCAAGCCTTCTCTTCCTTACCTTGGGAACTTATCTGCCTCCAAGAGTACTGTGTCAATGCCCTCACGGGCAAGGACAGAAGTAGCGTATGACCCAGCGGGTCCGCCACCCACTACCAATACAGTACAATCGCTAGGAATCGACATGATATGAACCAGCTGGGATTTTCTTTTAAATGAAGATATGATGCAGATAGAAACCAGGGCATTGATCTGGCGGTAGTGATCACTTAAATATAAGTTCTATATAAGAGTCCGAAACTTTGGACTGCCGTTAGCTTTGGCCTGGAATAAAGTAAAATCTGATTATTTGTATTTTATCACACAGTTCAAATCCAGAAACCATGCTTCCAACAGATAGTCAGCTTCCCGTGTCTCTTGGACTCTTTACCTAGGATAGTATCAGTGGTAATATGGATCAGCAAGGGTTTGTTGATAATAATCTATAAAAGCTTACCCTGTACTCACTGTCACTAGTACACAATATAAAATGCCTCTTACGGCAACATGCATACGGGAGACACATAGAAGGTATAGAAAAATACGTCATCTGTACAGGCTCCGATTATCTGGATGACATTTCTTATGGAAGAAATGCCTTGCTCCTACAAACTATACCAACTTGGCCTGAAGCTTATCAATATATCTGCGGTAGCTGTAATCAACTTCTATCCAGGGTCCCTTATTAAGAGTATTTCCTGATAAAGCAGTGATCTACGTAGCGGTCTGCTGCAAAGGGCGTCAGCCCCGCCCCGTTACCCTAATTATGATGTTTCATATTGGTCCTTTACAGATAAGTAGACATCTAAGATAGCCTAAAACTAGTTTTACTCTCAATAAAATATAGTGGCAACTTGAAAACTTAGCAGACGGCAAGTTTACCTCTCTTTTACCACATCCAACTTCGCATCTTGCTAGGTCGCGTACCCCCATACGCTTGAGTGTCAGTCGAAAGCCCCCCCATGACAATAGGGAACAAATAGATCGAAATAGATCAAAACTTCAACATGGTGGAAGCAGGCCCAGACCCCAGCACCTCTCCGTGCTCTGATCCAGACTGTCATAAAAAGCTCCAATCTTCTTTTGCTTCGCTAGTATTGTCATTTTTCCTTGATTTAAAGCATTAACGAGAAGGAAACCGGCGTGTGATCCTGGATAGACAGTCCCTCAGGCTGAGCTTGCTTTGTTCTGTAGCTTTGTGTCTCACCATGTTCATTCCCAGAAGCTATGTGGTTAATTGATCCTGTAGTCATGATTCGCTAGCAACGCTCACAGTCAGCGCAGACGTCCACAGGCAAATAGCGCACTGTGTGGGCCTTCTCAACAGAAATATCATAAATAATGAGGTTGTGTGTGGTATAAATACTAGGTTTGGAGGAAGTGCCGATACACGCACCAACCGCTATGAGCCAGAAAGCCTTAATCCAACATCAAGATGCGGCTGTTCTTCTTCCGAGGGATCGTGGCCTTACTGATACAGCCTCTAATATCGATTAGATAAAAAGCCATAGCCTTCCTTAGCATTTTTACGGGCTGCCATGGTTACCCGATGCAACTCATTAGTACGAGGGCATTCGGCGGTTCGTGTGACCGTAATTAACTATATTCTCGCTTTCCTGGCGAATCGGATGACACCGATAGCACCGCTTCGTGGCAGTATATCTGCGTCCGGGGATTTAACTCCTATTGCATACACTTCAGGTGCCTTGGAAGACAGTCCCGATATCTATATGCAGAAGGGAGCCACCAACAAAACCATTCCAGCCAACCAAGCTGAAAGAGATATGGCTGGTGCCACTTACTCTCGGTCCCAAAGAGGGATTTGGGCTTATCACCGGCACGGCTTTCAGTTCCGGCGCTGCAGGCCTAGTTTTATTCAAGGCTAATCAGTTGGTCCTATTGTCCCAGATCCCCACTGCCATCAACACCGAGGCATCGAATGATCACACGGGATTAGCGCAGGATAGATATGCTTTGTGAACATCCGTGCAATGGATTGGTCCACATATTGAGAATAAGAGTTTAGCTATAAAGCAGGCCACTCTCACAGGACAAATCACAGGACAAATCCATCACGAAGAAAACTTCCAGGCAACATGGATTACATATACAATGGAGAAGGTTATGTCTTCAATGCAAATGCTGGGCAGGGTATCGTTCTCCCAGTGTTCAGAAATAATCAATCCGAACATGAACAAGGGACTACCCCCGAACCTCAGCGTTGACGAGCCGAGTCTGACATTTGCATTCAAAGGTGTGGACATCAATATGGAGTCGTACCTGTCTGAACAGGGCTATCTAAACCAACCAGTTAGCAACCATGTTCGATCTGCAAAGAGGCTCAATCAAAGCCTGAACTTGTTGGCTTTTATTACTTGTCGATATACTGCAGAGACCGTGGAGGTCTTGTCGCTCATGGGAGCAACGCACCTTTATGTGCTTCGTCAAGCGTTGGACCTTTGAGCACTTCATGGAGAGTTTCTGAAAGATGCCCAACCTAAGGTTATCATATCACGGCAGCGCTATTCCTGCCGGCGGTGGGGGATTGCTTAGAAACTTTCCACCATACGGTATAGACTGAGATAATGTCCCACTGGAATAAGGCCAGTTCCAGCAACTTGATAGATTGAAATCAGTCAGCCATGAGCCATTTAGTTGGGGTGCTCTTGGATGGTTTGATTGAAACCAGGCCCAGAGCGTGTACCGGCACTGTTGCCCAGTGGAAGGCTCGAGTAACTGAGACTTTGATTTCGAGCTATGACGCAACCCGGAAGAGAGTCCTAAATGAACAACCCACAAGGTCTTACCTCTGCCAGTTGTCCCGGAATGTATATATGTTTGTCAGGGAAAGACTCAAGGTGCCATTGCGCAAGGGTACTGCCGACTACCCAACATACAATTCAGGACAGAACCAGGGTAAGGACGGCATCGGCTCCCAAATCAGCAAAGTGTACCTTGCAATGCGCAAGGGTAGCTTTCAGGATGTTATACTGTACTCCTGGTAGTTATTACATCCCTGGATGATACATATCAATCCGTTTGGTAATAACGGTATATGAAGCAGTGAGAGTATATTACGAGAAAGAGATGATTTCACTACTAGCCCAGCATTGGTTTTGTTACACTCGAAAACTCTTAAGTTATGGTATATAACATGTGAAATAGGGTCGATCTGAAGTTCATCTATGACTCATCAAAAATAGCACTCAGTAAGAATTTCTGTTTATTTACAATGGTAATAATAACAAGTCCCCAGGATTGATCCTGCATTACCTATGTATACAGTAAAAGTAGACTCTATACAAAATAATTTAATATTAGCATAATACGAAATACAGCGGCAGTGTGCAGAGATTAGTGAATCTGATAATGATATACTTCGACATTAGTTGACTTGGAGACATTGCAGAGACTCTACAATAAGAATTACACAAAAGCAGGTAGTCAATTGATTATTACGACGAGAAAAATCATGATGCGACTTATCTGATCGACAAGGAGCAAATGGCCGAGGTTTTGATGGGTATTGTACTTGTGCTAAAACCCATCCGCTGAGAAATCAATCTCGTTGCCATTCAACCAATCAATCATCTCCCGATACAACATATCTCGTTCCCGACCATAGAGCTGGGGTAGGTTTGTTTTTACAGGGTACCCAAGGCGCCGTATGCTATAGGCGAGATATCGGTACCCCTTGGGCTCTTTCGCCACAACAGCCGCATCGATCTGGGGAAGACGAGATGGGTCTACCGGAACAATCCTATCCTTCTCGTAAATGGGGTGATTGCAAAATATCTTCCAACCTTGGGGTTGCTTTCCAAAGAAGAACACAAAACGACAGTCACTGTCGAAGTAAGCCCGGTACTCAAACCAACGTTCTGGAGAGTAATGTATTTACCAATCGCAATCCCACTCTACCCCGTCTTCGTCCGAAAATCTCCAAGAGATCGTCACCTTCATCTTGTTGATGGCACGGTCACCTTTGATCTCAACTGCATGACCCAGTACCCGATGCATGATGTACTCGCCATTTTGCCACCCATTGGCCCATTTGTTGATAGCTTCTTCTTGATAAAGCTGAAGCCATGAGATGTTAAGAAAGGCCTTCGGATCAAAGATAGCTCGCAAATCCGTCCATTCACATGCATCGCGGTGCATAGGCCACCCTTCGCTCAATTCCCGGATTCTAAACCGTTCAAGGGTAGAGGCATCATCGGTGTTATATACCTGACGGCCTGACGCAGTGGGCGGCTCCTGGTTCAGGCCCAAGCTGCAAGAATCGGGGAGTTTGAAGAGGGCCGGCCTGGTTGTTCCCGAGATACTTTCGGTGGACATAGTGTACAGTACTTGCAAGACAGATGGAGGTTAGGGCAACTTCAACTGTATCAGTTGGAGCGTTCAACTAAGTGGTTGACAAGCTTCCGAGAAAGATTTCCGCAGAATCGATAACACCCACACCATTTTATAGGCGGTTTGCCTGTACAGAGAGTTCATGGTACGTTGCACCCCACGACCAAAGGGGACCATCGTTAACGGCTCATCTGGAATATCCTACGTAGTATTGGAATGCTGGCAAACCATTTGCACTGGCACAGCAAGATCAGGTGACGCGTGTCCTAAGACCTATAGAATGGTCATAATGACCAACACACCCTTGCATGCATAGCCTGCCGAAGGCCAACTTCTAGTGATTCTAGGTGCCCACGCCATGTATGATGCCATTTCCGGTGCGCAATTTCCAACTTAAGCTACAGACCTTTCGTTGGTATGTCTCAAGGAATTCGCCACGACATACTACTAGCGTGCCAATCCCAAGATCATGCAATAATACTAGAAAGTATCTTGATAGGGGGTATAAAAATGTATTTTCATCTCTATGCGGCCTCAATGCAAGCGTTCTATCCGAATCTGTACTGCGGGCATTTAGATATAGGTTACTGCAATACAATTGTTACTTCGTTTCACTGTGCAGTAAGTTTAATTGTAAATGCTAGAGAACCGTGCCTCATGGAATACATATAGCAGTTATTGATCTAATATTCCTGGCCTAGTCCTATTGGGTGTATCCTCCAGGCATTTAAGACGACAAATAATGTCCTCCACTGCATGACAATCAAATCCACCATCAAATACCAAATCTCTTGAGATCGGATTAATGAGATGAAGTGCACTTTGCACGTCATTTCGAATGGTTGGAACTTCCTCTGCTATTGCTTTCAGAGTCCGCATGGTGATTCTAGTATTCGTCCTGCACTGTAGGATTAGCATCGTTTTAGGAAATGCCGTTGGAACGAGACATACACAATCGCGACCAATCTAGAAGAACAAACAAACAGAATACCAGGGCCAAGAGAATCGACTAGTATTGACCATCGTTTTCCATAGCGTTTACGATTATGAAAATTGGTTCGAAGAAGGGCTTTATGCTTTGTATCGCATGTGCTCCATTCCGGGTGTATATCAGACAGGAGCCTTTCCACTGCTAACGACGCATAGCCCCTTCCAGGACCAGTTAGGCCAAGATGGCCGCCATGGCTTTCATTAAATGTCTCGTTCCTGGAAAGCGCTTCGTACTGATAATGAAGGAGCATAAAGCTCGCGCGCTTACGGATATCATCATCCGCCATATGCTGATCCAGTTGGCATAGGTAATAGTACAAGCGAACTAAACTGCCGTAGCTAGTCGTACTGTTAACAGGAACCAGGCGCGTTTCCTGGTGCCATAGCCCGTTCTTGGACCATCGCGGTAGCTGTTGCACTATGTATTGTCTGTAGTCAGGACGAGCGCAATCCTGGACAGCAGATAACACAAACGAGTGAACGCTGGACAGCCGGTATTTGGGGTGTATATCAGGTGCAGAATATGAGGTCTCCTCCGTCCACTCTTGATAACACGGTATCGGTGAAAAGCAGGATAAATTCCCAAGCAGAGTGTGCGTCGATGGGGTATCGTTGGTACCAAACAAGGAACCAGATTCAGTGTTCGTGAGCGCTTCGTCGGTAGACGCCATACCAGTATTCAAGGGGGATCTATTCGAATGACTCATAGCTGTCTGCAAAGATAGGCTCTCTATGAGCTCTAGATGTCCATCGTTACCACCGGATAGGGAACTGCTAGCATTTGGGGACTCGATATACCAGTGATCTAGTACGCCATTATTGAGCTCTCATCGTGTTATTCTTGCAGTATAACTTACCGTCTTGTTGAAGTAAAGGTGAGCTGGAATCCATAGTGACGCACATGTCACTGTTTGCTGCAAAATACATAATCTCCTCAGCAGCTCGCATCTGAGAATCGTTCCTTTAGTAGGCGCTGGGATAATGCTGTTTGGAGTTTAGGGGTAGATGTTTTGACCCACGTTCATTTCATTTGAGACTCCAATACTGGTCTCTTGTATACCAGGCATAAACCCTTGTAAATGGTCAAGCCGCTCACTGGTTCTCTTCAAAGCGCTATGGCGCACTTCAGCCGGGGCGCCTATCCTGGTGGGAACATTATCATATCCATGGATGTATCCAGGGAACCTATCAGATACGGTATCTGGCTCCCTTTCAGTGGCACATAAAATGGTTGATAAAAGCGGATCCCTGAAAGAAGTGACTCAGTCATACAAACAGTGCTATATATTTGCTCAGATAAGCTCACAGACGTTGTATGTTATCAAGGGTTAGGATAGGATAGGCTGTTGCTCCTGTAGCTGATTTATTTTTACGGATATCGATTCTGTACGGTTGTAGACGGGAGGCCAATACTTCTAATTCACAATCCGTTGCCTCGTCCAGGAAGGATCTCACGGCATCACTAAATTTCTCCGAAGCACTACGCTCAGTGGGGGTATTCATATTGAAAAAAGCAGGGTTTGGAGTCGCCGAGACAACTCCAGAAGACATGCAGCACGTGGTATACTGGCGCCCGTCACGATGTTGTAGACTTCAGCCAGAAACCTCGATGAAAGGGGAAAAAGTATGACTGGGAAAGGCCATAAATCCCCCTATATAGGATTCAAAAATTGCGACCGGTAGACGTTGGTCGAAGGTGAACTCCATAGATAGAGGAAAGAAGAGAGCAAACACCAGGCATAGCTCTACATGGGGCTGTATATCACGCAGTAGACCTATCAGGATATCCATTTACCGTCCAGGCTTTTAGCAGACATGCTAAGAAGTTTTGGTTATACTATAGCTGTCAATTACTGGATTTGTCCCCGTCTACCTACGACATGCATCGTCGCGCATATGTGTAATAGCCCCATTGACATCAGTCAATTACCCGCCCCGTCACCTTAGCTGCCTGGCACCAGGTAGGTATGTTCATGCCTTGCTAAACACAAGTAAGGAGGTCATGCAGTGCAACCGTATTCCAACCCACCACTCGCGCCACTTGGCAGATCCAGTAAAATCATTGTTGATGCGTAAGGGTGTCCGTTAACCTTTCGCATGCGCCAGGTAAGGCGGCGGGGGAATCCGCGAACTAAATGGTTCCACATCGGGGATTCTTTCTTATACTCCGTAGACTGGGCTTTGAGGAGATTTCCATACTACTCCCCGCTTTATCCAACTCCTGAACTCCTCAAAGCCCTAGGTAGTTCTATAGAACTTCTTGAAACGTCTCCTATCTAAGGGGTTCCGTGATGGTTCCGTGATGCGACTGTACGACAGCCGAATAACCTTCGTCAGCAGCCCGCGCGTTAGCTGATCGGAGAGATTCCCACACCCAGGCTGTATGACGTACACCAATGTGATCATCATGCAGCAGCTAATCCTGGTCCACCCTGCGGAGCACTATGTAGTATTGTTCTTACTGAGTAATAGAAGGGGTTGGCTGAAATGATACCCTACGCTACTCCGGTGTGCATATACTCAGGTACTTTTGTTGCCATTTCGAAGTAGCACAGGTACGGGGTATATCATTCTTACGAACGGTGGCAATGTCTCCCGTGTCAAGGCAAGTACTAGAGACAAAAGAAACATGGATGTGGGTGATAACCTAGGTCCGCCGAGAGAGTGTTACCTTGATGCCGGTCTGTCGGAAGAAGAAGCTGTTGTGGGTGCACCAGTCTTTCTTTGGGTGGGCAAGTTTTATGTCGTAGCGAGATACCAGAGTATATAGAACCTTGTACACCTCAAGGAGACCCAAATGCTTTCCGATACATACCCGGCTCCCGCCCCCAAATGTCAGGTCGGCTGCATTCATCCGTCGCAGGCGCTCCTGGAAGCATTCTTCCGTCTCTTGAGTGGCGTCATGCAACCACCGCTCGGGGCGGAATTCTTCGGCATCTCCCCCCCAGATAGACTTATTGCGGCCGATGATGTATGGGTTCATCCCGACGATACATCCTGCGGGTACATGGCGGCCGTCGGGCAGGATCAGGCCACCCTGGGGGACGTATCGCTCAAGGAGCATTGCAACCCCTGGATGGCATCTCATTGCTTCACGAATCACAGCATCCAGGTATGGGGACCCCTTGCTCGATGTGTACGACACCACCGACAGGCTTGAATTCGGATCGTGAACTGGAATCTCGCCCCTCAATCGGTTCCAGACCCGTGGGTTCTTCAAGGAGAAGTAGAGCGCCGCATTCAAGGTGACGGCGGTTGTGTCCGCTCCAGCAATCATGTTAATCATGAGATACGAAACAATCTGTATGTCGTCAACCACGTCCGGGAACTTCCGCTTCGCCTCAATGAACCTGTCCAGGAAGTCCGGCTTGATGGGATCATGGTAATCATTATCCCTGCCCTGCATCCGGTCCACCAGGTGCTGGATTGAAATGTTTGTGATATTTCCAAACGAAGGAGGGCCGACGCGGTAAACCGGATTCTTGTCCATCAAATGGTCGAGGATTGGCAGTTGACCCACGAGGGAGAAGTAGTCCATTGCCGTGTCCGCAGTGCTCAGGGTGCCGTCAAAGTCCCAACCCTTATCTAGATAGCCAATAGGCTGACTGAATGTTGCCTTTCCGACGACATCCCAGGTATCTGCACATTGTCAATCGCAGGCCGAAGGGCGGAGAGACGCCGACAAATGTGGAATCTTACAAAATGCAATCCATTGGTCGAGGTCGCAGGTTCTGGTGTCGTCGGGTCCATCAATAAACCGTTCCTCTAGGCAATGACACAGGTACCGTATCATTTCATCAATATGAGGCTCTAGCGGCAGAACCCCTGTCATGGAATAATGCTGGGAGATAGGTCGCTTCTGCCGCGCATGGACCTCGGGTTGACACTCGCTGAAGAGATTATAGATGATCTTGCCGTTACTCTTGGCACTGCTACCATGATAGAACTCGGTCTGTCAATCTTAACGATTAGCAGCATATGGAGCGGCCGAGACAGGACTCATACCTTGATATAGTTGGCTTTGGTGTTATAGATAGTCTTGATCAACTCAGGGATGTCCAGGTCCAACACATTAGGCCCAATGCGCACCACTGGGCCGTATTTCCTGTGTAGCTCCTGGATCACAAGGTGGGATTGCCCCTGGCGCACATGAAACATTCGCCACAGGTTCGTCCATCCTATCAACACAGTCTGTATGAGCGCAACATGGGCCCGATCAATCATAACCGATCGATCCCAGGACGCCATCGGGTGTCTTACCTGCGAGAAAGGGGCCGGGGAAGCGACGTAGAGGAGAAGCTAGATATGTCACCAAATACCAAGCGAGAGCAGTGGCCAGACAACAGTAGACGAGTACGGTGGCGCCCTCTTTGACAGTCCAGCGTGATGTTGCTGCGACTGTGGCTTCCATAATTTCGGCAACATGCAAATCTAACGACAAGAATTTGTGACAGAGATGTTGAGGGAGTTAGAATGCCCCAAAGTCCCGGATTTCGAAAGTTCTCGATATATACGAGGTAGCGGGGGCTGGCTCCCTCCCCGATTGCAGCCATTCGTCTGCAGAACCTGGATCTAGGGCAGGTGACCCAACGAAAGTTGTTCGATTATGCCAGTCTGACGGGCCTAGATCTTTCTCTCACGAACGCACGGCCGAAGTGCTAAAGGCCGCCCCCGTGGCGCTATGGGCCTGTGCAGTGACGATCGAGCGAATGGTGGGCAGCACAACGACGCTTTCCAGCGGCCGGTGGAGCCCGGCATGCAGCGACAGCCTCTGAGTCTATGATGGCTCGGGCATTTTGGACTCTGGAGACTCGATCTATCTGTGGCACGGACTTCTGCACTGTTCCACTGTGCCTTTGTTCTTCCCTGGCCGTGCGCCACCAAGACTTCCCCTTGGTGACAAATATAGGTGGCGCACAAGAGCAACCATATGCACTGGCCGTAACGGGATATGAGCAGCGATAACTTTGGACTCTTCCATTCTCATCTGGGATACGTAGACTCGCAGGCAATCGCTGGAGGTTATTGGAAAGGGCTTGACATGGCTGAGCCGTCGACAGCTCACAATCCGTCTGTTTACTCACCTTGTGTGGTTAACTTCACCGGCCGTGGAGCACAGCGCATTTTGTATTTGTATCGCAGAGATTTCCTGGGTTATGTGCTCAAATAGTCGCTGTCTCTGTTTTTGGTAGTTCTATGTTTCTCCTCTGTTCAAAGTTCTGCAAGGCCGTTAGCTGAGGTGCAATCCCTTCAAGATGTTAGCCGGTGAAGGTACCAAAGCTGTTGCGGTTATGTGGACGATGACTTTCCTCTCTTCCATTTTGGTCCCACTGCGTCTGTACACCCGGGTATATATCATCAAAGCGGTCGGGGTGGATGACCATATATTTAACTTGGCCTGGGTATGTGTACCCAAACCGGACTCACATACTGGTCCATTAATGGTTGGCTCTAGGTCTTTCTACTCCTCTATACCATCTTCATCACCATCGCCGGAGTGCATGGGTTTGGCCAACCCATAAGCACTCTTCCAATAGACTCCGCTGTCCAAGCCATATATACCGAAATGATTGGGCAAACCTTTGCCGTCCTGGGGATGGCCATTGCGAAGCTGTCGTTGGGGTTCTTCTTGCTCCGCATCGTCATTGAACAATGGCATCGGGTATCCATCTGGATCTCTATGATCAGCCTCTCCATGGTGTCGCTGGTTACGGCCGTAATCTTCTGGACGCAACGCCTGCCGTCGAAGTCCATCTACGATCCACGCGTGCCAGGGCGTACCATCGTTTCCGTCACCCCCTTCTCGGTTTTGCTTGGCTGTAAGCACCCCCCTCTCGTCCAAAGTCTTTCGTACCTTCCTCCCTCTCTCCTCTGTGAGGTCTACATGCTAATAGACTCCCCTAGCCTGGTGTGCTGTTGTGGACTTCTACTTCGCTCTTCTTCCGTGGCTATTCATATGGAAGCTCAATATGAAGTTTAAGGAGAAAATGTCCATCGCGATCAGTTTGAGTCTTGGTTTCATGTACGTCGCGTCGGGACTTCGGTCGCTCTGCTAGCATAAGCTGGCCTTCCATGATCAGAGCTTGTGTCTGTGGCATCATCCGGACCATCGAGCTGGGCGGGCTGTCCAGCGCCAACTATACGGGTAAGTATCTCGCGTCTGAGACATTTGATCCGGGACTGACCTCTTCCGCTTCTTCCAGAGGATACGGTAGGCCTAGTAATTTGGTCAGGCGTCGAGCTGGCTGTCACGCTCATCTGCGTTGGCATTCCCACCGTACGGCCCCTCTATCGGGCGATTGTGTATGGGCCCAACCTAGAGGACTCCGAAGGCAAGTACGTCAAGTATGGCGATTCCAACCAATCTTCCCGCTTCCGACTGCGGAATTTAGCAAAGGACGATACTCTGTTCAGCGTTGTGCAGGACAAGAAAACAGAGTCGGGTGTTACTCGTGATAACAGGAGCGATGAGGGGATTCTTCCAGGCCAGCTTGAGGATGGAAATGACACGATCCGTGTTCAGGAGGAGGTGCGGGTGGAGAGAGTCTAGGACATTTGTTCGGGAGTCTGTGGCTACATGTCTAGATTGCTAGTGTGTGGAGAACTGCTCGCGCTCCGTTGCTCTTTAGTTAAATAGTATAGTTACTCAAGAGGCTGTCGGCCTGACGCAGCCGCTCCTGGCCCTAACACCCCAGGATGTATGAGCGTAGAACCCAACCTTTTTTTTTTCTGTCTCCCAAAACAGTCCATGGATCAACTCAGGTATTCTTCGTATATGTTCGTCCTTTCCGGGACAGCCTGCTGGGCTGACCTCACAGCTTCTTGAGCGGTTTTAAGTTCGTCTTCAAACGGATCAGCAACGCCAGCACAGCAGCCACCAACGCCATGCCTCCGGCGTAGAAAATGGCCGGTCGATAATTTCCAATTCCGCCGTGCTCGCCTCCAGACGCACCCAGGATGTATCCGGCGATCGGCGCCCCCTGAATGGTTTGGTCAGTGCGGTCCACCTGTCGAGGGGGAGATAGCCATACCAGCAAATATCCGCCAGCCCAGCCGGTCACCACCATGCCCATGGCCACGGAGACGCGTGCAGACCCGAATACGTTGCCCACGACCGTCGGCATTGTCGAAAAGAAACCGCCGTTGGACATGCCATTGATCACGACGAAGACAATCAGCGGTCCGATGGAGTTCGACACGGGCCATAGGATCAGCATGCTGAGCGCGCTGAGCAGTAGCGACAAAAACAGCGTGTTCAGCGGGCCCAGGCGGTCGCTGCAGAAGCCACAGAGCAGTCGACCCAAGGCTGAGGAGAAATTGAACGCGGCCACGACGCCGGCGCCGGCGCTGGACGCCATGCCCAGCGAGTCCGTGTACAGCGGCAGGAAGAAGGGAGGCACCAGCAGCGGAAACGTGGCGATGGCTCCGGTCGCAAACAGCAGCAGGAAGCGGACATCGCGTAGCAGAGGCCTAGTGCCGATATCAAACGCCGGTTAGTCTGCGGGCGTCGACCGCTGCCTGCACCAGGGAGACGAGGAGGACTTACCATTCAATGAAGGCGCTCCGAGGAATGGGGACGCGCTGTCGGATGAGATACGCCGCCGGCAGCCCGGTGCCCCAAACCAGGAATCCGATGATACGGAAGGTCCAGGCCGTGCCGACGCTGTCGAGCAACGCATTCAAGATGAAGCTGATGACGGCACCCCCGAGGCCGCCTGCTGCATAGACGATGCCGTTGGCAATGCCGCGTTTGGCCCGGAAATACTGCGCCGTGATGACGGAGACGACCATGAAACAGAGACTCGTCCCCACGCCGACAATCACGCCGGCCGTCACGAATAACGCGCCGACGTGGCGCAGAGCAAATCCGCTCAGGACCTCGCCCAAGCCGACCAGAAAAATGCCCGCCACCGCCGACCACTGCGTCCCGATCTTGCGGATGAGACGCGCGTCGATGATCCCCAGGAAGGAGATGCAGGCCGGCGCCAGCGAGCCAACGAAGGCCAGGGTCGACGAGGAGGCGACGCCCTCGCGCACCAGGGCCGCTTGCAAGACGCCCCAGCAATAGGCCGTGCCGATGAACCACCAGGTCACCACGGCGCAGGCGGAGATCACCACCCAGGCATATCCGCCATCCGGCACCTCGGCGTCGGCTCGCAGCGAGGCCTGCAGGACCTCGTCGGTGGTCGAGGCGACTGTGCCATCCCCGGCCGATTTGGGGGGCAGTCGTCCTTCAACGCCGGTGGTCGGCTGGAGTTCAATACCGGTGGCGGTGGACTGCTCCTGCGACGCCATGGTCGCCATTGAGCAATTAGAGATTATGACAACGATGAACGGGGTCACGACGAGCAGGGCACCATCGACGTTATATGAAATTGGGGAATGGGTCCGGGTTCTTAGACCAGCAAACTCTTATATCTGGTGAGACTGGTTGACCCACCGTTCTGGAGCCATGGGTCCATGGGTCTCGCTGGTTGTCTCGCCCGGCTATCCCCGGGCTACACGCCTCCCAGCATGCGACGATAGCTTTGAGATCAAATCAGCTCAACATGGACAGGGTCGTGCAAGGGCCATGCACCTTGTAGAGCATCGAAACGACCATCTTCGCAGGCAAGCAGGGGAGTGCAGAGTAAGGCGTGCGCACCACCGAATGGCCGTTGTCACTCGAAGGGCGCGACCGACCCACACCAGAGACAAGTCGATGAGTCAATATGCCAGGCGGCTTGGCAAAGGCTTTTCGTGCTGAGGAAATAAACTGCCCACTGGAGTGTCGTGGCATCCATAAAGCCCCTCGACGCCGTCGAGGAACACGGGCGCAGTTACCAAGCGCGCGTCCAAGTCATGGAGTCCCCCCGACGAAACGCGTCACGGTGCGAAGTAGCAGAACTGGTCAACTCCCCCTGCATGACTACATGATGCAGGAGTCCGGCTGACACACGCCAAGCCTTCGCCGTCGCTTCGGCTCTGTAGCCACGTCTCCCTCTGCTCACTGCCAGAAGAAAGCAGAAGAACGAGTCCGAAACCTGCCAGAAGCCACTTGGTCTCCACATAGTGCCTGAGGGTTCTCTGCCAACGGTCAGCGATCCTCTACGACTCTACGTGAAGGAAACAAACGTCTTTCGCAGACATTCTATTATACTAGGCTAAGATAGAGAACCTTTCAGGGGGCCAAACATTCGAGTCGCGATCTCGCCTGGGGAATCTGACGTTGATCTGCCCTCGTTCCGTGTCCTCGAGCACTGCTTACAGGTTCCCCTGGCCGGCGTTCGAGGAAGGACCAGTGCCGGCGGCGTCAGCGCTGGCCAGGCTCTCGCCCTTCAGGTTAGAGAGCACGTCCGTGGAGGTGCCGGAGAGTTCACCGGAGTTGGAGAAAGAGTTGGCGACGCAGGCACGGTCGATGTAGGAGCTGCAGGTGTCGGAGTCACTGCTGGACGAGAAGAGGGCACCGGCCATGGAAGACTCTTCGATGGAGGCAGTCACGTCGGCGAAGGTGTTCCCCTCGGCGAGGACGTAGCCTCCCTCGCCGATCTCGAAGGCATGGTTGGAGTTGTCGTTCCAGTAGTTGTTGACGGCGTGCAAGTAGGTGTTACCCTGGACCTTGGGGGCACGGCCGCTGGTCTTATAGAGGTAATTGCCCTTCATGGTGACCTTGTCGCTGGAGCCGTCCAGGTAGACGTTCCAGTAGTGATGGCCGTCGCAGGTGGCCGAGTAGTCCGACTCTCCGTTGATGTAGTTGTTGGAGACAGTGACGCGGTTGTCCGCCTCCGTGCCCAGCACGTAGTGCTGACGACCAATACGAGCAGTCTAGGGGACAGCATCCCGGTCAGTGGTCGTGTTTCCTCGCTATGGTAGCTGCCAGGCTCACAGGGGCTCTTACCGTGACGTGGTCAATCCAGACGTTGTCGGCCTGGTTGATGGTGATGGCATCACCACCCCACACGTACTGGGGGTTGATGTCGGTGATGGCAATGTTCCTATAGCATCTGGTTAGCAACTCCATTTCTCGCTGGAGGATAATCGCTGCCGGCTTAATTACTGGACGATGACATTCTCGGCACCGTTGACGATGCGGATACCCTTGCCCTTGATGGCACCCTTGCTACCCTCGCCAATCAGGGACTTGTTGGAGCCCACGGTGATACCGAGCTGGCCGGCGTTGTCGTATTTGACGTCAGCAGTAGGGGCGTCGGCCTCGTAGTTGGTGCACCAGTCATCCTTGTTAATGGCGAGCTGGCAAGCAGAGCCGGTGCCCCAGGGAGCGCAACCGGTCTCCGAGGTGGAGCCCTCGGTGCCGGTGAAGTCGAAGGTCTGGGAGAGCACGATGACGCGAGCCTCGTCGTCACCGAGGTAGGAGACCAGCTCGTCGGTGGATTTCGGGTAGACCGCGGCGGCATCACCACCACCGGTGGCAGCGGAAGCAAAGCCCTCGGCGGTGCCCTGTACGGAGGACGCGGCCAGTGCCTTGGCGCCGAGGGCGGCGAAAGTGGTAAGAACGGCGGCGTACTTCATTATGGAAGCGCAAAAACGGTATAAGGTGAAGATTACGGGACAGTTGAGGAGAAAAGACCGACAGAGGGCAACAAAAGAAACGAATGAATGACCGAAGTGAGTTGGGTTGAGGAAAGATTCAATCCAGCAGAGCAGATCCTGCGGCACTTATATAGCTTTCTTGTTGCTCCAGCTTATTCAAGTCTTCGACCGAGTTCACCTCTCTACTCGGCAACCCCCTTGGTCAATTCCCACAGCTGATGGCTCCCAAACGACCTGCACGAAGCCATTGTTTGGGAGCAGATTGAGCAAAGCCTGTGGTACGTGGGTAAACTCGCCCATGGTTATCCCGAACAATATCCGCCGTTGAGAATGTCCCAACTGGACATGGTGAATCAGATGCTGATCTCCGTGCAGTCCAGCTTCGTTTGGGAAGGGGATCGACAGCGTCGAAGGCTCGCCTGAAACATCTCCACCGCATTCATCCGGGTACGGAGTGTCTACTCTGTTGTAGTCTACGGAGCACATGGTAGTTTAGACTACCACCTGCGGACAGGACCACCGCCACCAATGCTAAATCTATTTGATTCATTAAATGGTCAAGCGTTTCGGGTTGATGGGCAGCTGAAGGTGTTTGTCAGTCTTGACTGCTTTGTTAAAAGCGCTCGGAAGTTTCCCGATTCAGGATAAGGGAAGGACGCGGTTCGGGTGATGCAAGTCCCGTTACGACCTTGTCAGATTCCCAGAGCGCAATTTCCGGTAACCTTCTGTTCACAATTGGTGTGGGAGAGGCAGTCATGCCCAAAAGCCCAGGCAGGTGGGGTTGGTGTGGTCATAGAGCCCTACCGGTGTCTCTCGCAGGGCAGAACAGAACAGAATATGTTCTGCCTTGAAACTGCAGTCTTTAACGGGAACAGCTATCGAGCGGCTAGGTACACGAATGGCTTTGCCTCTATTGCTGCAGCGAGGCCTGGGTACAAATCATCGGTCTATCCACCGTAGCCCTAATCTACTAAAGGTTCTCCACCACCAGCACGATGCCTCTGCAGCGTTCAATAATACTGAGAGATGAGATTAACCATGCATATTGCATTCCACAGTGCATCGATCTTGCCTCCTCTGAATGGACGACTGTTAGGCAGCGGTCTAGCACCGAATTTCGCTGTCGATGCATGGGTTCCACGAAGCTACCCCGAGTCTTGCTCAATGTTCGGCATCACCTTCTCCATTCTTGAATCCCGACCCCCTCCGTCACTGTTGAGGTGTCTGTCCCATAATGGCTTTACTTCCCGATCGGTCCTTATTACCGTCCATCACTAATTGGGAGTCTTGCGCCCGAACGGCCCCAACATACGCTCTAGCTATACTCATACCTAATTTCTCTACGACCATCACCCTTCGCAATGCGACATCAGGTATCCCGGCGCCTCTTGGTACTCGCAGATAGTACTGGTCTCCTCGATCTAACTCGGGATGGGTTTCGGCCAACGTTGGGCGCCTTGTAGTAGTGTGTCTCATGTACTGTATCTTCACCGGCATTGACTATCCAACTGACATCGCAGGTTTGTCATGAGTTTGGGGCGCTGACCAAGCGGCAGGGTCAGCGCAGAAACAAGAAAGGAGTGGGAAAAAAGAGAAAAGAAAAGAAAAGAGAAGAGAGGCACGAAGGGATTGGATGCATCGACTCCGCTAGTTTAATTAGAGTGGACCCACGGACCATTATACGACTTCCGTCGCTTTGTCCTGCCCTGTGGATCCATTCCTTCCTGAATCATGGATAATGTGATACGGGGTGTCTCGGGATCGACGCTGCGGCATGTAGGCATTCAGGCAGAGTCATGCTTAAAGACGCTTGGTTCATCATGGTCGCATATCAGGTTCAGATGTGGTTTGCCCGTTGCACCCTTTGCATTGTGGTGGAAATATGGCCTCGGTCGTTCCCCTGATAATATGATAGAGAATATCGAATTGGAAGATGGAAGGATACCTCACTGGCTTTCCGCGAGGATCATGCCAGAAAGTCTCTTTCTCATCGTCGACATATTTGGCGGGATCTAGGTACAATACTCGGGCATGCCAGGCAAGGATCAACCAGGTATTAAAATTGCAGGAAAGGCTTCACAGTCCTGCGGCTCCCGACATCTTACGAGCAAATAGCCTGTAGGACGGTCACCCGTCGCACAAAGACAGCGTTAATAGGCGATATTATTATTGTTGAAAACACTACAGAGTAACCGAGGATTGTCAATGGCCGATCTCATTCTCTGACTGCTCCATTTCTTCCGCCAATCACGGCTTGGTGGACCCAGGAAACTGACTCGAGAATTCAATCTGGGGTTTTATATGAAGTTATGAACCGGGCAGTTTACTCGCCGTCAGCGATCTTTAGAGTTGTTATGAGGCTCGGGCTTGTGACTCTCGCTTGCGCGCGAGGATCTTTTCTTTTTTCGTCCTGGATTCCTAATTTGCCTACGCTACTGAATAGGATATTTAATGCTTTGCGGATCAATATTTTAGATACCGAGTTTTCTTTCTTGCCTTCATATACGTATGCGTCGTGTTCAATAATATATTCGCTCAAGGCTCCAGCCTTCTCAGAAAATTCAATATACATACATGCATGCAGATCTATAAATCAAACCTTGCTCGGAGTGAAGTCTATGATCGAGCTTCTGGGAGATAGCATCCCATGCAGAGCTACAGCCTAACAGCGTATAATGATCAATCACTGCCCTCTTCACGAAATATCGTTCGATCTAGGTATACGACTGCCGGATTTACACCGATGCGAACCTTTCCTGCCATCCATCTCCAGCAACATCGCAACCAGGGTCTGCCACATTCAGAGGAAAGGCCAGGTCCACAACCTGGTGGATTCTCAATCTTTCTTTCACACATGCAGCGATATCTCTAATTTTGGCCGCTTCATCAGAACATATGTGTGGCAGGTCGAGCTCACCATTCTTTGTGGCACAATCAACCTCCTGTTGCTAGGTCTCAAGAACGGAACTGTTGTCAAGTATGTGATAAAATATCCCGGTATGCGCGATTGCGTAGTATGGCGTCCTGTCAACCTAGGTATTAGGTCAACCCGTTTGCCTAAGAGACATATAACCACGCAGTTAAACCTCACAAACCGCCATACGCGCCGAGTTTGGCGTCTTTCATATCGATGTCTAACTTTCAATCCGTAATGCGATATATCTGGGATGTAAAGCTTGCCAGTGGCATTGTATGCGTACCTATCACTAGGCCGTCAGTCCGTCAGTCGGCTTGAAGTGTTGCATTTGGCTGGGCGCATTCTACATTCGGAGCATAGAAAAGGATCGGATTTCTGTTGCCTCGCGTTATTTATCTCCCCATCGCTAGTAGTGAAATGATCCGGGTATCCCGCTGTTGCTATAGATAAGTTCGGGTTGAGATACAGCCGAATGCGCAAACTGATCCCTACTAAAGGGTTAACGAAGCAATAGATAAAGTCCGGTCTACATTAACCAGTTGTGAGACAGGAGGACAGCCATAGAGACCGCATCACCTTAGTGAACCCAGGCTTGACCCCGTACAATTCCCTAATCTCTGCTAGGTTGCTGTCTACGAGTTCATTCGGCTTGATGCGCATCTCAGGACCTGGTTTGCTTACGTCGGAAATTACATGGCTGTTGGGCTGCTTCACGTGGGCTTCTTGTGGGTTGCCCTCGCAATATATCCCCTCAGATCAGGGAATGAAATTCGTTGGTGTGTTGTCTTAATGTCATATTTATCAGCATCTACCGTATTTCCTCAGATGCAGGAAGGAGCCAGCGAAATACATATTTTCCCTGCTAATGTAATCTCGATCAAAGCTGAGCAGCACAAATGAAGCTGGATTGTGACAAACAAATAAAAGTAGATCTATTGAAGCGCTATATTAATTGTTTATTTACATTTATATGTTTCACTGTGCATACCCGTCGTCTTCGGGTGGTGTACAGCAAGGGATCCCGAGCACGGGGCTTTATTTGCATCCCGGGGCGGGAAGTCACTGCAAACGAATGGCTGACAATCGATGCCGTTGTATTATCGTAAGAACGCGAACAATTATTGATCAGGTGTTCTGGCGGAGAGGATGCCGTGTGAGGCATTTACTCGGTGTAACGGCAGCCGTTGGGGTTGGAGGTGGGGATGACACGAGCCGCGATGCCGACACAGTCTTTGTTGCCACCGGGGTTCTGAACACCGGCGGAGGCCCAGATGCTCCAGGCACCGTCGATGCTGTTGGGGCAGGCAATCAGGCTGCTGCCGTCAAACTGGAGGTGGCCATCCTTGATGGCCCAGCCCTCACGCTCCCCGTTGCGGGGAGTGGGCTGAGCACCGGTGGTGTACCCAATCTTGCCCTGGCCTAATGATCCGAGTTAGCATTTAGGCGGATCGATCGATCTCCAACGAGATGTCATGCCAAGAAATACGTACCCATGCCGGAGCGGTCGACGTAAATCTCCTGGGGAGTGGCGGAGGCGTCGTAGAGGTAGAGAGCGCCGTCCTGGATGTAGAAGGTGGCGGACTGCTCCTTGGGGCGGGCACAGCTGGCACCCTGGTTGGGGAGACCGGCGAACAGGCTGCTCTTGGCCGCATTGAAGCCGGCGTTCTGGACACCGCTGCCGGAGTGTATGGCGATGACACCGAAGGTGTTCGGCTCGGAGGCCTCGGCGGCGGGCATGGCGGCGGCGGTGGCAGCAGCCGTGGAAGCAACGAAGAAGCGAGAGAAGTGCATGGTGGCTAGATTGAGTTGTTTGAAGATTTGGAGCGAAATGAGGGAACTAGATGTGGATGAGTGTGAGTGATGGTAGACAGGATTGGAGAGGGGAACAGCCTAGTTTTATAGCCAACAGAAGCACCTCGATCGCATCGATGAGCCTGCTTATGGAGCACCAAGCACCGAGTCTCTAAGAGTACAGAGTAGTAGCTAGGAGTAGTAGCTAAGTGTAGTGACTTGTCCGGAATATCACCGACTGGAGTAGACCAACCAGTCAGTCTGGCGGGCTACGGGAGATGCCGTCATGCCGTCATGCCTAAAATGCCTAAAATCAGAGCCTGTGCTATTCTTAGGCTCTCCCAGCGCTGATTCGCCCTGACTTGCAACCGTGGAGCCCCCAGGCGCCAACCCCAGAGGCCTTGTTTCAGACGCGATCGAGACATTGTCTCAACCACCGCCTCTTCTCTGCGTTTCGGTGCCTCTTCGCCCTTCGACTTTCCTGTTTTCCCTCCTCTCTAGTCCACATCCGGTTGGCTTCCGGTGGGGGAACCAGAAGGCCATTGACAATCAATACCGATTAGGCACGGCGGCGCAGCCCCCGTTTCCGTCTCCCGACTCCCTGAGTGCTGTGGTTGTCTCCAACTGAAAATAGTCTTGTCAATAATTAGTTGATAATTTGCTATGTCTTTCGAGGTTGTTCCCGGTGTCCCCGGATCCCGTCGTATGATTTACCCAATCGTCATGGCGTAGCTGGACTGACCCCGGTGGAGTGTGGCTAGAGCCTCGGTTGATCGTAGCATTCATCGTTGCCACTCAACTCCAGAGTCCAGACTCGCTGCTTTCCCTGGGTCCTGTGATTGTTTTTGATGCCCGCCTACAGAGTATGTACTCTGACTAGTAGAGTACTCAATCGCTTGATTGGGCTTTCAAACCAGCCGACTAAGTCCCTCCGAAGGGCAGTTATCTGTTGTTTGCTATGGCTTAACAGTTCACATCGCCTCTCGCCACGGTACACGCCGGGGGTGCCTATGACCCTATGTTCCCTTTATTTACCCCCGAGTGAGACCTGATGAGACCTGCTGGACGGACGACGACAATCACCTTCCTAATCGAAGCTTGTCCCCGATATGTGGGGCGAGCAGATCTGCAACGTGTATCTTTTTTTTAACCGGCGTACTCAGAGTGGTACTTTGTGCTCACTTGCCATGGGACAGCCGATGCTTCGTCCGACGTCGAGATGGAATGCAACATTTGGTATTCCGTGGTGCTCAGAGTCTCAGAGTCGTCGTAGCGGTAGTGGTTACTAGTAGGCAGCACGGATAGCACTGTCGGGGAATCTTCGGCGCCCATTCCTCATACTGTCTGGAGCTCGTTGCGTGCAGGACTGCGAGGAGAGTAGCCACGGCCCGTGAGACGTTGCACTTTGCCGGCTTGCAGCAAGCAGTGCGCGCAATTAGCACGCCCTGTGCCAGTCAGGTCTACGGAGCACCACTCAGCAGATGGTCAACCGAGTCAACCCATGTATTCTAGTTTCCCTTTTCTGCAACGGTCTTGTACAGACTACCCCTACTCGTAGTTTAGCATACATCGACGATTTAGTCGTCCTCTGGCATAAAGTTCATCAGTTCTTTAGTAGATAGAGGTTCCGACGATCCCAATTAATCCCGCCGTGGAGTTCGGCAATTTAATGCATCTGCGTTTACGCTATCTATTCACTGTAGGCTGGCAGTTCTGAGCTGTGAGAAGGTTTTCCATCTTATGAGAGTTACGAGTGCAGAGTCTGTGACTTGTGCAGACATGTTGGATTAGCCTCTGCCAAGGTAGTGCTGAAAAGTTGCTAGAGCGCGTGTTGGAATATATTTTCCCGGCACTTGAGGGCCGAGGGGGATACAAACCAAACAGGGAACCGAGCAAGAATTACACCAGGGGACAGAGATTTAACGTCCAATGAGGTTGTAGAGTCGTCCTTAATAATAATATTCAGACATGACATCACCACTGCATAGGCGATCTAGTGGCCTGAGGCACAAAGGCAGCAGGAGAGTCAGGTGATGTCAACAATCGGCGCGTCGCCCTGTCTTTCTGTCAGTTTCTCTCCTCCTTCTTAACCACTACTCCGCACTGAGGGAACGTGCCATGCACTCGGTAAACGATTGCAAAAACTACGGTACCCAGGATCTATCATTTGCACTTGCGCCCGGTCATCCACTGGCATATGACGGTAGGAAGTATACCGTATGGGTTCGCACTGCAAAGTATTGCAGGCATTCTCGGACCTGCAGCCATTTTTGCAGCCTCACTTAGTGAGCCATTAGATTCGCTACACTGCCATCGTTTGTATCCTCAACCGAGCTCTGCGGCTAAAAAAGGCGGCAGTATCAATTAAGAAGATTTGGCTATACTCATGTTGTCACAGATCATAGATCACATAGAATACATGACAAAGAGAGCGCAAGTTGCCAGGTCATACCCTATGGAGTATTCTCAGTCGAAGTCGGTGACCTTGTGATGATATGTCAGCTCTTTCATTTGACAACTCCGTATAAGAGGAACCCCTTTGTGCCCCTATATCCACTTTGATCCACTTGCTGAGGTTCTCCAAGGAAGTTCTGCCGAGCGAGGAAAGAGGACGATGGTAAAACTTCGCCCGGCATGACCCACCGTCTGCTACAAGTGGCAAGGGAGCCCTCCGATCCTCCTCTTCGCGGTTTTGACATCTCCATCCTCCACATGGAATAACCGGCAGATTCCGCGATGATTTGCAGACGTGCTGTGATGCACATGGCCTGTGTTTGATATGCATTCCCTCCGTTGGATTCATGTATCGCCATGCCGTCAACATGCCACGCAGCTTTGATAGTGGAGATACCCAAGAAATGCGGACCCACGGAGGGTCCGCTGTCTTAGATGATTATATCATTATATCCCTCAACTCGCCTTTAAGGTTTGTTGGCCGTTGGAGTCGAACGCAAGTCTAACTACGGAGTAAATCGCTCATCCCCCCCTTTTTAGGCTCTCAGAAGTCGCCCGAGCCGGGTTTGGTTCGGATTCGCTATTCGAAGTCGCAGACAGCGGCTTGGGTGCATTAAAAGGTAAGATTGCTGGGCGATTTAGTGTATGGACATTTTGAAATAGAGAGGCGGCGAGGCATCGACATTATCGAACTTGCCATCAGTCTCATCACAATACAAGATAGATAATCTTCTCCACCAATTGCACGGAATGAACCTCGTTCGCGGGAGGTAACCAGGTTATTGTTTCTCGATCCATTTCTGGATTACACCGGCCACCTCATCACTGTTCTTCTCCAGGAAGACCATGTGGCCGTTGCCGTGGATGCCGAGGTCGCCCAGTTGCAAGTGCTCTACAGAAACGCCTGCCTGCCTGAGAAACTCGGCCGTGCACCAGTCGTAAGGGGCATGGTAGGAGGATTCGGTTGTCAGCAAGGCAACGGGCACCTTCTGAAGGTTGACCAGCTTGCGAGGCGCCGGGTGGTCAGCCTGAAGCACGCATTCGTCGCGAGTGGTCGAGTTGCTGGGTATCTTTTTGAGCGTGAAGTCGATTTTCGGGTTGGTAACGGCGGGGGAATAGGCCAAGGGAATGTCGGCCAGACCGTAGGCCAGTGAGGAGGCATTGGCCGTGGCGCCGCCGAACGGAGGCCCGGAAGGCTCCAACGAGATAATGGCATGCACCGAGTCGGGCCGCACCTCCGTCAGAATCCAAGGCATGATGCCGCCCTGCGAATGCGACAGCAGGATCACCGGGCAGCCAATGCGGTCCAACAGCGCCGCTCCGGCCCGCTGCACGGTGACCTGCTGGCCTACAGCCTCCCCGAAAAAGTCGACCGTGGAGGCGTAGTAGGTGTCGAAGATCTTGTCGCCCATAACGCCGGTGCCGGGCCACTGGGTATGCAGCGCCGCTTGAGGCCATTGCATGTACTTCTTCGGCGCTGTGAACAGCTGCTGCAGCTTTTCGGCGCTGTACGTCTTCATACTCCCATTGCCGGGGACGTGAGGGCTGCGACCCCGGAAGGTCTGGTCGAGCAAGTAGCACTCATAGCCCTGCTCCAGAAAGTACGAGGCCCAGCCGCGCCCACCATCCGGCTTGTTCAACCAGTTCTGCGAACGGAGTGATGTCAGTAACGTCTTCCGGAGCGGGGAGTTGAGTCTGATCTGCAAACGTACAGTGCCTGTCTGCGCCTGTCCATGGATGAAGACAATAGGATGCGGCTTGGAGGCTCCTCCCTGGGGGGTGAGCTTCTCCACGTACATCTGGTCTGCGAACAGGTGATCGCCATCGGCATTCTGCACGTACTGGCCGCCCACATACAGGTACTCGCGGTGATAGGCAACCTCGGTGGAGGACGGGTTGGCGGCGACAGCGCTGCGTGCGAGACTTGTCAGGGCGATCAGCCCTGTCAGAATGCCATGGGACCACATTTTTGGCTGCAGGGATCAAAGCCGAAAGACCAGGGAAGGGGGGAAAGGAAAATGAGCAAGGATTAGGGAACATCAAGAAAGCAGCAGAAGGTTCTCAAAAAGCAACAGCAGAGGAGGGTGGAGCGACCCATCGAGGAGCGTCTCCACTGAATGGCCGATCCTCATTTCCGATATTCCAGATCTATCGGTCAACCACAGTTCGAGGCGGATAAAAGCCCACCCAGACCTCTGGTGCGCCGCCGTCAGCGAATGGAGGTCGCATCCTGGTATGAGAACAGTTGGGGGCGCTGGGACAAAACCTAAAAGTTTAAAAGAATACGACCCCGAGATGAAAACCCTTAGTAACTAGCAGACCTTGGGTCAATTGGTGCCCTCCTGGCTTCTCCTAGGCGGCTTTCTGATTTCTCCCTCTCCTATCCGTGGAGTGCCTTTTATTGTGGGCATTGTCCGCGTTTCCCTCTCCCCCAGATGCCTGACTGGGTCCCTGCTCGTTTATCATGGCGGACAAGACGCTGGTGCTGCTGTGGCTTTTCACCTGGCTGACGGTCAGTCTGATTGCCACGCGTCTGCTGCTGCGCAAGGTACGCCGCAAGCCTTTCGTCCTGGGCGACTACCTCTCCTTCGCCGCTATTCTCTGTGCGTTGGTCCGCCTGGCCCTGGTCCATGTCATCCTGGTCTGGGGCACCAACAATATGTCGGCGGACATCCGCCAGACGCACCATTTCACAGACCAGGAGATCCACCAGCGTGAGATCGGCAGCAAGTTCACCTTGTGCAATCGAGTCTTTTACAACTCATAGTATGAAGCCCATTCTGTTCGGAAGGCGAGGGAGAATGGATGAAGGGGGGAGGGAGACAGAGACTATGGACTGACCGGTTCGTATAGTCTATGGATCCAGAAGATTGTCTTGCTCGATACCTATCGGCACTTGATTCGAAACCTGTCCTGGGAGCGACCGACCTTACTGGCGTACATGCTCATCTTTGTCGCGACGTACATCACCGTCCAGATAGTGACCTTCACGGAATGCGACCCATTCAATCATTACTGGCAGGTGCTGCCTGATCCAGGTATGTGCCAGGTTCATCGGAATACCGCGGAAGGATGATGGATGGCTGATTCGTTGAAACAGGCACCTGCTCTCAGGCCCAACTGCAGCTGATCGTTCTGGGGGTTCTCAATATCATCACGGATGTCATGCTGATTGCCCTGCCCGTGCCTGTCCTTGTCATGGTGAAGCGATCGTTTGCCGAGTGAGTCGTCTTGCTCTCTGTGTCGGTATCTATACACTGACAACGTGCGCGATAGAAAAATGCAGCTTGCCGCCCTCTTTGCCATCGGCCTGTTTATCGTGGCCATCACCATCATCCGATTACCACAGAATGCCCGACATTCGACCGTCCAGGTCAACCGCACGACCTGGGCCAATGTCGAACTGTTCACCGCCGCCATCGTGGCCAACGCCCCCGTCCTATACGGTTTCTATCGCGGCGGTCGCGAGAACTCGCGGTCGAGAGCCACCAATACCGGTACAGGGCCGCACTCCTCGCGTGATCGGGCCCTGGCCTCGCAGGACCAGCATTGGGAGATGCATAAGGTCAACCATCCACGACGGACGTCGGCATTAGGGTCCAAACTGGCGACGCGCCCGGCGCATGCCTACACGGAAATCCACGGTGAAAGCAGCGTCAGCGTGGAAGCCCAAAAATCATGAAGACGGCGAGTCGTTGGGGGGATGAAACATAAACCGAAAGTATAATTAGACCGTAATAGCCTCGAGAGATACATAATACAAGACGAGCCAGTGACGAGGATTTAATTTCTTTGCCGGCCGGACTCCGTAGGTGAGCCAAGGATGGGAGGGATCGTATGAAGAGCCTTCTTCACTCGTTGAGGAACATCATTCGCCTTTTCCCCGACTTGCATCTGCGTTCCTGACGAATTGGCTGTCTTGGCCCTGCTTGGCGTCTCGGGCTTCCCACGGACTTCCGCCATGGAGTGTCGATCTGCAGGCGGCCGGGTGCAACCATGGCATTTCTCGGGCTATTCACACGACAGGTACGGCTACTCTGGAGGAGAAGAATGGTCAACGCGCACGAGAGATGCAGTTGCATGGCTATGGAAATCACAACAGGAACCTTCATTTTTACCGAGAAGGGCGAGGCAGGTTGAAGGACCTGGACAAAGGGGGGCCGGGGTGAATTAACCGGCGCCGGCATTGAATACTGTGTCATGTCGATCGCGTTTTAGGCCCATCCGCCGTCGCACAGGCACAGACTGTGCTGCAAGGTTATTCGAAATACGACGGGACTCCGGCGCGATGCAACCTGGGGCTCGTGGCCTACCAACGGCGCTGTATAAAGCCAGCCAGGATTCTCCCTAAAAGGGAACCGACTCTTCCTGATTACGCTGGACCACCCTCCATCGTTCTTCTTCTCCTGCCCCTAGACCTCACCATGAGATTCCCCATTTATGCAACGGCGCTGGCCGCTACGGCGTCTGCTCTTGCCATCGGTGAACGAGCCTCGTCTGAGGATCGCTACGTCCTCGAGTTGGCCCCTGGTGTCACCAAGGTGGTGACGGAGGCCGAGAAATGGGCCCTGAAAGCTGTAAGTACCATTTCCCGTCAGGAGCGATTGCCAGAGTGTGGATGCGTTTTCTCACGTTCGTCATTTTATGCAGGAAGGCAAGCAGTTCTTTGATATCACCGACGACGTCAGCACCATCAAGACCGCCAACCTCGCCGGGACCAAGGACTCGCAGCAACAGAAGCTCGCCGTCACTTATCCCAGCCATGTGCAGTACAATAAGACCGTGCAGAAGTTGATCCCTCAGCTCAACAAGGCCAACTTCGAGAAGGTGCTCAAGCCCTTCTCGGAGTTTCACAATCGTTACTACAAGAGCGACAATGGCAAGAAGTCCTCGGAATGGTTGCAGGACCAAATAAAGTCGGTCGTTGATGCCAGCGGGGTCAAGGGCGTCACCGTGAAGCCCTTCAGTCACTCCTGGCCCCAGTCTAGCATCATCGTAACGGTCCCGGGCAAAAGCGAGAAGACCGTTGTCCTCGGAGCCCATCAGGACTCGATTAATCAGGCGTCGCCCTCCACCGGCCGGGCTCCTGGTGCCGGTAAGTCGACGAGCCGTAACTTCGCTGCGCCTACCGTGGTTGGATAGCTAACATGCCATTGTCTCTTCAGATGACGATGGTTCCGGCGTGGTAACTATCCTCGAGACGCTGCGGGTTCTCCTGAAGGATCCCAAGGTCGCGGCAGGCGAAGCGACGAACACGGTCGAATTCCATTTCTACTCGGCCGAGGAGGGCGGACTCTTGGGAAGCCAGGCCATCTTCAAGAAGTACTCGTCCGAGAACAAGAAGGTGGTGGCGATGCTGCAGCAGGACATGACGGGCTACACGGAGGGCACGAAGAAGGCCGGCAAACCCGAAGCCGTCGGCGTCCTGACCGACAATGTCGATGCCGGGCTAACCAAGTTCCTGAAGATCATTATCGACGCGGTAAGGAGTTTCCCTGTTTTTTCATTCGAATTGTGGTTACTGACCGGATATGCTGCTTCATAGTACACCACCATCAAATGGGTGGAGTCTGAGTGCGGATATGCCTGCTCCGACCACGCCTCGGCCCACAAGTATGGCTACCCAAGCTCTTTCGCTTTTGAGTCCGAGTTCGGTGACGATAGCCCGTACATCCACTCGGAGAAGGACACGATCGACACGGTCGACTTCGGCCACGTGCTGCAGCACGCGCGTCTGTCTCTGGGCTTTGCCTATGAACTTGCTTTTGCGTCGCTGTAAGTACTGAGGCGCGGGATGAAGGCCCGATGTCCGGGATGAAATTTGTTGAGCACTTTATGAAATATAACAAGAGACATTTCCAGTAATCACCCGACGGAATGCACTAGACATCGCGCCGTAGGTACTGTTCCTAGTAGATAGACACTACTGGGGAATTTGCAGGACGAGAGACAAACACACAACAAATCCTGCACCAGCAAGGTGGCTAGAAGTTGGCGATCGATGGTTAGAATGATGACCCAGGCCTACTCTGCGGGATAATTCGCGATCTTGGGCAGAGAGCTTTGGTACGCTTGGCAGATCCCGTCGGAGGGAATGCCCTGAGATACCTAATTTGGACCGCGTATGCAGGGAATGTATTAAAGATGAGACGAAAGTTCTCCGAAAGGACAATTGACATGTGTATTGAAGAGGGTGCCCAGCCAGAACATTGACCACGTCTGATACGAGGTGGCGGAGGACGAAGGAAGGGTTTCCTGAGTTTCTCCTAGACTGAAGGCGGGGACTGATTGAAAGTGCATTGGTGGTTGCGTTATGCCTATATATCTGGTGCGCGCTTAGTTGGCATAGTCCAGACTTCTTTCGCCGGTTGCAGGAGTACCTCCTCTGCGTCTGACTCTACCTATCGCAGGATACTGCACTGTATCAGATCCCGCTCAGCCTGATCACACCCGATTCAGGCTTCTCGTTGTAGGATGCTCCTACGCTTGACGGGCTGCAACGCTGAATCTACTCGATCTTTGCCAGGGTTATCGTCCACAACGCAGGTGATAATGAGCCACAAAGGGTGCAACTAAACTCCATAACCTCTCAGCTTCCGCACCAAAGACCATGGCTCGCCGCTCACCGGGAGAGAAGTGTACGAACAAAGCTCTCCTCGTCCGCGGAAAAGTCGGCGTACGAAATGAGGAGCAACACGAGGAGATTCTGACACGAGCGCCATGTACTGATATTGGCTGAGCCATGAGTAGAGACAGTGAACCGTGTCCGCTATAGCGTCTGGCTGGACCTTGCAGCTCGCTTCGATTGGCGCAGACTCGGAATTTGATGCATCAGTGGCTTCTACACCCGCGGAATGGAGGGAGAGGGGAACAACTATAAAAGGATCCCCAATCCCCGATGCGTGCCGCATAGCAACCATGGATCCAACACCGGGCTTCACTAGCAAATACATACATCGAAATCAAACAGAACGAAACGGAGTGCGTTCCAAGATGCGGTCGCTTTTGCAGCCTGACCTTCTGTATACGCGGCTGGAATTGGTGGATCGGCCGGTTCCTGTCGCCAACCATGATGCCGGCGAGCATCTCATTCGCGTACATTGCACAGCTCCTTGCGCCGGCGAGCTTCTGTGGCCGTCAATCGTCGCGGCTCCCGACAAAGAACCCGTGCCGTGCGACGACGTAGCCGGCACCGTGGTGACCGCGCCGCCTAACTCGCCATTTCGACCGGGCGACGAGGTCTACGCGCGTAGCAGCTACTTCCGCCCCGGCTGCACGCGCGACTACACCGTAATCGTTACAGACGAGCTGGCACGCCGGCCGCTGAATCTCAGCTGGGTTGAATCAGCGGCCACGCCGCTGTCGGCCGAAACGGCCTGGCAAGCACTGTTCGAGCAGTCGGGCATGGGCAGCATCGACAGCGAAGCATGGAAGAACAAGCGTATTCTGGTCACCGCTGCGTCTGGCGGCGTAGGGACCTGGCTGTTGCAACTGGGACGTCTCGTGGACGCGCAACTCATTGGCACCTGCGGACCCACGAACGTGGAACTGGTGCAAAGCTTTGGGGCCACCGAAGTCCTCAATTATCGTATTCGGTCATTGAAGGAGTTGGGACAGATTCACGGAAACAAGGTCGACCTAGTCATTGACTGCGTTGGGGGAAAGTCACTCCAGGATGCCTGGTGGTGTGTTCGAGATGGAGGAACCATAATCAGTATCTACCAGGCCCCGGATCAAATGCGCCCGGCTAATGTCACCGCTCAGGGGGTGAAAGCGATCTTTTTCATTATGAAACCCCGTCGATCGGATCTAGAGGCAATAACCAAACTAGTGGAGGCTGGAAAGTGCCGGCCACTGGTCGATAGTGTCTGGCCATTGGAGCAATTCCAGGCAGCCTTTGACCGCGTGGGCAGTGGCCATGCGCGAGGAAAGGTGGTATTGGATCTGATGCTGAATGCGCCGTTGATAACTCTCCGGAGACATCAGGGTTGAAATGTCAAACAATTTACTGCATGGAAACGCCCTGGCATACTTCGATACCGGGAAATGACAAATACTTTCAAGTGGTTGGGCATTAATATCATTGCCAGCAAAGAGGAATTTATACACAGCCATCTGTATTGGGACTGGGGCCCCTAAGAAGCACTTCTATAGGCCGTATTGTTGTTCATTATCTCCAGCTCCTCCGTACTTTCCCACTGCTTCGTCTGGCGACTAGACAGGATTCTGCTGGGATGATAGCAGTTGAAGATGAGGGAGCAGAGAAACATCAATGAGGCATCAAGCATATACAGGTAGGCTTCGCTGCCCTGTAAGGTACCATCGCTGCCCTGGACATACTCCGCCACTCGATAGACCGAGCGCGCCATGATGAGCACGCTGGCAAGATAGAGTACTTTCATGTACTTGGTCCATGGGACTTGTGTTGACACCATCTGATGCATCGGGGTGGCCAACATGCGCCGATGAAAAACGACGGAGACAAAGATGAAGGATCCGAAAAAGAGGATTTGTACACACAGGCCCACGATGATCATGTGTTCTCCTAGATCCTTCTTCTCTTTGCTGTCGGCTTTGGTCAGCATGCCTCCTCCTATGTGGATATCAGCCTTCCAACTCGCATTCTACAGATATTTTCACGGTCCACATACCTCCGCTCTGGATCAAAAACGACAGGACGTCGCCGGTCACGAAGATCTTGGTCAGCCACGATGGCCGTATGAGGCAGACGGACCCGGCGTTTAACAGGCGAATTATGCGTCCGAGAATCATGTACACAGATGCGGCAAAGAGGGCTGGAGCAAGAAGTAACATGAGGCTTTGCGCAACGTAAGGCTTCATCGTCCAGTTGGGAGTCTCGGTAGAACTGATGAACCGACACATATACCCCAGTGCCTCAACTATGTTCACACAACAGATGTTAGCCGCTTTATGAAGGGTAATCTCGTCTTAGATAACGTACAAATACCACCGATAATGAACGGAGTGAAATAACAGGTTCTTGTTCGAAACATCTGCCATAGATGGATGACTGTTGACAGGCCAAAGGCAGCGGCGAAAGTCACAGCGGCGGCACCGGACGGATCGTAGTGATAGTACTTGTAAGCCATAATCGCTCGATTAGTCTAGAGGGGTTGATGAAAGAGTAGAGATGGAGACTTGATACAAAGAAAAAACTAGAATATCGTGAAAGAGGGAAAGAATAGAAATAGCACAAACGGGGGTGTTCGGTGGAATATTTCAGGATATTCGAGGATAGTCGTCCATGGTCTTCGAGCTGAAGAAGACATGGTTACCTGTATATAACGGAGGATCCAGAGTACCTACCTGGCAGCCTAGGTAGGTGTAGCTTGTGTGAAACGAGTAAGCATATCAGAATAAGCCAGTGGTGTCCAAAAAGATGGATCCGCCAATCCCCCGAAGCGGCATGAAATACGAGATACGACTTTGCCGTACTGCGACGGCGTCGGAGCGAAGCCGAATGAGTGGTTCAAGAAGAACCCAACTACGAAACCTCTGCCGATACGTATACGACCGTTCTTGATGGAGTACTTCGCATCGTTAGAACAGCCATGGGGAAACTCCCGTAGTCTCCTGTCTACGACATACGACGGTGAGTGGAAGTACCTAGTAGGCCATGAGGATGTCGCATTTTTGTTATATAATGACCATATCCTACGGATTGGCCCCTGTAATTCTCACTCGATAGCGACAGCTAGAAGAACTGGGCTTTTAGGGTGTTGTTTGTCAGGTGATCAAGTGCGGTACATACTTCTTGACAAGATGCTCCAGGGTCCAGAGTACACCCAAAGCCGACAAAACTAAATACATACAAATAAGGACAAAACACTTGCGACCCAGGCAGCGAGGCAGCAAGGCTTGGCTTCCCTAGGCACTGACCCTAGGCCCAACTGGGAGCGGCGTACGAGAACGAAGTCGAGATTTGCCCTGGAAAGCCCTCGTTCTGAGATGGCCGTAGCATTGCAGGAGACTGCTCGGCATATTCACGATGGTCTAGCCTGCTTAGAAACCCATTTATACCTCAGGTGTCCTGCATGGTCAATGGCCCTCTGTTAACTTTGGAATACAACCCAGCATTGCGTCCAGACTCTCTTTGTTGTCTGGTATACATACCATGAGAATTTCACATTCTATTATTACGGACCGGTGGCAGGAACTTTATTCGTCGTGTTTGGCCTCAGTACATTCCTGTACCCCTATCAACTCATTCGGACACGGAACTAGTTTATGATACCTTTTCACATCGTCTCCTAACTTCGCCAAAAGTTCCTATGTGATGCAGAACGCCCGTATCCTCATCGCTCCCGCCTTCCTTTCGGCCAGCGTCTATATGACCCTGGACCAAATCATGGCAATGCTGCAGGCAGAGAGATACCCATTTCGTCAGCAAACTGCGGTGGCTGACCAAGATCTTTGTCGCGGGAGACGTGTTATCCTTCCTCATGCAGACATCCGGTATGTTTCCGAATGTCACGCCCGCGCCTTTTAGTTTTCCATGAGCTAACGATAGGAAGCTGCTGGGATCATGGTAATAGACTTGACTGATCCCACGACGGTCGGACGAATGATAATTGGTGGTCTATTCATGCAGAGCATAATTTCCCCCCTTCTCGTCATCAAACGCGTTGTGCTCGAGATCCGAATGGACCGGGCCCACCAAGATGCCTCGCCAGAGGCCTCCCGAGTGTGGCGCCAGCATATGGTTGCCCTTTATGTAACCAGCGCGCTTATCCTGGACAGATCCATGGTTCGAGTAGTCGAGTATCTTGGCTGCTAAAATGGGTATCTCATGAGAAGGAGGTGTTTATCTACGTGTCTGCATGTGGTCCATCTCAGCCATGTAAATACCTTAATGGGCCGAGGTAACCACTAGGTCGCGAGAGTCATGATGACTTGCAAGTCTGTCAGCAGCCGTACAGTGGAAATTCATGGCACAATAGAGGTTTGAAGGTTTGTTCTTTGTCGGCTTCTGGTGGTTCCATGGGCTGAGAATATGAGGAGTTTCATATCCGTGGGGCGCTTAACTTGGCGCTATGGGGGGTATAGTTATAGCATTGTTTTGAATTGTTCGATTTGTCCAGTATTACTTTTCGCTACAGGTTTCATCACGTTCTATAAATGGGATACCGACGGCTTTCTTTCCATTTTCTTTGTGACGCATTGTTTCTCTTACCATGCATTGTTTTCGCCGTTTAGACGGATCATTCCTTCCTTACCACAAAACAGCTGTAATAAAGATGCCTAACTGACCAGAGCTTAAAGCAAGGATTCTCCTGTGCTTTCTTATGTAGTAAGAATATGGACCGCTGCCGATCCAATCTGCAGCAAATGGAATTTTTCATTGCGGTGTTTGTGGATGGATGTTCACAGAGATACAGCAATCTTCCACCACGTGCTTTTTGAATGTAAATTCAAACAATGGAAATATGCACCGAAGTAAGTTTCCAAATAAGTTATGCTAATGAGACATATATAGCATGAATTCTATAAATAGGTCCTTAACTCCGTTGATCTTTGGCTTCTTCTCACAGAAGTATTGCTATTTTTTTAAATCCCAAGCCACCGGCTGACTACACTCCCAATATACCTTAGTTGTACATAAGAAAAGGAGAGACAGCTTGACTTGCTCATCGATTATATAAGTTCCAAGCGTCAAGTGCCGACCACGACAAAAATGCCTGGACTTGTTGATACATCACGCCACGATCGGCCCAAATACGATTGTGGACTGGAAATTGTAAATGGCGGGAGTGAAGTAATTCTTCGGGTGGATGCCCTTTGGTATACCGACGCGTCGATGAACCTCGTCATGCAATCTATTCAAAACGACCTGGCCAATCGGTATATGACAACCGACTTTCAAAATCCAAGGCGTGCACCAATGGATGGGCGAGCTCGTATCAATATAGGGTACAAGCTCTGGCATTTCGATCAAGGCTGTGACTTGATGACCGAAACTTCTGCTAAAAATATTATCGGGCGGATCAGGCAGCTACTATTGCCTTTGAACACTCGCACACGGTACCAAGACCAAACCCTCTGCGAAATAAAGGGTGACGTTTCAACCAAATATCTGACCATTGAGAAGGAGCAAAACTATGCTACATGTTGTGTGGCATAGGAGTGTTCCTCATCAATTATCGCCGGTATGTATGGTTACCGCGAAAGAAAGAGCGCTATAAATAAATAATATTATAAATAGATGTATATAAGAGACATAGCTCGACAATCGAACCCTCAACTGTGTATTATATTGCTTGCTGTATACCTAGATAATGTAGCGATAATGTCACGGTACTATCTGAGGGGGGGAGAGAGAAAAGAAACCGAAAACGGATCTTCTGTGTTCCAGGTTTCTTGAGCCAATCAATATTCTGTTAACTTGAACCAGCCTAACCGTTGATGTTTAGTGAAGGCGCTTGATGCAACGTACGCAAGAATATAATCTTCCAAAATGAGCAAATAAGTGGGAAAAAGATATAAAGTACCGATGTAAATGCGATCGCGTAGTCCCAGAACGCCGGCAATGCCCAGATGTCTTTTTGCTTTTCTTCCCCCTTCCCTCCGTGCTTTTCATTCTCTGCGTTGACATTTGTGAAGCTATACAGAAAGTGCGTATCGATTAAAGCGATGTGCGTACAATGGCCAATGGCTATAGGTCTGAACAGCCTAATGTCTGACTCGGATGGACGGGTGGAAATTGCATAGATAACTGCTAGTACCGGCTAACAAAAGGCGTAAACGGCATCCTCCAAAAGGAAGATATTCTAACTGGACCACAAAGCAGAGCGGAGGGAAGGCATAGAGACTTCTGCCTCGACACCAGCAGTTCCCACTGCTCAGGTGTGTGCGTGTCGTTCCCTAGATTGATCAGAGTCTAGTTCTTCAGCCTGAGCTGTCTTGCTCTGTCCCCGCCAAGATGAGTTTCCCTACGGCCGTCTACTACTTTACTCCACGAGGAATGCTCGAATACCGGACAAATCTGGAGTTTGACCACACAGACTACAGCAACGTAAACGACGCCATTATTCGCGTACTTGTTCCTCTGCAAAATCCCCCCTCTGCCAGCCCAATGCCGTTGAGCGCGGATGTATTGGGGGCGATGGTTTATGATATAAATCTCCGTATCCACGAGCATAGGATTGAAAATCCAGAACCACCTTCTTCGGGGTATGAGGTGAAGAAGGTCACCTACGATCTCCAACATCTCGGAAAGCACCCGGATATGATACGCCCCATGGACATGTTGATTACAGTGAGAGATCTTCTCCAATTTTGTCTAGACATGGGACATACGTCCGCTACAAGCTATCTGTGTCCCAGGGATGACGCCCCCAGCGAAAGTCTGTATTTAAAAGTCGGTTGACAGGCCAGTTGCAAGAGTCCGCGCTAGAATGGCGAAGAATAATAAAGCAGTATCTTCTTCCTATTTGCCCATGTTGCTGCCAAACAAGCAGAGGCAGGAATATATAATTCGCTTTCAATGCAATAGAAAGAACCGAAGGATGCTGTAAAGGGAGCTGAGTTTCATTGCTCCTATCGTGATTAATGGGCTATAATCCCTCTTACGTTTGGCAAGTAACCTAACGCCAAGGCCCCGATACCCTAAACCTGACTATTTTTAAGTAATCCCCGGTGGTGCCCCTGAAAGCGTTCCAAGCGTTCCAGGCGCCTCGATAATCCCTGTAGAAAGTTGAGAACGTGATCAGTCGACTAGCGTGGATCTCCGAGCGAAACTAACTGAAGGCCTTTTCAGAATGTTGGCGCTTTGCAGTCTCGAGAAGCATCCCCGCCCGCCTCCAGTCTCCGGTTCCTGCCACAATCACAGGTCCACTGACTGTATTTGCAAGTTTCCCCTGTGTCGGATTGGCCTAGAAAGACCTCCCTCATGTCTTCCACAGACGCTCACCCGACGAAGCGCCCGCGCATGCGAGATCGAACCACCCTCGCCTGTACTGGGTGTAAGGAGAGAAAGCTGAAGGTACATATGCTCAACCCATGTTCCACGTTGGTGCAGATCGCTAATCTTGGATTGAGTGCGATGGGCAAAGTCCCAAGTGCCAAACCTGCAGGAAATCCAATCGAGGTGCGTACCTTTGCCCAGCCACCCAGTGCCTCCTGACGCGTCCCAGAGTGCTTGGTCGAGGACCCAGTAAGCGGGCTGCATCGGCCACGCGACTATCTTCAGTCTCTGGAGGCCCGCGTGGTCTATCTAGAATCATTATTGCAGCGTGAGCGACCAGATGGCGCCAGTGCGACCGGCGCGAGTCCATCACCTCCGTATGTTCAGCCAGCGCCGAGTGAGGACGTGGTATCGCCCGGGGCCCATACGGTGCGACCGGTACCGATGGCTCATTCGGACGACCAGCAGATCGATCGTTTGTCCTCTGAAGTAGCGTTATTGTGTTTGAGTGCTGCTGGGCGGGAGCCCCATTATTTCGGTCCTTCGTCAGCCGTTTCGTTCTCGCGCATCGTGAGTGCCACGATGGGCCTCGCGGTTAGCGAAGGCACCACCTCTAGCACATCTCCAAGCGTTGAACCTGAACGCGATGACGGGGATTCACAGGGTCAAGACCCCCGGAGAGATGCCCCTCGACTTTGCCTTCCATCCCCTAACACGGCATCCCGGCTGGTCCAGGCGTATTTTGCCAACATCCATCCACAGTACCCCTTCCTACATCGCCCAACGTTTGGTAAGTGGCACGAAGAGGTCAGAAGTGCGCTGGAATATGGTGAAACTGAAGACGTGGCCAAGTTCCCACTTTTCTTCGTGTTGATGGTAGAGCCACCTCATGCGGCCGTGCGTTTCCCAGCTGAGCAGGCAAGTAGGTTTATGCCATAGGGTCGGCGACTCTCGGCCAACAGCATCAAAAGACCGCAGAAGTAAGCCTGGAGCCCCTTTGCAAAAACTGGAAACGATTTTGAATGTACTTACGAAGTGTGCAGCTGTATTATGCCTCGGCTCTCGACCATATCGAGATCGTTCTATCATCGAATGGCCTACAATCTATACAAGGCATCTTATGCTGTGCGGTCTACTCAATCCGCTCTCCAGTAGGAGTCAGCCTTTGGTACGAAGTTAAGCCCCAAGCACACTGCTCCTCACGAGGCTTTTATGTTGACGCTGTCACCGTGACAGGAAAGTTTCCGGGATGGCGATTCGACACTGCATCGAGCTGGGCTACCACCGCAGCACCAATCTGTATCACCGGGACACAGATTCGTTGACTAAAGAGTTGATCAAGAGATGCTTCTGGGTGGCCTATGACATCGACCGTGTCACTGCTTTCACGCTGGGCAGACCTCTGGGGATCCCGGAAGAGTGCATCGACGTCGAGGTGATTCGCGTTAAATCTCCACACCATCCTGGACAATCACTGACCTGAGAGACACAATGAAGCTACCAACCGATATTGAAGATGAACATATCCTTCCGTCTGGCTTTACCCAGAGCCCACGCAACCCCACCGAGAACCCACCAACAGTGATGAGCGGAGCATTACACGTTATTCACCTTCGACGGTTGTGGGCCAAGTTCAATACGACCCTATATATCAAACGTGATTTGGATACAGAATGTCGAGACAAGCTTGTCAATAACCTCCGCCGCGAGTTGGATGACTGGCGGGCGTCAATCCCAGATCAATTCTCGGTGACTGATTCGCGACCGCTATCCGTGTTTTCATCGTCGGAGTGGTTTCAACTGGCCTATGACCAGTCCATTCTTCTTCTTTATCGGCCCTATATTACGGAAATGGCCAATTGGAGTCAAACACGGACCAGGAATCAGTCTGACATTGGGAACATGTTCTGTGAGCAGGCCGAGGCCGAAGAGACGGAGGCCATCAACCGTGCCTTCGAAGAATGCTCCGTGAGGTCCAGGGAAATGTGCCTTCTATATCGCCGGCTCCACCGAGATGCAACAATCCAGCTTACCTGGGGAAGTTTGCATATCCTTTTCCTCGGGGGACTGACCTATCTTTACTGTCTCTGGCAGTCGCAGCGCGTCCGTTCGATGACCCGACAAACCGACGTCGTCAGCACATGCATGGCATGTTCCACTGTCCTGGTCATTATCGCCGAGCGGTGGCATCTTGCCACGCCCTATCGAGACCTTTTCGAAACCCTGTCGGAGAGAACGATTAATATGGTCTTCGGAGACGGCAATCTTTCGAGGTCTGATCAGCAGGCGACAGGCAAACCCATAGCCCCGAGCGCCGCGTGGAACGATTGGTACATGGGACTGGAAAATATTTCGATCCCACCGGAGACTGAGTGGCTTGTCCATGATCTCCTCCAGTGTGATTCACAGTTTTTGTCGCAGACATTTCCCAATTTCCAAGAGCCTTATGGCTTCACTACTTTTAGAGGGGTGGAAGAGCATTAACAGGCCTGTCAGTGCATGAGAAAATACGATAAACATGCAGCTCTGTTCATAGCAAGTACAAAGCGATAATTTGCTGCACCTACCTGGTGTCATTCCCTTAAATCCGTGCGTCGTGTCTTTTTCCAGTACGTGCTTCTGTAGATAAACGTTGGAGGAAAGCATATGATTCCTAAGCTTGCCCAATCTTCACGCAAAAGGTTCTGTTGCTCGTCTAGAATTGACCATATTTGCAGCCATCCATCGCCAGATGGCAACCTTTGCATGTGCTGTGTTTTACAACTTCTGGACGTCGGTAAAAACCCCGCTTATTGGAAGCCCTCGAAAGATCCACCAGCGGACTTTCGGATTCAGGTACGAGCAACGACAATATCGGGATGGCCAGGCACGCGGTGTACCGTTTCTCCGAAGACTGAAAATCTGGCCTTTGACGGGGGAAGCCGAGGTAACTAAGATAAGTATGACTACCTAACGGCCTCTACACATAACTGAGGCGTTATGGATAAATTTCCCGCACCATTTCTCCGTCCACTCATCGTCGAGCGTTGACACACTGCATTTTATTAATTACTATGGCTTCCACCGGCATCATTGCAGCAGAGGTCCCCAGAAAGGCATCTATTTTGAATTCATCCTCGGACAAAAAGGGACAGCCGCATCGACTCCACCACATCCCTTGGCCTGAGTCCAAAGAAGGTCAACGACAATGGCTCCTGGCGCAGATGGCTGGAGCATTTCGCATCTTCGCGAAACTTGGCTACGCTGACGGTAGCAGTGGTCATATTAGCGTTCGAGGTGAGACAAATATCCTGGATAAAGGATTCCGCAGTTGCTAATTCCATAAAGACCCTGTCGAGCCGGACACGTTTTGGATAAACCCATACGGGGTGCATTTTGGACTTCTAAGAGTGTCAGATATGGTGCGAGTGAATGAGAATGGCAGTCGAGTAGGAGGCGCAGAAATGCCCGTCAATATAGCCGGATTCATCATCCATTCGATCCTCCACCAGCGACGACCAGATATTACTGCCGCGTGCCACGTTCACAGCCCGTACGGCAGAGCCTGGAGCGCGTTTGGGAAAGGGATTGATATGTTAAACCAGGGTAAGCGGCGTTTACATGTGTTGGTACTTTCGCTGTGGAGAGAATATGCTAAGCCAGTCCAGATTCATGCATGTTCTACAAGGACCTCTCGGTCTATGCTTCTTTTGGTGGCGTGGTCTTCTCCGCCATAGAGGGTCAGCACATCGCAGACGCCCTCGGACCAACCCATAAAAACATGATCTTACAGAACCACGGACTTCTGACTTGTGGGAGCACCGTGTCCGAAGCTGCTGCCTTTTTCATTGCCTTGGAACGGGCTTGCCAGGCGCAGTTGCTGGCTGAAGCAGCCTCGGCCCCGAGTACAGTCGGAGCATCGACGGGGCTACGGAAAACCGTTGTCGGCGATATCGCGGCGGCTGATACAAAAGGCCGTACTGGCTCACCGGAAGTGATGTTCATGCAATTTCAGCCGGAGTACGATATGATAATGAAGGAGACCGCTGGCGACTTTCTGCAGTAGAGCTGGGTATAGTGAGGACTGAGCGACACAGGATCAGCCAAGATAAAACTCTGTATTTCCTTTTTAGGTACCTTTCACAGCGCTCTATGCTTGATTTCACCTGTGACAAGCTTAGCCATTAATTGTTTCCCACCCTTTTGTTCTTGATCGACACTGCCCCTCGTAGAACCACCACCTGAGTGTGCATACCTCATAAAGAGGTTGTTGAATTTCCCGCGCGAAAGGGGCATTTACGTACATTCAAATGTGTTCTTTCCATGCCACTGGAACCTGGAGAAGGATTTTGACTCTTCCCCCTCGATTTGAATGAGAGTTGAAAGGGTCCCCGGGTGCTATGGAAGTGGATTTTGGTCTGGATAAAGCCCAGCGGTGGAAGGCCTGTCTCCTATGATTTAGCCATATCGCTTGCAGGAATCCGAAATCAAAGTGAGCATAATGTCAGTCATCCACAGACGAGAGGAAAGACACGGATTTAGCGGTGATTATCGGAGGATCAGTCAGCGCTAATGGGCAAGGGTCGGAACCAGTCATGGAAGAAGCCGAGATCGAGGATAAGCGATCTAGCAGATCAGTCTTGGAGGTGGGTTGCTTGACAATAATACGGATGATATATCAATCTAACCGATTGCCTAAGCCTACACAGGCGCACAACCGACCATGTCTCCTGATTGTACGCCTGCCAACCGAAAGCCTCGCGTCGTGGCGCTTGGCGCACCCAAATATGTCGGGATAGACTACCTTGATAATTTCACCAAATTGTTCGATTACTCTGTCCTCGATGCCTATGACCGGGAAACAACAAAAAGGCTCCTGCCTAGGAGCATCCAGCAGGATGGCCCTATTGATGCATTGATCATTCGCATGGGCACACCCCCATACGAGCCCTTCGACGAAGATCTGCTCTCCTCGCTCACACCAAATTGCAGGATAATTGCGTCTGCAAGCGCGGGATACAACGAGTTCGACGTCAATTGGATGGCCTCTCAGGCGATATGGTTCTGCAACACCGTCGACGCTGTAGCCGAGGCCACGGCGGATATGGCCTTGTTCTTGATGCTAGCAATTCTGAGGAACACGACGAATGCAGAGAAAAGCGCAAGGGCCGGAGCCTGGAGGGCTGCTGGGCTTATCCCGGGTAGAGATCCATCGGGATTAACTCTCGGCATTGTTGGACTGGGGGCGATTGGCAAGGTAGACTCCATATACCCCGCCGTTAATGATTTCAGCTAACCGGCCGCAGTATCTAGCCAAGAAAGCCGCTGTGTTCAATCTCAGAATAATCTATCACAATAGGACCCAGATTTCCCGTGAGGAAGAGGCCAAGTATGGAGTCAAGTATTGCTCCTCTCTTCACGAACTCCTCGCTGCGTCGGACATTATCTCGATCAACTGTCCGTTGAACGCCAACACGAGTGGGCTGATTGGCGCCACCGAGTTCGCCACAATGAAAGATGGTACATTCCTGATTAACACCGCTAGGGGCCCGATTGTCGATGAACAAAGTCTGATAGCGGCTCTCGAGTCGGGGAAAGTTGCACGAGCAGGGCTCGATGTTTTTCACAACGAACCTAATATCAACCCTTATTTTCAGACGAGTGATAAGGTAATCATTCAGCCACATCTGGGCGGATTGACAGACGTGGCTTTCCAAAGGGCGGAGATGGAATGCTTTGAGAACATTAAGGCCTTGTTTGAGAAGGGGGAGCCAAATTCCTCAGTTATTACGATTCGTGATTAGAACTGCCCTGAGGTTGTCGTTGAGCATACTGGACTTGGCTTGGCAATTACTTTGGATAACGTAGATTACTACACTATGCTGAAATACAAGTATGATTCCTATTCTAATCTCTACCATATCATTCATCACAGATATGCCTGCTATCTCCCTGCCATCGCACTCCTCAGTATACTTGCTATAAAAGATGTTAAGGTCTTAGCTTATAATGGCTGCCTCGACGCCTCTCATACCATCATCTTGTCAAACCTGGTATGTGATAGAGTCAGACTTCACCTTGACCGACTGTTCAACATGCACATTACCCGTATGCCTGATTAATTTATGTTAGATGTAGATCGCTTTGCGCCTTATAGTGGAATTTATACTCACGAGGCCTCTGATGAGTCAATCGTTGGCTTTCGTAATGGCCTGGTACTTAGATAGGCCTTCCACAGGGGCTGTTGGAATACTGCATCCAGATTCTCCAACCCTAGACCGGCAGTCTCTGGTACAATGAAAAATACATAAAGCAGGGCAACAAGACACCATCCGGCGAAAAATAAGAACGCACCCCAGTTGTGGGTGTTTTTCAGAAGTGATGGCATGCCTTTATTAACTCCAAAGTAAAAGAGCCAGTGAAATAGCTGAGAAAGGGAGGCGCCGAAAGAGCGGATCTGGTTTGGCCATACCTCGGCCCCGAATACGTATGGAAGGACAAGGAGGCCTAACTCGTTCTCATGTCAGCACCACCACAGCTTATCGGGAGAAATGAGGACATACCAATGGCATATCCAAAGCCATGCAAGAAGATCGCGGCGACTGCAGCTTCACTAGCACTGCTAGTCACATCCCCCTGTCGCTGGTACTTGATGAAAACCGCGATATACACATCCGAGATCATCTGAATGGTAATTCCGACAAATAGACTCTTGCGCCTTCCGAGAGCGTCAATGAAAAAGAAGCTGGCCATGAGCGTAAAGAAAAACTTGGCCATGCTATACATGCTAGTCAGAAAGAGAGATCGCTCAGTGCCTCCACCCATACCCATCATGGAGAGGATTGGAACCAGGTAAGAAGTGACGCTATTTGCACCCGATAACTGTGCCAGTGCATACGATAACATGGCCTGCTGGACTCGGCGCAGATTAGCCGGGACAAGGAAAGCTTCCCGGCAAGAGGCAACCAGGCTAAGGCCGATGGACTTTTGATTCTGAACAAGATCGCGAATAGCGTCCATCTCGGACGTCACCCGACGGTGATCTCCAGGCAGTCCACGTAGCTTTGTTAGAGTCTGCAGCGCTTCGTCATCACGTCCCACCAGCGCTAGCCAGCGCGGACTTTCAAAAAGATAAAAGCTGGCAGCTATAGCAAGACCCATAATAATGATCGGGATAAAGAACACCATCTGGTACTGCATAGCTCCGACAGCCACATGTAGATACGATGCGAGAACCACCAGGCATGACACCGTCAAAGAAAGCAGCATAACGACACTAAACCAAACCGATAGTAGTCCTCGGAACTCGGTCGGGGCGACTTCCACGATTCCAACAGGGCCGATGACTGTTAATGACCCGATTCCCAGGCCGGATATTATGCGGGCAGTATAAAGGGCGCTCAAGTGGCCATCGGACAAAGTTGCAATTAACTGTCCAATAATATAGACGGCGGTGTATAGCCGGAAAGACCAGAGCCTACCAATACGATCATTGAAAAAGAAGGACAGGCCGCCTCCAAGTCCGGCTCCAATGTATACCAGGGAAACAAAATTGCTGATCTGCCCAGGATTCTCAGCCGACGTGATGCCAAATTTCCTCTGAAAGCCTGGCAGGGAGGGTACAACGGAGGAGGAGCCTTGATCCCATGCTTTTTCACGGTTAGCCATGCAGCCTGTTTCAGTCTGAATGTTTATACACCTACTTATTGGTACACCCGCTGAGGCATATAATGCCACGGTTGACAACAAACGCCAATTCAAGATCAGTTCACGTGGAGACTGTTTGATAGCCTGGACATAGCGAGCTATAGTGGAATCGCTGAAAACGGCTTTGACGGCCATGTTGAAACTCTACCATAAGAAGGTAATGGAAAAGGATGTACACTCCTCGAATATGTTGGAGGACGCGGTATACGTACATTATTGAACACCGTACCTCCGCCCATCTGGCCATATGCATATGCATATGCTACCGCTGAAAAAAAAAAAAAAAAAAAAACACTCGCCTACAGGCCATGTGATGCGAGATAAACCCTCGCCCTCTTTCGGCCAGATGCATCGCTCGGCATGAACAAGAATACAGGCCAGACCCACTCGAGACGCTCTCGGGAGAAGCCGATTGAGTGACTTGGCCAGACTCGGTGATTGACAGAGTACTCTATAATGCTAATTCGGCGTTATCCCCGTATCTATATGAGCCTGTGTCCACAACGGCGCTGTCCGTAGCAGACGATGTTACCTTTCTCCAGTTGGCCTCTCTTGGCGCTGCACGCTACTCCATGGAGCCTGAATGCATAATGGTTCCACAAAGGGATTCTTGCCACTCTTATTGGGAGACGGTGGAGTCCAAGAGAGACTAAGGGGCACTAAAGGAATGCCGCTGTGTTCACATCACATAATGGTTAATAATGATGAGTGGCCCGGTCGCAATCAGTGCTGATTTCACGAAAGATCGATCGCCTTAGCAAGTCACAATATGGCTCATAGTATCGAAAATAAGGAACAGCCCATCAACATTGTAGGTGCAGGCATCTTCGGCCTCAGCACGGCTCTGCATTTGGCCCGTCGAGGTTACACCCATGTCACGGTTTTTGACAAGCAGCCGTATGATCGGACAAAGTACTCCTATCTGAACGGCTGCGACGGTGCATCTGCAGGTATTGTGTTATGTCAACTGCATATATCTGCCTTGATTCGCTAAAGACCCAGGCAGATATCAACAAAATCCTCCGGAGCGGATATGGGGCAGAAACAGTGTATCAGGACCTGACCGTGAGCTCAATCGCAGGGTGGAAGCAATGGAATGAAGATCTTGCCAGCGGGAAGGATCTCCCACCGGGGCTAACATCTCATGATCGAGTTTTCGTTAACAATGGGCACCTTGTGCTCACGGACCAGGACACGCTGCCCCCATTCGAGATGGCCACAGTTGCTAATATGCGGGCAGCCGGCCACGGTGATACCCAACTGCTCATCCATGACTCTGAAGGCCAAGATCTTGCCGCTAGGAAAGGCTTCGCATATGCCATCGACCCGTTCCAACGAAAGGGCCAGTGCAAGAGTAACGTCGGTGTGCTCGACACGATGGGTGGCTACTTGGTGGCCGACAAAGCGTGCCGCTTGGCCCTTCACAAATCCCGCTGCCAAGGGGTTCGTTTTGTACTTGATCCTGTAGCTGGTGCTCTCGACTCCATCTGGTACGATTCCGACTGTCTATCAACGGCGACTGGAATCAAGACCAAGGACGGAAAAGTCCACCCGGCGGCCATGAACATCATTGCTTGTGGCGGATGGACACCGTCTCTTTTGCCCGACCTTGATGGTCTGTGTGAGACCACCGCTGGGTCTGTTGCAGTCTTTAAAATCCCGAGACAATCACCGCTCTACGACCGGTTAAGCCCAGAAAGGTTTCCCTCGTGGCAATGGAAAATGCGAGACGGGGCAGACGGGGGCCTGTATGGATTCCCACGCGATGCAAACGGACTATTCAAGATCGGCTATCGAGGAACGAAATACACTAATCCTGTACTTCAATCTGATGGACAGGAAAGAAGCGTTCCCATCACCCGATGGTCATCGGGCAACAAGGGAGATGATGTGCAGAGAATTAGCGGTATTCCGCGGCAGGCGTTGCGTGTGATCCAATCGTTCATGGCTGAATATCTTCCAGAAGTGATCGCAGAGGGTATCGGCATGTATTTTGACCGCCTCTGTTGGTACAATGATAGTTTCGACAATCACCTGGTCATCGATCACGTCCCCGGGAGAAAAGGACTAATGGTCGCCACTGGAGGCAGTGGTCATGCCTTCAAATATCTTCCGAGTATTGGGGGCTGGGTGGTCGATGTTATGGAAGGCGTTGGGACAGAGAGACCGGCTGTTCAAGCATGGACGTGGAGGAAATTGGGTGATAGGAGGCCTGTGAACGTGCTGATGGAGGGCAGCAAGGGACCCAGGGCCTTGGGAAATATCATGTTATCGGCAAACACAGACACCCCCCCTAGAAGCAATCTTTAACTGTTCTCCAGCAGCTTCTGATAGAAAATGCTCTGCACTAGAAGTACATCTACGTACAGTAGTCAACACCCAATTTTCCTCGGTCGCGTTTCCGCTTCAACAGACGGCCGGCCCCTGGATCTGGCACTCGATTGGGGAAGCAGATGTATCTCTGGGATACCAGTCCAACAGGAGCTGATAATTGAATACTTGTATTCAGTCTCGAATTACCGTAACTTTGGCCCCAAGGAGGCAATGAGCCACGCGGGTCGTTAACACAGGATGTCTAATTTATGGTCCTGAATCTCAAACGCCTTCGAGACATTGCAATTCCTCCGCATAACATGAATGTGAATCCATTCTCTCGGAAGAGGAGTCGATCGTCATGGAGGATTGACGTTCATCGCGTGACGGCGATCACTGATTTCAATCCTTCCTGGGTGGTCTGGGTTCAAGGCCTTTCTGTGTAATCGTAAACTTTGCTGAAGCAATTCGAAATAGTCATGTCAAAAACGCCGTTAGTAGTCGTAGATTTCAACCACCCGATTCAGGCATGTATGCCCTTCCGAATAGGAATCGACGCTGACGGTTTTGGTTGTCAAAGGTCCGCAATCGTCTGCGGAAGTATGAATTCAGCAGCGGAAAACATCTTCCGCGAATCCAAAACTCAGAATCATGGCCCAGGGACCAGTTCCTATTGGAACGTGGGGATTGGGACGTGTGCCAACGGCGGGTGTGAGAGTGGATCGCATTATATCACTTTGGCTCTCTCTGGCAAGGCAATCGTGTCAAGACATGGTCGAGGATTTCAGTCGGTGCGAGCTTTGCGCCGTAAAAAGCCCGATAGGGCAATGCTTTTCTAGGTAGATTGCGAACATGCAGCTCATGCCATCACAGTCGAACAAGATTGAAGCGTCGGATATCAAAATCCAGTGACGTTAACATGATGGACGTGCGGCCAACATTCTGATGGATTCTGAATTCCTGATACGCGCAGTCTCGCCCGGTGAATCTCCCCAGGAAGAATTCCGCAGGGCTCTTCCGATCTCGAACACGGAGCTACCATGGCTCGTCAGCTCATTCAACGTGGCCAACGGCATATCCGTTGTGGTGTCGGGATCTCTGTCAAGCCAGGAGTCTGCAAAAACCGCGTCTTTTCCGGCATGGCTGCGTGTGGACCGTATGGATTCTCCCTCGATGCCATCGAGGGTGGTTCGTTGCACAATACTCTGCCCTAGATCTTTGGTGCCCATGCCATCATCACCGGTCTCTGCGCCGTGGCCGCCTACTTTTCGATCCCCACGCTGCTTCCCGTCGCTGACGCTGAGGGCAAGGAAGCACCCACCCTGCGCCAATTCTATTATATCGGCGCCATCGGGGCCATTCTCGGCTGCGTGTGTCTGCCCTTCGGTCTGACTCAGGGATCCGTGATGCGGTGGTATCCCTATACGTGCGTGCTAACAGCCTTGGGGGTCGTGTTTTTGGCCGGCCTGTACATTGTTGAACGGTACGTGGCTCGTCCCTTGATCCCAACGCGCCTCTAGAGCACAAAAGCCTTCACTCCGCTCATGATCGCCTACTTCCTTGGCTTTGATCAGGATTCCGAAGAGGAGAAGGAACATGTTACCTGAATCAGAGACGAGGGCATTTGGTATCATCGAGTGGTGGGCATGAAGATAGATCATTGTGAACTCCTTTTCCTGGTAGCCAACACTCATCCTCACAGCATCTGTCTTCCGGTGGAACTCGCATATGGGCCTTCGGCTCTGTGGGAATACACCGCATATCCGAGATGTTCCGACGCAGTGAAATGCATACAACGCATAACCAACGGACTCAAAATACCCTCGGTCAAGCGCCGAGTTAAGCCAGGAGCAGCAGCGCACCAACCGTGCAGATCACACATTAGTTGGGTTGATCCAACAGGGGGTTTTGCAGCAAGCTATTCCAGTCAGCTTCAACCTTGTGAAGAAATACGGGCACTCCGACCCACCGGGTGCCATTTTCATTTCATTTGACCCCTCTCATTGGTACGGGGTCGTTTAGATACCCCGGAATTTATCCATCTTTCCGTTGTCGGGTCCAGCGCGGTCAATGATATCTCCGAAGCCGCTTAGTCGTACGCACGAAGGCCGAGGACGGTTGTCGAATCTGGCGGCAGTATACATAAGTAGGAGACCTTAGTCTGAGGGGTGAAGAAGAAATGTTCGTGGATGGCTTATTTCAAGGGAAAAGTAAAGCATCATGACTATTCGCCAACGATCACAATAGCATCTCGATGTGCTCGTTATTGGCGCCGGGATCGCTGGTCTATCGGCGGCCATAGCAATGGGCAAGCAAGGGCATCGCGTTGTGGTTGGTCTTTTCCACATTTATAAAGGAGACGGTCATTAATCTTCGGCCACGACAGATCTTAGAGAAATGACGCTTTGCACGCGAGACAGGAGCAGCGATCCACCTGCCCCCGAATTGCACGGCGCTGTTGGAATGGATGGGGATCAGTCCCAGTGAGTTCGAAGGAACATTGCTTCACCGGATAGACTTCGCTCCGATTCGATCCATGCGGGTGAGGACAATTGTTAATCAAACCTGATATGGGCAGATGGAACTTTACGACAATCAGGGAAACATTAAACAAGTAAAAGGCTTCACACCTGTGAGGCATGAGTGGCAGGCAGTACGTCCTCTCGATCTATGATGGCCGAAATCCACACATTTGACAATCAGGATAGGAATGGTATCTTGCCCACCGAGTCGATCTGCACAACCGTCTGAAGCAGCGAGCCTTAGAGACTGCCACCCTACATCTGGAATGCACGATCACCAACATCGATATAACATCTTGTCGCCCTTCGGTAACGCTGGACAATGGACGCATCTTTGAATGCGATGTTCTCCTTGGTGCAGATGGACTACACGTATGCCCGTTCGCCAACACATCGTTTGAAATGGGAAGCTCACGGGTCACAATCCGTCATGCGAGATGAGATCGTCCCTGGCTCCGCTGTTCCCAATTCCGTTGGCTTCTTCCCACGAGTCAGTTGAGAGACATGGTGGCGACGGCAGAAACAGTCCGCAACCCCGGAGCATTTATCGAATGGGCAGCATCCGACCGGTGCTTGGTGGCATACCCCTGTTCTGACAATCAGATCTTCAATCTCTGCGGGTTTCTACCGACCACGGAGGCGGGTGACTTGGGCGAAGGTAAACGATTCAATATCCATCCCGAAATGCCGCACTAACGCTAGAATGTGCAGGCTGGCAAGCAGCCGGCAACAAGGAGGCTTTGGCACGAGGATTCTCAAATTTCCCACCGAGTACCAAAGCACTGGTTCACAATGCCGGTGACGATCTTAAGGTACTCTTCGACATGATGGCCCTGCCTTCGTGGACAAGGGGGCACTCTGCGCTCATGGGAGACGCTGCCCATCCGTTTCAGCCATGTTAGTTCCGAGACACCTAGAGTCGAGATGGCAAGGCATGCTAATTTGTCAGATATGGGTCAAGGAGCAGCGATGGGCATTGAAGATGCGGTGTCTCTTGCAGTCCTACTACCTTTGGGCACAACCGTGGCAAACATTCCCAGTCGACTGGCCTTGTATGAGCAGGCACGACGAGAGCGGGTCGAAACGATCCTGGAGTATACGCGCATCAACGGTCGTGACCAGGGCGATGTTTCGGCAAAAAGAATCAGTCGTAAGTTCTGATGGATGAATTTCCTGGGTCTATACTGACTTGAGACCTGAAGCGGACGAAATGATCAGGCTCCTAAGGACGTGCTTCGCGCACAATGAAGTCCAGAGCTCAAGTGCTTTGCTGCAGGCAGCAAATACGTCCAGCCATTCCAATCTCTGAATGAGAATGGTATCCAAGAGCGTTAATTGCGATCCAGCAACCTAGACGTCCTGAAGGCGGCTGGACTCGTTCAGGGTTTGTGGCGGAGGCGAACGCCGATTTGCAGCGAACGCATGTATGGGCAATTGGAGCAACCCAACCCGCATCGTTAGGGGGTTGTAGACACTCGATCACCTCTGTGGTTATATTCAACACTGTTCTTTTTTTTTTGCCCCCATTGCCAGAATCGAACGAAGACGAAATTCCATCCACAGGATGCCTGTTTGTTCCATGTCCGGGTATTCAACTAAGGGCGTAACGATTAGATCCTTGTCGCAAAACAGCGAACCCGTTCTCCGGTATCTCATCCCTTCGATCGCATTATAAGAGACTGGAACTCTGTAGGTACCATCGGCATCGGGAAGGTCGGCATCGGGGAGGGAATCTGTTACGGAGTTGAGTATTCAAGGGTTGTCAAGCAGTGTCGCAAACCAGGACTCCTGCCTTGGACCGAAATTGCAAGTTCAGTGCTTTTCCATTTTCAAGAAACAAGGACAAGTTATTATATACAGTCGAACGGAAGCGCACTACCTGGAAGGTAGAAAAAAAATAAAACCTGGTATCTCGCCTGGAACTGGCCACCGCGGCCAAGGTTCAGTTCCTAACTGACAAATGTTTCGAGTAGTCGACATTGAACGTCCCAATCAATGCAATACAAGTCATGAATATTATGAGACCGTGGTCAAGGTATCCTCTGCTCTGCGCGACCCATCCATTGGCACACGTGAAATTGTCCGAAATCCGATCCGCCGTTTGCCCATCCCGGTACACACCGTTGTAATCAGAAGCCAAATCGATTAGGATGTTTACGCGCCACCGACGAGGACGTTGTTGACGGGGATGTGGACTATCATCGCATCGCGTTAGCCATCGGAGGGTCAGGGGAACAGAAAGGGGGGGAAGACGAACTCAGCTTGACGATGTAGCCGATGAAACCCATGACCAGGAAGCCGGTCCCAACAGCCTGGCTGATCTTGATGAATTCACGCTTATCGGCTGGGTCAATGGCGGGTTAGCAACGATCGCATGTGGCAGACAAGTGAACTCACGCTTCTGGCTTCGGTTGATGAACATCATGCCGTCCTTGAGGAATTCCCGAGGGACGTTGAGGAGTTCTTGCACCTGATCGGACATTATGGAGGGAGTGGGATGGAGATGCGACAAACGTAGATTTGGAAAGGAGGGGATGCGAGGGAAGCAGCAGGACTAGACGAAGGAGTGTATTTGAGGACTCGAGGACATTTTGGGCGATCGTGACGCCAGCTGTTCTCTGGCCGTCGGGGAAACGTTGTTCCGCGGGTGACTCAGCAGGTCACGGGGGAGCTGCCGATAAACCAAACCCTACAAACAGCACAAACAACCCAACGGGCCACTGACCGGCGCTTGCCCTAAGATGATGGAGGATTCACGGTGGAAGATAGAGGATGGAGGATGCACGATGCACGATGCATGATGGGTAATCGGCGGATCTCTGCTGCTAGATAGTTCAGCTTCATGCTGGTTGGTTCTCATGCCGCTTGAGAGGTGCTGTTTTCTGACCAGTATGAAGTGGGGGAGACAGTTCCCAAATATATATCGGTCTATCACACATTACAAACAAATTACTTTAGCCAGCTCCAATGCACTGAACAAGAACACCAGAAATCGGCTGGTAACCCGGCTACAAAGGGTTCCAATCCGCCATAGGAGATAGGCTGGATCATTATTCGATCCCGAGTTGCTGTCAATTGAGATGGAATCCTAAGTCCGTCACTTACAGGCTAAATCCGGGGTTGAAGGATTTAACTAGTTACTCTGTCGTAAATTGGGCCAAACAGGCAGCCTTGCAGAGCTTCAGTCAACCGTTTGACGATCGCCATAAAAGGCCTGCTTTACTGCCAATGGTCACCACAGCTTCCGTCTTCTCTAACCCTCCCTAGTCCCCTCTGTTTTCTCTCTTTTGACTACGACTAGCCAAACCAATCTTTCTCCAATCCCTCGAAATCAAAATAAAATGCCCCTTTCACATTCCACAGCCCTCACGGTCGCGGCTACAGCCATCGCGACCACTTGTCTCGGCTTCGGCATCAACGCCATCCTGCGCCCGGACCACGCCCTCACCTTCTTCGAATGGGATGTGCCCACCTCGCCCGCCGAAAAACGCCTTGTCCACGACATCCTCGCCGTCTACGGCATCCGTGATATCTTCATGGGACTGGCTGTCTACTCGGCCACCCTCTTCGGCAGCCGGAAGGCCTTGGGGTGGATCATGATCGCCCTCGGTGGGGTGGCCTTTGGCGACGGAGCCATTTGCTGGGCTCACGGTCATGGCCAGTGGGGTCATTGGGGTTATGCTCCGGTCGCCGTGCTGGTTGGCGTTTTGACCACGGGTCTTTTGGATCGGGTTTGACCTGGGAAATCAAGGAGTTTATTCTAGGGGGCGTCGGCATGTGTTACGTGTTTGTGTGTTGTCGCTGGGAACCTTTTTTTTTTTTTCTTTCTTTTTTTTCTGGTGAACAGCGACATGATCACTGAGAGGCTGTCTGAGATAGACATTATCTATTGATCTACTGATACCCCGAAAAGACTAATCAAATCCACTCATATGTACTTGATTCTATCTGGAACTAGCTCTCCCATTGTGACACGTGAAGCAGCGTACGGTCCCATATATCCCAGTCCAGTCCTAGTCTCGAATCGCAAACGGTCCAGCGGCGTTAAACAAACTCGGCATCTAGACCTTGTCAGCCCAACATCTACAAAGGGGTGCAAGGAAATCACCTGTGGCGCCTCCAGGAGCGAAGTATCCACCCTCAAATACCAGACCGAGTTGTCCTTCACGGAGGGCAGATCATCCGGGATGGTAATTGTCACTTCGCCCTCGTCTTCGCTCACACCGTCGGCGATTTTGACCATCTGATCCCAAGATACGACGTCCCGATTGCGTACGGGGTTATTGTACAGCGTCACGGAGTAGGGGGTGCCAGGGTACTTGGAGAGGTTGGAGTCGCAGCGTCCCGTGGGTTGGCGATTGAACTTCAGCGTGATTTCGGCTCCGGGGGCGACAGTGGAATCATCGGGGATGCCCTGGAAGACATTGATGCAAGCGTAGTCGCGCTTACCCCAAGCTGAGAGATGTGATTAGCCCTGCTCCAAAAGAAATGGAATAGGCGATGGAATTTACGGATGTTTTTATCGAACTGTGCTGCGGCAGAGACAGCCAGGAGAGCGGCGGGGAGGGCAGCGGAAAGTTTCATTCTGGGCGGTAGTCAGAAGGAGAGAGTTGATATTTCGGTGCGATTTACATATGCCTTCCGGTGGAGTTTTCAAAGGTATTTATAAGAGGTCTGGAGATGGTCCGCAGCAGCCATTTTGAGAAAGTACAGGCATGAGTCATCGACCCGGCGCAGCCATCTGAATTGCTGATGTTGAATTCAGAGCATGACCAGCTTCACGAGCCATGTCTTAGACATACAGACCTGGTCCATGTCGTTCTGTGCCTCAACTCGGACAAATTGAGACAGTGTATATTTAGCATGAACCGGATTGGCCATATTGCGCATCAAAACAGACACCAATGCATGGAAGTGGAGCGGACTATTCGCGATGGAGACCACGGCACCAACCCAGCCCAAATGAGAACCAAAGGGGAATCAAACGCTATGACAGGGTGATTTTGTATGTAGACCCGGCCTTAGTCTCAACCGTACCTGTATACTTCTTTCCATCCACCAAGGATGACTGTCCATCCTGGACCCTTACGGCTAGCTTCCCTCCACTCCTCGATAGAGGGAGGCGTGGGCAATAAATGCACAAGTTTATGGCTCTGCAACAGGAGACAAACCCAAAATTCCTGTCGATCCGGAAGGCAGTGCCCGGCCCTCCGTCCGTATTCCACAGGTTCGAGCTAGGATAGCTCTGCAGAAACGTCCTCGTATGGGCCCACACGGCGTCACCGTCAAATAGGTGCGCATAGAGGTTCTTGTCCAGACGCGGGACCAGCCGGTACTTCCGCTGCCGTGCTCGATACGACGATCCAAGAAGCCTTTCGCGGCCTGGGCCAAGGCCATGCCCACCAATGGGGTCAGCTGAGACCCGGGGAAAAGGCCAACGATTGGACTCATGTGTCGGTGACCGGGCGCCGATTTCTCGTATTCGTTGCGTCATTCGAGAATCCGGCCAGCTGGCCCAATCTGCGCAGGCTTGATCTTGGCGAGGTGCAGTCACAGTCACTGGTCAAGGATAGCGCGACGCATGTCTCGTTGACAGCCTTAACGAGCTCGTAAGCAAAGTGTTGTCCATTGTGGGGGTGATATCGATGCCCTCTTTCCTGCCTGTCTTGGTGATGTCATCGGGAACGATGAACGAGGCTTCAGGCGAGCAGGAAGGCCCAGTGCTATAATGGCCCTGGAAGGTAAAAAGATAATAATAGTAGAATTGGGCCGCACTCCGCAACAGAGGTAAAATGCGTTCTTCTGGAAATTGTTTGTTTTGGGTAAATTGGTATTGCTTCATGAATTGAGATGCCAGCCAAGCCCAGCCCATAAGCCAGCTGGTGTAGGCCGTGCCATTATCAGTTGGCGCCGTGTCTCCCCACAAGGTCGGTGTTGTGATGGAAAACAAACCTCCCATTGCCGCCGTGATATGTACTCTTATCCATGTCTTCTCCGTGAGGACGAACCGTCTCCAATAATTCAACGAATGGTTCAAAAGTTTCGGCCAAATTGGTCACTTGGGAGAGCCAGTAATTAATTTCGAGATTGATGTTTACCGTATATTTGCCTCCCCATGCAGGACTATAATCCTAGTTCCAGATTCCCTGCAGGTTCGCCGGTAAAGCAGGAGACGCTGAACGTCGCGACGAAGCGAGAAGCAGGTGGCGACCAAAGTTGAACATCACTGCGACAGGTTCGATGTCCCATCAGGTTTGTTCTTGTAGCTTCTCAATCTCATGTCTGTTGTCTGGTTTCCAGCAGCGCCTGATGAGCCAAGTTTAAATTGACGCGCCCAATGAGAGAGGTGTAATCATTGACAGTTTCTTTCCGCAGACCGAAATATCCTTTATCGACCGCAGCAGCCAATACATCAGCTAGTTAGGCCTCCCATTTCTCCTGAGTAGCATAGCGGTATGAGGTCTCAGCGTCGAAAAGGATATCCACCGACGATGCAGACCGCACACAAATGAGGACCCATTACTCGATACCTCGCCTGTCCGATCGGTCAGGTGCTATCACCAGCAGTCAATGGAGGCACCTTACCTGAATCCGCAGCAACCCGCAAGCCAGCAGAAAAGTGAATAGCACTATCACCCTGACTCGATTCTGCCTTTAGTAACACCTTCTCGACTCCATCGGATACTTCTGCCTCATTCTGTACAACATACTTCTCTCTTTCCAATGAAACAGTCACATCGAGCTACTTCCTCTCACTGGCCGTGGCCCTAAAACCAATCGCCTGCCCAGAATAGCTTGCAATAGACTCCCTGGTAAAACTAATCCCATCGTACAAATAGTTCACCGTTGCAGTTCCACTATACACAGTCATGCTCCGGACATAGTCCTCTATTTTCTGCGCATCATGCCTAAAGTTCAGAATAAACCTTGCAAGGGGGAGGGTGATAACTTTGAGGGGAGTCCGGGATCGCGATCAGCAACGGCAACCTGGCCAGCTTCTGTAAGGTTGCCTTTCTCGAGCAGCTTCCCCACTTTCTTTATGGCTTCCTACGCCTCCGGACTTGCGTGGTCCTAGAACGGACCGCCCCAGGAGTTCTCATTCAACGTAATATTCTCGACGGAGGTCCCCCACACCTCCGCAGCCAGCCTGCCATTTCCAATTGGCAGGGTGGACGCGAAGCTGGACGCTTCAGAGGTATATCAAGTGAAATGCGAGGCATTTAGACACATAGCGACAGGGAGAAGGCCAAATGCCGACGGAAAAACAAGATAGGAGAGCCGCATGGCTAGGAAAGATACTCGGTTAGCAATTATGACCCGGACATTGGTACCCAAAGACGGCTTTATAGCTGTGAACGTGAGCGGCGACAGGACAAATTGATTGTGACCATGATACAGGGTGGCGATGAGACAACGAAGCTCTAAGGCGGCAACCCCGCTGATCAACACTTATCCATGATCGGTTCCTGGGTTTTCCACGAATAACGGTCTGATAGTGAGAAGGAAGGTCGGAATTTTTCCGATGCAGGTCAAAGTGCCTAATTGTAATTACCGAGAATTAATGAAGTTCAACTGTTTCCTGCCGAATGAGTTATTGCCGGATGTCCAACACTCGGCCATATGGGATTTGACCGATGACATATCTGTTCTTGAGGCTTGGTAGGCTTCTGCTCTTCCCCTTCCCCAAGACGGACGGACTAGACATCAAGCATAGAGCTACTTAAATCTAGATTCTGCCCACTTTGGGTATACTGATTTAGCCTCGGTGAAAAGCCTTTTAGATGAATAGGGCTATTATCCCATTGGGCGGTAATTGGCTGGGTAGATCACTTCATCCTGTCGGTTGGTTGAAACGTTTGGCTAGATTACAACGAGCAAGAGCGAGGATATAGTCGAGTCGTCGCTACCAACAGGCAGTTATTGAAGAGGTTATGTTAGTATTAAAAAGTATAGATATTGATATGAAAAGACACGATGTATGTATATATGGTCCGCAGTTGGGAATAAACCGTCGAGGCTTTCCGTTCTGTATGTACAGTGAGACCCAATCGATGGGTTTCTGAAAAGGACCAGCAAGGGTCAGACACTTTAGGTTGGGGAGAGTCCCTTCTTCTGCATAGTCTGCTTGAACGCCTGGAAAGAGATCTCCGGCTCTAAGATATGGTTAGCATTTTACTTTGCCCAGAGTCTTTTGAGTGGTATCACTTACGATAATAGGGGACTTCATGCCCAGCCTCATAAACACGCAGGAACGAGAAGTTGTCGACCGTCTTGAAAGTGCCTCTCTCTTTGCCGTCCACAGTGTACGGCTTCAGAGACTTGCCCTTGAACTCATCATGACCGTCAAATTTAACGGCATTGGCCGCGGCATGGTTACCAAGCCAATTGCAGATCCAGTCAGCGTCACCGGCCCAAACAAGGACAGAGATGCCGGACTGCACGACCTCGGATAGGGCAGGTAGGAAGGAGCGAGGGTCTAGAAAGTCAGTTTTACTGTGTGGTTCATGGCCAATGTTTGTGATCACTCACTGTCTCCGGTGGACGAGAACTTGCTTCCCGCCCCATTGGCACATTCACTGTACTGCGACCGCGCTCCAATAGCCTTCTTGACTTCATCATCGGCCAAATAGTCACTGTAAGTTGATGGTGGCTCGGGGTCATTGGCAGGTTTGCGGACATCGTATACGTTGAAATCGTCAGCCTGTTGGATTGGGCCTTCGACGGTGGAAAAGCAAGTGGAGGATGCCTCGCGGCAAGCAGCGTTGGTTCCGGATTCACTGCACTTGTCCAGAGCCGGCAGACAGACCTCCTTGAGGGTCTTGAGGTATCCGTCGCGTTGTTTCTCGGAGATCAAGGAACGGTAGCTGTTGTTGTAGGCGAAGTCAATGTAAGACTGCTCCTGGATTTTGGAGTCGAACAACCCGTTGTTGACACCGAGGGCAACGAGGTCGATCTTTTGTCCCTTGATGGAACCGGATTCAATGCCCTTGTTCTGCTCCTGGATGTAGGAAGCGAACTCGGGGCCGTAGTGACCTCCGTAGGACTACTCAACCAGTCAGCAGACGAACAGCCATACGGGTCCGCGATGGAATCAGCTCACCTCCGTGAAGAGACCAAAGTCACGGCTCTCATATTCAGGGAACTTGTCATAGAATGCCTGCAGCAGTTTCCACACGTACGGAGCAGCCGTGACAGTGCTGGTGACGTTATTCTTGCCATACGAGAAGCCGACACCGATCGGCTGGTCGATGTAAAGCATGTTGGCATAGTTGTTCCAGCTGTGCTTGTTCAAAGATGGCTTCTTTTCACCGTCGACGAAATGGCAGGGGCCATGTTCCTGGAACAATCCAATCATGGACGAGCAGCCAGGACCGCCGTTGAACCATGCCGCAAGGGGAGCCTTCTTAGGATCGTTGCGAGATTCGAAGAACCTGTAGAGAAGTAGGTAGGTCAGTTGGAGCAGATCCGGCCGGATCGACACAAGCATTATCGCCTTACCAGAACCACATGTTCATGTTCTCCCCGACCGAGAGATATCCAGAGTATTGGTTGACTCCTGGCGTCGTCTCACAGATGCCCGAGTTCTTGACAAATTCGAGCTTGGCCCCGGTCGCACGATGCTCAAACACATTGTAGGTGATGCCATCACGCTTGACGATCGACGAACGGTCGGAGTGAGGAACCGCTAGGGCAAGCGGTGCCAAGCACGCTAGGGTGAGGAACCGCATCATGAAGCCGCACGGAGAACAAAAGATATAGGATACAATCCGGGTAGAGGGTGTCCAATGCCGGGAACAAGAAGAGAGAGGGAGAAAATGGCTCGGCCAGAGCTGCGTGAAACTGACGGCTTAAGTATCAGGCTGAAGCCAAGGGGTTCCCACCGACTCCCACCCGCATCCTACTGCAGTGTACGATCCACCGGGAGCCCGGGTGAGCAATGAGGCACTCCGATTGACAGAATTGTTATTGATGGGTGACGGTATTGACCGTCTTGTGCTCAGCGATTCAACCCTTGGCAGGGGCCATCTGCAGCAATCAGAGCGACGGCTGGCGACCCCCGAAGCTTCATCGTCCGTCAGGTGGAGTCGCGTCAGACGCCACGACGACCATGTTGGCAAGGGAAGCGCTGATGCCATCCGCGGCGTTGCATTCGCCGCCTGCAGTTGGCCGGTTTGGCCCCGGCAAGCGGAGAGCGCGGTCGGCGTTGGACGATAAGTGGTTTGGCCTGGAAGCTGCCTAGAACCGACGATCATCCACAGTGGACCCAATCAGGCAAAGCTGAGGCCGAATGCTGAGTCCACTGCCCAGCATTGTCGTCATCAGTCCCTGGAGATCTCCGTCGGAGTCAGATGGGGTCCGTCGGGGCGAAAACCGTGTCAAAGCTGATTATTGAGATAATTTTGGGAACTCGAGATATCAGGCCATATTTGTGGAAGGGATCATCGACCAATATTGCTTGTCTGCCGCAGTGAAATACTGCTTGATGGTGCAGAAATGTGCGGGGGGCAAGCATGGACATGATGAGCAATGATCTAGTCAACGCACCTTCTATCTTTAGTAACGATCGGAGGCCCCGGTGGAGACTTGGATTTCATCGTTTTGCCCCCGTTGCAATTGGTATTGCAAATCTGCGATCAGTCAAATCATCGGAGACTAGGTATGTATCTAGGGCTCGCGCGGTCACTGGGCCCGGAAGCCTCAGGCCAGATATCCGGTCTTCCCGACACCGTCAATTCATACTCTGACTCTATAAAGTAGAAACTTAGTCTAGGCTATTTCTTCAGGTTGAAGATCCACAATGACACCATGGCTCCTATTCTGAAGAGTTAAGCTTTCATCAATATAAATTGCAGAAAGGCAACCGTCTTGCGGAGTCCGACGGGGTGGCTCTCAAACTTGATATACAGACTATACTCGACCGGATCGCAGAAAGGGAATATGATCGATTCTAATCGGAGTGCGCCGAAGAAAACAATACTAAGGTGAGCTGTACGATTGCCATTCTCATATGTCGCGGCGGACGGTCGGGGGTAGTTCTAAGTCCTTCTGTGTCACGATCCCAGAGTGAAGCTGCATGGATGTTAATATTAATTGCTGTATCAGACTATCGATAGATTCAATGGACCTAAGATACTCCGACTTCACTCCGAAAGGATGCCGCGTTTCATACACATGCTGACCAACACCCAGTCTGCCATAAATACAACCACAACAATGCCCAATGGTCGTTTGGGCTGTCAGGTTGATGATGCTGACATGTTTCTGTATAGCAATTCTCATGAAGATTATGCCACATTGTTAATGGTTGACCTAAAATCACATAATACATACATTTGACTGATCTGGCCTTGCTGAGGAGATCTTGCATCCCGTAATGGACTACTCTGTAAGTAAACAGATTCCTGGCGCCTGACAGGGCGTTTCCAGTGTATAGTTGGATTTAATGCGTAGACCTGCAGGGGTGGCCAACTTGGCGCGCTTGTCCTTTGATCATGTTTCAGCCGTCGCCCCGGAACCCCGGAATGAACTGCCGCGCGTCACCCCTGAGGCAGTGAAGGGCGATATTCAGGAACCAACTGGACCAATGATTGAGATTGGCCATAGTTGGTTGCCTCTGATCGACATTATTGGAGAATCACACCACGAATGCTATTCGACGACGTCACCTGGGAAAGATGTGAGGCCATTACAGGTGAATCAGTGCTTATCATGTTTGTTCTATTAAAAAAAAAAAAAAAAAATTGCAAAACCGGAGCAATTGGAGGCATTATACCAAGCATAGACGAGGTGTTTTGACCGTGTTGTGAGACCCGAAGGGCGGTTCATTCACTATCTCGCGGCATAGGTATGAGATCTGGGGATGGAGGATCGGCCATCATGCGAATAGCCAAATCGGGTGTCACAAATGTTTCCCGAAGACATGTTCGTAACAAAGTTGCCGTGGTGAAGTATCCCCAAAGGTATACATCAGTGCTGATACCTTCTATTATTCACTGGGGTAGCAAAAATGACAGTCCCCGGGGTTAGGACTCGTTACTCTCATGAATAATACAAAGCACAAACTGAATTTGGGTGAGGCAGTAAATGCCTTGACCCCCATACCGAACCAGGAAAACTTGAAATGCTACATGAACAGGCAGCTGAGACTTTGTTGCAGTGACATCTTCTTTCTAGAGGGCAGCTTTTTTGAGCAAAGTGGCAATTCCACTTGGGATGTAACACGTCGCCCGTTATCAATCCATGGCAACGAGCTCGTCAGATTTGGGACGCCGCCGCGTTCGAAAATCTACGAAAAGCTTTTGCTATCTGCTCTTAGTATTTCCAGTTGCTTGAAGGGCGTTGTATTGACTCCCTTGCTCATAACTGAAACAATGCGGTTGATCCAGTGGACGATTGTAGGCGACGGCATCGCGGCCAGCACCCCGGCTATATATTGGAAACGACTTACGCTCTCCCCGTTCTACGCCATGCTGGGGAATGAGGGATATGAACGAATACCCTCTCGCTTGCGAACTAGAGCTTCTTACCTCTCAGGCAATTTCATATTATGATCCGAAAGATGGTATTGTAGATGGGTTGATCTCTGACATGTCTTCCTGTGGCTATAAGCCTGTAACCCGTTTCCCGCTATCAACAAAGCTTTCTATTTCTATTACCCCCCCACCAACAAGAGGAACATGCGACTTACTCATCGGGCTGTTGTGGTTGCTAAAATGACATGGTCCGATATTCGATCCAGCAAAGGCGAGTTCCTCTGGTATGGAATGAATTACGATGCGGATATCACTAGCATGGGACGAAAGGATAACAGGACCGACATGCTGAAAAAAGCTAGCGAACATCCACCATGGACGAATCTTTTCTTGCAGAGAGATCCCAAGTTCAACGCATCTAGTATAACTAGGGAGGAACTTGACAGACTTTTCCACCTCGGAGACTAAGAGCACACGAGCATCATTGGAACTAGCGATGCTGACCACAAACTCAAGGAGGAGGTAAACTAATCACATATCATGGCACAGTAAGCAAATTTCCCCAACAGAAAGCTCGATAGTTGCTAACTAAACAAGGGATGGTGCAATTCCTACCCGTGGGACAGCGCACTACTACCGGGGACTGAGCAAGATCATCCCTGACATGCAACACTTCTACCGTTTCCTTGAGTCACCTGGTCTGCAGCACTGCTCGGGAGGAAATGGAGGACAACCAAAGACGACTTTCGACCCTCTGCGTAGATGGGTTGAAAACGGAACTGCCCCAGACACTTTTCCTGTGGAGGCCTCTGGCAAGAATGGAACCACGCAGAACAGAATCCTGTGTCCCTACCCTATCCAGGCTGTTTACCAAGGAGGGAATGCTGCGGCATCTACAAGCTTCAGTTGTGTTTAACATGGGTCAAGGCTAAGGATCGTCATCGTATTGAGAGAACAGGATGTGCGATGCCTCTCCAAGAGAATGTCTTCCTTCATCACTCTACGGGTAACGCACTCCTAGAATTTGAATTGTTTAATTTCCCCTTAAATAGACTTGCACCCTTTCTGTAGTGATATATTCTATGCTTTATTTTATACATGTTTTTCATCAAAAACCAAAGTAGTGCATCAACAATTGACAGCCCGAACAGCCATTCACACCCCTTATCGCAACCGATCTTTATCGAAATAAGAAACGTGTCTCGGCCCAGCAAGGGTTTAGCTGAAATGGCTCGAAGGGGTACCTATAGGCTGTGGCAAATCCGCGGATGTGGATTTAATTTTGAATCCGCATTCAGTACCGTATCGCACGGCCGGAAAAGCCCTTAAATATGGAGGATGAATACTACGCTGATGTCGCTTCCGCGAGTTGCATATATGCGACGAATAAGGAGAGGGACTCTCGGCTGATTTTTATCGCCGCCCACTGGGAAGGAAATAACACCCCAAGCCTATCATCCATTGCTTGCACGCCCGACTATGCCATGTCTCAAGCATATGCAGTGTTGTATTGAGGTAATGAAAGCGCCCATATGATCATGCCCATACAGATCACCATCAAGATTCCGAGTACCATATCTCAGATGTGACACCGACAGACCTCGTAGCGGGTTTTATAGCGATCCTTAGAGATGCTGTAATGCCACTCTCAATGTTAGTTCGAGACAGACACTTAAACTACAAGGTTGTGCATTACACTGCATCCTACCATATAGCAAATATCTCGTTCCCACATGCACTAGAGGATCTCTTGGACGCGTTAGCTCTTGAAGGAATTTCTCATCGGATATTTACCTCCATCTGTGGACAGATTGCGAGATAGTATCTTCTATATGAGACTTCGAGAGAGTTTTATGGTGACGGTTTTAGCAGTATTAACAGGGTTATGGCCCGTTAACCGATAGCAAGGACGATAGAGGCTATGTTATTAGCACTCATTCTTCTATCTGCGGGCTGTTCTGTGTCGAAGACCGGACCCCGAACTCAAACCGACCGCGGGATTGGAGCAGAGCGATCAGCGTAAATAGGTAAATACAACCCTGTACACTTTCTCTCCAGTTGAAGCTCCTTTTGAGTGGGCCGGTTATGATTCCTTGGTTTCTGTAGCGAATCAGGGCCCCATATTTAGCAACGAGTGCCAGGGAATGTGCGTTCGAATGAATCGTATCATTAACGCCATGTCACGATGCAGGGGTTTGGGCGAGGAAGACCAAAACGACGGTCCAAATTGTGAAATGGACCTCTCGCGTCTATCCCACCGCCACCCTGCATACTGCATACCTAGCTGAGTGGCTGCGCGTGACAATAGCAATTAGCTTCGTCTTTTCGACTTGCCAACACCGCCAAAGCGTGTTTCTCCTCTTTCATTCTACCATACTCAATCCCCCACATATGGCATCATGTATTCTGCCATCACTCGGTCAATTGAGTCATATGCGATCGGGTTTGCCCAGAGGACTCTCCGGGAAATATCAGCCGCGCTGAAGATTATTTCTCGGGTGGATGGCACAGAGACAGTGGTGTATGAGGAAGAATCTAGGCAGCGAGATGACATTGCCATGATTTACATCAATGATTCCAATTTCTGGGGAAGGATTCTTTCCGACTTCGACCTGGTATGCCGGACATGCCGTGGGTTGTTCTCTGATTCTGACCACTGCAGGGCTTTGCCGAAGCCTATATGCTTCAGGAAATTGACTGCGAGAACCTGAGCAGGGTTTTCGATGTAAGTAGGCCCTCCAACTAGGAGGCACAAAGCTAACTCGTTATGCTAGCTCTACGTCGAAAATCCCAATATTCTTGGGACCGGAAACGCTTTTTTCGGCTTGGTACCACGCCTGGTACGATGGTGGCGACCGGAAAACAACATCACGAATGCGCTATCGAACATATCCGCGCATTATGATACGTCCAATCCACTCTTCTCCGGGTTTCTGTCTCCAGACATGAACTATTCCTGCGCTCATTGGTCAAGCGATCCAGCCGAATCTCTCGAATCGGCGCAGCGAAGAAAGGTGCAATGTATATTGAAGAAAGCCCAAATATCACCTTCTCACCACTTGCTCGATATAGGCTGTGGCTGGGGCGATCTACTTATTCAAGCGGCCCGCCAGACTGGTTGCCAGGCTACGGGGCTTACACTATCAGAGGAGCAAAAGGCTCTCGCTGACCAGCGTATTCAAAACGCGGGGCTACAAGGCCAGGCCCGTGTTTTGCTGTGTGATTATCGCAACGCTCCTTGTCCGGAGGGAGGATACGACCGCATCGTTTCCGTCGGCATGTTCGAGCACGTCGGCTCTCGGTTTCTGGACACGTACTTTGACGCCATCTCCCACCTACTAAACCCACGGAATGGAGTCGTCGTGATCGATGGAGCCACTAAGATCCACCCGGTTTGATGACCTCCCTAGATGCTCATAGATGACAACTGCCTAACGTAGGACCAGTTCCACGAGACTAATCCCCAGGTAGGCGATTACATCGACCGCTACGTCTTCCCCGGTGGGTATCTCCCCAGCATCAGCATCCTGCTAGAATCGATGCATCGGGCGACCAAGGGCAGCCTCGAGGTATCGTCTGTCATCAGCACAGGCCCGCATTACGGGAAGACGTTGCTCGCCTGGCATGACAATTTCCTCGCGAACTGGGATGCGATCCAATCAGACTTTTGTGCGAAACATCCGGGCGCGTCAGATGTGGAGGTTGAGTTTTATCGCCGCAGATGGCTGGTAAGAATCCAGTGTCTCCTTCTTCGGCGAGGTACTTTGCTAATGAATGGAGTATTACTTCCTGTACTGCGAGGCTGGCTTGCGCAGGGGGATTCTGGGCAATCACATGATATGTGCGGTGCGGACCCCGGAAGAGGTGGTCTCGTATGATAGGCTTGGGTCTCAGTGGGAATAGCTTCAGATATTTGGTCTCTTGGTTTAGGAAGGGCAAGGACTGGCAACGAAACTGACAGGGCGAATATTGTGCTTGTCTAATGTTTCTGGTTCCCAGTAGTTCAGGCAGACATTTGCATTCGAATATTCAACACCGATGTTGCAATAGCACTAAGCAGACAGCAATCAGTACATTGAGCAATCATGGACACGTACACCGTACACCTCCAAGCTTAGAAGAAGGAAGAACACCGGAAGAATTGGCCAATGCAGGCTGGGACGTGGAGCGAAGACAGTGGCTGGAATTCATACGCCCGCAGAGACGCCAAGGAGGCCAGCAAGGCTGAGGGTGATTCACTCGCCCTTTATCTGCCAGTACAACCCATCAGGACGCACCAGAGTCCCAGAGTCCCAGAGTCCCATAGTGCCCGACTTCCCAACTCCCCAGGACCCAGAGTCAGGCAGAGTCAGGCAGAGACGGTGAATAAGCAACCCACGTGACCTTAAGGCCTCAGGCTGCCATCGCCCGCCACCCAAGAAGAGTCGAGCTTCAACAATCAAACAATCAACAACCCACAAAACAACCAGCGGCAGTCAACGACGATGTCGAAGAAGAAGGGCAACGCACCCGCCCAACCCCAGGATGCCGGGACTGGCCAGGCACCCAAACTGAAAAAGGACCTGCGCAGGGACATGCGTGTCATGTTCGACAACCTCCAGCGGATCGACAAGACCGCGATTCTGACCAAGTACCTCGCCTTGCATCCCGACCGGGAGGAGTACATCCGCACCGTTCTGGACAAGTAAGTTGCTTCAGTCTGAAGATGCAACATCCAGGATAACCGGGAATAGTTACACCACCTCGTTGGAGACGCGGAAAGGCCCGGCCAAAGAAGGCCCCGGCGGCGTCGGATTGCCACCGAAGGAGGCTAAGGAGGTCAAAGAGGCGCCTAAACGCTCCAAGGCGAATCCACCGTCGTCGCCCGTCGCGTCAGAGGCAAAACCTGCATCGGCAGCAACCTTTGAGCCGAAGATTACATCGGAGCCAAAGAAACCGAACAACGCAGTGCTGCAAGGTCCGTCGCACCCCTGTCCTTGTTCAAATGACCTCCTGACTCCGTCTAGATTTCAGAGAATACCTGGATGTCCATCAGAATGGCTCATCCGGCGCGGCAGGTGCCTCTCCCCGTTTTCGTTCATCATTCCTGCCGCCTCTCGAGAGCCAGATGCAATTCCTGAGTCTGGCCGGCCAAGATGACCGTTCGACGGGCAGCTCGTCCCAGGCCCCCGAGGAGGCAGTGCTCGTCTCGCCGTCTGTGGAGAGAGCTGGAATGAACTTGCCTTCCCAATTTGCTCTGATGGGCCAGCTACGCACGCGACAGATGGTGGCAGATCCTCGCGTGATGCTGAACACTAACATCCCCTTCTCTGCCTTCATCTGTGGGCTTCAGGGAAGTGGCAAGTCACATACGACGTCTTGCATGATCGGTGAATTGACCTGTCCGGTCAGAGCCTTCGTTGAATGCTGACCCCCCCCCCTAGAGAACTGCTCGCTGTCTTTCCCGGCACTTGGAAACTTGAAAAAGCCCTTGTCTACCCTTGTTCTGCAATACAACGAATACAGTTCCAATCTGAGCTCGCAGCCGAGTGAAACGGCGTTCCTATCTTCCATCATTCCGCAATACCAGGCGTTTCAGAAGCCGATTCCCGTCAGGGTCCTTGTTCCGCCGTCAAACTTCCACAACCTGCAGCGCATGTATTCCCAAATACCGAATGTGGAGGTTCGTCCCTTCCGCCTGCAGCCACATCATCTGAGCATTAGCATGATGCTGTCACTCATGTCGCTGGGGAAAAACGACTCCATGCCCCTGTACATGGGCCAGCTGACCAAGATTCTGCGAGAAATGGCGATGCAGAACGGAGGAAATTTTGACTACCTCGATTTCCGCGCGCGTTTGTCCGGGCTGCGCCTGGATCGCACCCAGACACCTTTCTTGGAGCAGAGACTGGGGCTGCTTGACTCGTACCTAGACCTGAGAGGAGAGACGACGGAAGATTATTTCGTTGAAGGCGGCGTCACAATACTGGATTTGTCCTGTCCGTTCATGGACCAGAGCACGACCTGCATTCTATTCCGCATCGCCATCGATCTCTTCCTCCATGCTCACCATTCCCGCGGCAAGATGATTGTTGCAGACGAAGCGCACAAGGTATACCATACTACTCTCCTCGTGATCTGGCCAAGGAGACTAATTGTATCAGTACATGACCGAAACCCCCGCGGCCAAAGAACTCACCGAGACCTTCCTCAACATCATCCGCCAGCAGCGCCACCTCGGCGTACGAATCATCATCTCCACCCAAGAACCCACAATCTCGCCGCGCCTCATCGACCTCTGCTCCATCACCATCATCCACCGTTTCTCCAGCCCCGCATGGTTCAAGACCATCAAGAACCACGTGACGTTCGACAACGCGGACGAGACCGCCAGCACCGACGAGCGCGACGGGCTGTATCAGATTTCCAGCCTCCGCACGGGTGAGGCGCTTGTCTTTGCACCGTCCGCCTACCTACTATACGATAATCACTCCCCGATCAACACCCGACATACGACGTTCAAAATGATGGTTCGGAAACGGGTCACCTGGGACGGGGGGCGGACAATTCTGTGCATTCGCTAGATCCGTTCCCTACCAGACAGCGAGTAGCGGTATTTGATCAAGGCACTCCAGATAACACGATGTGATCGAGTAATAGGGCGAGTCACTAGACAGCCCTGGCTGTCTGCAGGTCAACGCCGGCCAATGGAGTGGCCTTTTGCTACGGGCAAAGTCATCCGCATGAGGCAAACAAGACATGGACGCCTAGACAATGTGCCATGAGACATGCTTATCGTCTTAAGGGTATGATTAGACAGGGCAGGGGAATGTGAGATTACGACTAGAAGGTTAGGGTATGGATTTAAAGGTTCATCAAGGTAGCTCCGTACAAAGGAAGATAAGATACGAACGGTTACCTGAGATCGCCGTAACCATGTCTGTACCGTAGGTTTGTTAATGCTAGCACTCGATCAGGCAATGGTGATAGCATAATGAGACCAGACGATCTCTCATTTGGCCAGCGTAAGCTTGCATCCAGCCATGAAACCCCCCTCGGCTTGGTCGCTCATTATCCACGAGTCAAGAAGCGCCGTGGGTGTTGGCAGGCGCCATGGACGGGACGAAGGCCAGCTTGGCAGATGCACGGCTCGCCTTGACTGCCCGATGTCTTCCCCAGATGGCGGTATTTTAGGCTGGATATGGTCATTCTCTGCGACCAGGGATCGGGGACGGTATGGGTGGTGTTTCATTCGACGTCGCAAGGGGGGGCTAGCAACTTGATAGGTTATTCCTGAGGTCAGATGGCCTCGGTGACTGTAACCATAGCCTTCCCCGCAGCTGTGACGGAATACAAGAGGCTAACTATCATTGCCTTTGCTGCCCTGTCGGCTGTGCTTCGTGTCACACTGCTTGCTCCCAGTCACCATGGGTAAGACGCTGGGCCTGATCAGGGCCGTCTACATGGTCTCTATCTGCTGCGTTGGATCGTTCCTGTTCGCCTACGACACTGGTATCATTGGGGGAATTCTCACTCTAGAGTCCTTCCAAAACTCATTTCGATATGGCGAAGCGCAAAAGTCGACCATCAACTCCAATTCCAACAGTTTACTACAAGCCGGAGGTAATGGTCTCACCGAACCATGAACGCCTTAAATGCTAACTAGCAAGCCTTCTTTTCCTGCTTCTTTGTGTGGCCTTTCACCGCTCGCTACGGCCGTCGCTGGTCCATCGCCCTCGCATCCCTGATCTTCTGCATCGGTGCCATCATCCAGGTCCTCCCCACGCACTCGATCGCCGCCTTCTACGTCGCGCGCGTTATCAGTGGTATTGGAGTCGGCATGGCGACCGTCATGGTCCCTATGTTCAGTGCCGAGATGGCACCGAAGGAGATCAGAGGCCAGCTGGGTAGTATGTTCCAGTTCTTCTTCACGCTGGGAGTCATGACCTCGTACTGGATTGACTATGCTGTCGAGAAACACGTGCCGACGAGCGACCGACAGTGGCAGATTCCGATCGGACTGCAGTTAGTTCCGGGAGGTATTCTCGGTACTGGGATGCTTTTTCTCAAGGAGAGCGTGCGATGGTTGGCGAAGAAAGGTCGGCACGAGGAGGCGATGCAGTCGCTTGTCTGGATCCGCGGAGGCGAGCAGTCGGAGGAGGTGCGCGCAGAGTAGGCAGTCGTATCCCATGGGTACTGACCAGTCGCTAATGACTCAGAATGGCGGAGATTCTGGACGGCATCAGAGCAGAAGAGCAGGCGACTGAAGGCGTGTCGTGGAAGGAACTGCACCAGCCCGCGAATCGATATCGCATGCTCATCACAATCACAATTCAGATCGGTAAGACCTAAGTTTAGTCGTCGGCCGCGTCATGCTCAGGATCAACAGGCGTTCAGCTCACCGGAAATACATCCCTTGCATACTGTGCGTACTATCGCTCACCCTGGATCAAATGCTCAGCTACCTAACGCAGCCCCCAGATGCGCCGCAAATCTTCAAGGCCGTCGGCGCCGGACAAGACAGTCTATTAATTAGCGGGTTTTTCGGCGTCGTCAAAGTAGTCGGGTGCTTCATCTTCGTCGTCTTCCTTGTCGAGCGAGTCGGCCGGAAATGGTCACTCATCATGGGTGCCTTTCTCATGGGCTCGCTCATGCTCATCGTAGCCATGCTCTCCAAGACATTCCCGCCAGACCCAAACGCCACCAGCATCGCCAGTCCGGGCGTCGCTTCCATCGCTATGGTCTACCTCGAAGCTATGACCTATAATATGTCATGGGGCCCCGTTCCGTGGCTGTACATGAGCGAGATATTTCCTAGTAGGATCCGTGAGATGGGCATCGCAGTGGGCACGGCGACGCAGTGGCTATTCAACTTCGTGTTCTCGCAGGCAACGCCGCATGCTGTGGACAATATGGGATGGCGTACGTTCCTGATGTTCTGTATCTTCAACTGGGCGCTTGTCGTGTATGCCTGGGTGTTTATCAAGGAGACCACGGGCAAGTCACTCGAGGAGATGGAAGAAGGTAGGCTCCTGTCTCGATTTCTTTGCAGGTATAGTGTTAACAGCACGTAGTTTTCCATTCCAGAGCAGTGATTTTCCGAAAGGATGCTGGTCCACATGAGGAGACAATTGAGTCGGTGCACGGGAAGAGCTGAAATGATATGGGCTGTGTTGATGTAGCTTTTCCACATGATTTCGCACATCAGCGAGGATTTAATACTTCTGCTCCACAGTGGTTCAACTAGGCGAAATAGCAACATAGTCGGTATGATCTAGTATGAAGAGAGCGGACACGACACTCAACGAAGGGCTTTGCTACCCTTCGGTAGCCCTTTGAAGGACCGTCTTGTCGCGAGTTCCTCCGAAAACATTCTCCTACGCCAAGCTCTATCTCTGCCATCATCCCTGCATGGGGAGAATAATGGCCAATAGCGTGTGGCAACTGCGCAGACTATACCCCATAGGCCACGTCGCAGAATTTCGATGACAGGATTGACTGGGTGAGGGGTTTTGTGCTGGTTGCTGCTCGTCGTTCCCTGTCAATCCCAGGCATTCCTTTTACCATCTCACGATCAGAGGCATGGCCGAAACCTACGGTCAACAGGAACACATGTACGACCGAGACAGGCCAATCTCCATGGTACGCTTATCTACATTGACCCAGACCCCAACAGTCAGCTCCACTCCACGCACTGACCCTTTATGAGTGCAGGATGTTGATCCCAATGTGGATGAGGAGTATACAGAAGACACGAAGTCGTACGCTGTCTGGCATAAGGACAGGCATCGTCCATGTTGGCGACCCAAACTTTTCAAACCAGCTGGTCTCTATGGCAAGTTACACGGAACCTGGGTCAACGTTCTGAGGAACGACATCACATGGCATTGCGCCATTGGTAAGGTAAATTCATCCGGAAATGCACTGAGGGGAGACATGACGATTCTGAGATCATATAGTTGCTCTGTCTGGAAGAAGATTGAACGCAAGAGACCATCCTAATACATCTTCAGCGATTTGACCTCACTTCGGAGCAACATCACAGACCACTATTTTGAGAACGGGCGCAGATATCATGCCTTATACGCAGGATCCTATCGGTACGACCCAGCTGTTGCATGCTAACGGCCCAGAGCCCCAAATGACCAGCAAGCGATCGACAACATGGAGTTAGGGTATGCCTAAAATTCATGAACCAGCGGGATTTCCGCGCTGACTTTGAATCTGACAGGCATTATGTATTCCACGTCCTGTTTCACGGCAAGCTTTATTTGGCACCAACTGGGCAACACATTGAGGTAAGTATTCCACATTTCGCGTTGCACAGATCTAAGCGAATCTAAGTAGTAGAATGTCTTGGATGTTGGCACCGGAACTGGTAACTTGGCTTTGTACGTTGCTCCTGTGACAGACCCCTGCGCCCAAGCATTCAGATGTGGCGTATCAACCTGGGGTTATCTACGGCTTGGTCATTTCACCGAGTCAGAATACCTACTGCCTAACTCCTAAGTGACCGTGCGCCGTCCATTCCACTCCTTCCAGCGCGCCCACCAGGAACATGATTTCGTGGAATAAGGTCAACGATTCGTGACACTCGGATTTGTTGGTGGGGGGTCGGTCACTGCTCCAGTCCAAACATTAGCGTAACCCAGTGAGTTCGCCGACATGCACCCAACTGCAAAGGTCATCGGCACCGACCTCTCCCCGATCCAGCCGACGTTTGTCCCACCAAATGTACAATTCGAAGTCGATGATTGTTGTGGCCCATGGCTATTCCGACAAGATTATTTTGACTATGTGCATATCCGTGGATTGACCGGCTGCGTGGCCGATTGGGCGGCATTCTACAAAGAGGCATATAGCCATATAAAGCTAGGGGCGTATATTGAACAGCTCGAGCAATCAGTGGAGCCCAAGTCCGACGACGGATCGACCGACGGCACCATCTTTGAAGAATAGGGCAGAGTATCATTACAGGCTGGTGACGCTTTTGAAAAGACGCTGCGAGTCGTCGATGAAGCCCGAGATGGTTTAATAGCCGCTGGCCTTTTGACGTAGTTGAGAAGCGATTCAAGGTTCCTATCGGGCCATGGGCCCGAGATCCCCATATGAAGCTGCTTGGAAGGCTGAACCGCATGTATGCCACAGAAGGTATTGAAGGATATGCAATGATGCTGCTGACCAGGTATTTGGGCGTATGTCTCTTCAATGCAACCCAGGAGATTGGGCACTAACTGAACCAGTGGACTCACCAGGAGGTGGTTGTTTATCTGGCACGCATGAATTTAGGGGTGCAGGATCCCAATATCCATGCTTATCAGGAAATGTGAGTCTATGCAGACGCCATTCAAATCCGACGCTAACGTACGTCTATAGGACCGTGGTGTATGGACAGAAACCTGAGAGTGTACCTGATTAAAGCAGTCGGGTCCTACGGCATGGGCAAGATGATAGTTCTATTCTTCTTATCGCTTTATCAGAGGCAGGCCGACTCCTGCCACTGACGGATATTATACTGTATTGCAAATATCGTTACATCCATGTGGACTATATGGAATAGGCAGTATTTCGAGGTGCTTGAGATGAAGACCTGACGGATATACGAGTTTGAAACGCCCCGTCTCGTTATCAGAAAATGTCAGAGTTTATTTTTATTGTATAAGATATTTCTTTATAGGCTTTACCGGGAATGTTATCGCTCAGCGACGCTTAGCAGTCGATAGTAACACCGAATTTCAACCAATTTCAGTTGTATAGTAGCTTTTTGGTGGCAGGTTGGACCACTGCAATTGACAAGTTCCCACAGATTGACAGTACTCTAATCCAGGGGTTCAAGGCATGATCTCTTGTCCCTTCCAATCCCAGCACCTTCCTCGACCCTCATTCACTTCAGGTCCAATACCACATACTACGTTCAGTAACTTTGCCGCCGATTCATCCGGGGTTAACATCTCTCTCCCGTCCTGATAATCCTTTGTGAAGTCCGTTTGCACAGTCCCCGGATGCATTGCGACAGCCACAGCCCTGTCCTCACTTCTTGTTCTTAGGAACAAATCCAACGTTTTCGCCAACTGAAACACGGCTGCTTTGCTCGCACGGTAGGAATACCACCCACCAAATCCATTGTCAGAGATGGAACCTACGCGCGCAGCCATCATTGCGTAGACTGCATGTGTCGGTAGCCTGAGCTGCCCTTCCTGAGTACCTGACTCTGGAAACGGTGCAGCAGACTTTGCAGGCAAGAGCCTAGAAAGATGTTTCATGAGCAACATCGGACCGAGGGAATTCACCCTGAAGCTATCCAGTGCCGCCGAGGCATCAATCTGCGATGGGGACTTTTCAATATTCAATATACCGGGAGCTGTAACTGCCAGACGCAACGGAGTGTCTGGGTATTTATTTCTGACAGTAGATGCCAAGTTCTCGATGGTGGATTCGTCTGTAGTCATAAGCTTCTGCTTCTGCTTCAATCCCGGGCAAGCAAGGAAAACCCACTGGTAACATCCACTTTCAAAACACTTAACCGGGTGTCCAGATCTGCAGATCTCGATTCATCCAATCGATCGAGCAATCGCTCTTTGACTTCATCGCAATCTCGCCGCGCGGTGGCAATAACCGGCAACTTTGTATGCGCCAATAACTGACGCGTGAAGGCGAACCCCAGCCCCCTGGACGCAGGCGTGACGATTGAAAGTCCTTCTTTTGCCAATACCATAATTCAGAAGCAACGATAAAGTGTCGCAGAGATCAATGGACAAAGAGAGAGAGAGATCATGTTCAACGAAACACACAGAACCATCGATACCATGACGTCATCGATTCTATGATCACGATCGATCGATCGCATCTCCATCATCGGCAATTTCGCACGGGCAGTAGTCCAAAGCAGCCCTGCGACCGTTGGAATCGCCACTTCTTAGGTATGCGCTTGGGACCCAGTACCCAGCCGGGGTCAAGCTCGTGTACTGGCGAGAGTAGCTGGTCAAGGCTCCACATGGCATCATGCCTTGGAGTTATCATCTTCATCGAGATGATCGAGATCGGTCTCGATCTGAACGGCAGTACTTTTTATTGCGACCGGCTGGGCCCTTGGTCCTTTATCTGCTATCGGCTGGCATGGACACAGTATCCCCAGTATGCGATTTATAGTGCCGAGTTCGACGCTATTGTAGGTAAGAATGGGGTCCTAGGACACAAATAAATTAGCACCGACTGAACAATGAGGGGGCTATATGAACTAAGTCCCATCCTACTCTGGTAGGAATCCACTAGGGACAAAATATGCAAGCAGTACGTCAGATGTGATGCCTATTAGGATACCATGGTCGTCAGGATGCTTGGTAGATCCCCAAAATCTCCGATTACGGGAAGAACATGGCCCGATGTTGTAGGCTCTCGCTTTTCATATAATGACGATTCTTTTATACTATGCTAACGGAGAAAAGATTGAATTCCTGGATCCGCAATGGCCTGAAACACTCTACGTGGGCAGCGTTGCCTGGCAGTATCAATGATATTCACTGCGTCACTCCGTGCGAAAAGAAAGAAGAACAAAGCGAAGCATTGTAAACGTAAACGTTGGAGTGCTTATCTTTGGCATTCTATGCTATATCCTTACCAGATCCTGACCGACCTGTACGCTGCTATTCGGAAAGGCCGCATTGGTCTAATACATAGGGAGCTTCAGGCCCAGCCCGAACATTAAGGTGCCATCATTGAAGTTTAACTCAGTAGCCTCCTCTCAGACAATAGTGCGTATGTGTGGGAGAAAGACTGCTTTTTCTCGGAGACAGGAAAGACAGTTTGTAACCGTCCCATGTCCGATTATGAAGTATTTAGCTAACTGAAATAAACTTCATTGCGAAAACAGGGTTAGATAGATGTCGAACCTGCCGAAGCCACCAGGATCTGACAGGTATCGTGACCTCCGCTAACCGGGTTCTTCTGGGCAGATACCCACGGGCATTTACGTTCTTTTCCATATTCGCTGCATCTTAGCTTGACAGGTGACGGAGCATTCAAGCCAGCAACTCCCCGAGTCCAACTGCACACTCAGTCGATGTGGGCGGCGGATATCCAATAATCTTCAATTCGTAGGTAACAACGTTGCATTCTGTTCAAGATGTGACACATGTGTGCATCACACAGCGAGGCTTCACACTTTGCGCAACGTTTGGCCAGTCAAAACTACCACACAGATTTCTTGGTGTGGCCCGCCAGCCAACCATGAAGCAATATGCAAAACACCAGTTACGTTACCAATGTACTAAAGTACCCAACGCGATGGGATTGACAAAGTGCCCGCTGTCCGAGGGATGCGACGGAGCCCGGGAAACCCGAGAGGATAACACAGTATATAACTAACAACAAACAGTAAGCTATGATAGCAACCGTTACGAACGCGAAACACGCTATATCATGATCTGGGAAATTATCTTCGGTCTATCGACCATCTACTGCCTCTCACTCCTTTCTCAATTTCTTCGAAACGTCCGCCTTGCCAAGAGCACGCGTCTCCCTTACATATGCTACCCTTTATCCGAGTTCAGTATTATTCATTATACCCTGTTTGACACTTCGTTTGTGCCCAAATTCGTCAACAACTGCCTTCCACAGTGGCTGGCAGACATTGTCAATGACAATATCATCACTTATCGCTGGACAGTACGGGACCGTCGCGCAAAACAGCTAGGTCTCGTGAACATGGTTGTTACACCAACGACTCTGAGTTGCAATGTTGCCGATGCAACAGTTGTATCTCAGGTATGTATGGAGCGACGGATGTTTCCCAAGCCAGTGTGGCAATACAGTGAGTCGACATTCCAGGCGTCATCCTTGGGAAGGGTGGCTGATGTTTATTAGAGCCTTTCGAACTATACGGACCCAGCATTCTTACTGTAAGCGGTACACCTGCCCGGGATATCTTCACGAGCAGCTAATGTCACCAGTGTGAGGATACGCAATGGGCCCATCATCGTCGTCACACGGCGTCAACATTCAACGAGAGCAACAACGGCCTTGTTTGGCAGGTATCCATTCAGCAGGCTCTAGACATGACAGGCCATTGGGAGGAGAAGTATAAACGCTCATCCACGGACAAACAGCTACTCGTACCAGCGGCAAAATCAGATATCTTGAAATTTACTTTAAATGTTCTCTGTAGCGCAGGGTTTGGGGTTTCACTGCCTTTCAAACCGGGAACCAGAGACAAGGACACTCATGGCATCAGCAGTTTATTCAAAGATACTGACATACCACCAGAGGGGTTTCGTTTGACATTCCGTGATGTTATGGAGTATCTGAACTCTAACCTGAACCCGGTCATATTGGCGAACTTGATAGTCCCGAAGTGGATCCCACGTATGCTGATGCCGTTCTTCAAAAAGGACTTTGTCGTGTACGAGGACTTCAGACGCTATCTCGAAGCGCTGATCCAGAGTTCAAAGGTTGATATGGATAATGCTAAGTCTCACGACCTATTGCAAGGGATCGTGCAGTCTCAACGGAAGGATAATGGGCTCACCGACTCCGAGATAATCGGCAACCTGCACATATTTACCGTTGCAGGCCACGAGACAACTGCAACAACATTGCGATTTGCTCTCGTTCTTCTGGCTATGTATCCCAGCATGCAGGAATGGGCACATGTTTGCATAAAGGATGTACTGAAGGAGCATTCTTCCGACCCGAAGGACTGGGCATACTCGGCGATATTTCCCAAGCTTGTTGCACCATTATGCGTGATGGTACGTACTACAATCCATGAAAACTTGTAATATCTTACCAACCGTTTCCAAAGCTCGAAACTCTTCGTCTATGTCCACCCGTCGTTACAGTCCCTAAGTGGACTGCAGAAAACTCAGTCTCAATCATCCATCGAGATCAAACTTATACCTTGCCCCCAAAAGTCAACATAAACCTCAACGTAAATGCGCTGCATTATTCGGAAGAGTACTGGGGTCCTGATGTGGCGTCCTTTAATCCTCGACGATGGGACAAGTCCAACCATGGTAGTTTCCTGGCCGCCAACGATGGCAAGACAGGACTTTCCGGCCCAGGACTTGAATTCGAAAATATTCACAAACCGGTCCGCGGGGCATTTATTCCATTCAGCGATGGATTCCGGGCATGTGTGGGGAAGAGGTTCTCACAAGTTGAGTTTGTGGCCGTGATGACGATTATATTAAGTCGGTACCAGGTTTCTTTGGGGAAGATAGACCCAGAGGAGAGTGAGAAGTTTGTCTACCGCAGAGCACAGAAGGTGTTGAACGAGAGTGCTACAGTTCTGACACTGGGAATGAAGAGCGATGTTCCTCTTCTTTTGACGGAAAGGGATAGCAAGGCATAGGTATTCAGGTATCATTATATCTATTCATCTCGTCTATCGCCATCTCTAACATGCAAATGCTTGACGCTTAAATAACAAATCAAATGGTATCTCGCTCAGACAAACAAAGGCTCAGACCAATCAAACATCATAGGCCTTTTTCTCCACATCGTAAACAGGCGAGCAAGCAAGTTTGCTCTTCGTTCGTAGCCAAGGGCCGTAGACCTTGAAAACCACGGGGATGGGAATCATCACCGCGGCAATGCACCCAAGCATGGTCCCCGCCCATTGCACACCAAGATTCTCCATCATTTGCCTGGAGAAGAGAGGGAAAGCACATCCGACAGCGGAGCGAAGGATAGTGTTTGCGGCGATAGTGGACGCGGCCCTGGAATAACTATTAGGCATGATCAGAAATATCATGGAGTCGCCGAGACTCACAGGGTAGGATAAGAATCAACGATATAGTTGAAACATTGAAGGAAAATGCAAAAGATGCCGAAGCCCGTTAGAACACCGGAGGCAACTGGTGCCATCCAATGGAGGGATTCTTTGTATCCGGTCCAACCGAACCTGAGAGAGCATTAGCACAGTGTCATCCGCATAATGAAGGTAGCACTTACCAGAACATTCCGCCAGTAAAGGCAACAGCACCGACAATGGCAGGTGGAAGGCGCCATTCAGGAATAGGCTTATCCCCATTTGCCGCGAGCTTGCGAGCGTAAGAACTTTGCAGAAACAGGATATAGACGCCTCCGAGGAGCTCTCCAATGATAAGGCCTATAAATGCCAATCCACCAACGCCCATGTTCATTCCATAAACTCCCTGGAAGACGACAGGGTACGCGCCGAGAAGGGCGTACATCAGGCCGTAGATGAAGGAGATGTAAAGAGAAATCAGGAGAAGAATGGGCTCGGTTATCAGCATCTTGATAGGGCGCATGAAGTTGTTCCGCAGAAGCTCCTTGATATCGACCTCCACTTCGTCCTGTTTAGCATGGATTCCCCAGTTATGTGTTTGGCGACGAATTATGGCGGCCTTTCGAACAAGTATGACGGGGGCGTAGGACTCATCCAAGAAGAGCAGAACGAGAACAAATCCGGAGAAGATCATAATGGCGGAGATATACATCGTCCATCTCCAACCGAGGTCGCTGATGGCAATAAATCCGCCCACGAATGGCGCAGCAAAAGGCCCAATAAAGACCGCCATGCAGAAGATCGACATGACAGCTCCTCGGTGCGCATTGTTGAACAGATCGGCAAACACGGCGGGAACAATCGACACCGGGCTGGCTGCGAAGAAACCTCCAAAGAAGCGACAGATCATGATTGTTTGTATATCTTTTCCAGTTGCGCAGGCGATCGTGAAGATACCACATCCAAACAATCCGATACACAGCGGCCAGCGCCGTCCGATCAGCTCGGAGGCAGGCGCCCACATAGTCGGACCGGCGCCAAATCCAAGAACGTACAAGGTGACACCGAGGGAGCCAACCTCGGAGCTTACATTGAACTCCTGACTCACGGCCGCGATGGCAGCCGAGAAGACGGCGCTGGCGAACGAGGCCACGAAGGTGCCGTAACACAAGACACAGACCAGGAATGTCCTAAGGAGACCAACGGGTTAGGATCTATAGTCTTCTCTCCCGGAGCGAGCCCACCCACCTCCTCATTATCGACCAGTTGTACGGATGCATTGGGTCGTCCGATCCATCGAATTCCACCACGTATGCTTCCGGTGCCGGTAGTAGAGGCGGATAATCTTTTCCGGCGCCCATAGGGAGCCATTGATCGCGCGGGAGAGGGCCTCGAGTCGAGCCCACGGTAGTTTTCTGTTGCAGTCGATATGTGTTGATCCGGTTGAGCTCTAGGGAGTCGAGGTCGTCGGCAGTGTCGGATGAATCGTTACTCGAGACTCTCGTGATATCTGGGAAGCGGGAATCGTCGTGGCAGGCCGGTACGTCATGGTTCGTAGAGCGGTCCATGGTGAGCCTAGAGTCGGCTGTTTAAAGCCTGTTGCTGTCCGGACGTTTGCTTATTGTACAAATCTACAGGGAATGGGAGAAAGTTGAGCAAGACCGCAGCCTGCAGGCTACTATTAATATACTTCACAAGGAAGTGGCTCTGAGCCTCTGACCCTCTTTTTTTTTTTTTTTTCTTACCCCGTCGAGTGTCATCATAGTCGGGTACATACATTGTATAGATCCACCTAGAGCGCCTCCGGACTACCAAACAGAAGCCGACATCAAGACTGGTCGACGCCCCATTCCTTTCCGCGATGGAGTCGGCCTTCTATATATCGGCCCACCAGCCACAGATGCCTGTGGCTGCGTCTCTCCGAGCCAATCACAAAGGCAGCTGGGGTCGGATATCCTCGGCAACGTGGCTGGTGTCCAACGCTCCCAGGCTAGCCGAGCCTTTCCTCCGAGGACAGCCGCACATAAGCGAGCTATCAGACTGGTTTCAGGCGAAAGATGAAAATTTTTCCTCGACGCCAAATGATAAGCACCGGGCCCTGAACCGGACCAGACGCAGGCAGCGCCCGTTCCTGATGCCGTTCTTCCGATTGGCGAGGCACGTTTGATTTGCTGATGTTAACCATGTGGGCTCATGTCCTGCGAGCCTCGAACGTTCCAGGCAAAACATCCGTATATCGCCTTCACATGAAGTAATACTTTTCCCCGGCAGCCGTCGCCTTAGGAGACTAATATTACGTTGCTGCTGCCCAACTTGATTTCTCACCCTGAAGAGTGGGTCGTTTTTCGTTTGCCATGGTCCGTGGGAGGGGGGATAGCTACTCCGTACGCGAGGTGGATAGGGGACCATCTGCATATTTCCCTTTTCCCTTCCCGTGGCATGAAAGCATACCTGGGCCAGCTCAAAAATACTAATACCGTATGTTCACCTTCTCCTTTTATCTGTGGCTTTGCCTGAATACCTACTCTGTACTATTGGAAGCCCACTTCAAAGCCCACTTACATCTCTTGATTGTCACGACTTGATCAGAGTGGCTAGCTGCCAAGGTCCAAAGCATTCCGGGCTATGAAGCAGCTCCATCGCATAGTGTCGCTATTCGTTCAATCCACCTGTGCTCAGAAGGGGGCTTCAAAATTGAAAAAAGAAAGAAAAAAGGAAAAAAAAAAAAACCCTTACTGTCATTTCATGAAGCCGTTGGTTGGACCCACCGCCGATCGCCGACTGATACCCAATACCATGGATTGAGTGGCGAGGCAGTCTGTCATTTCTTATGCGAATTGCACTTTGGTCTTTTAGTTCACCAGCCTAGTCAATAATAATGTAGCAGTTACTTATTCCTTTTTACTTGACCCTGACCATGAGCTACATACACATATGTACACTGCTATGATCATCTGGCTAACACATACCAAAATATATTCGTATACACATAGTCGACTTAGCCCACAATGCGCGCCGAAGAAACCGTCTCCGAATAATCAACCATGATTGAGTTATTGTTTTAGGTGATGTTCAAGATACTAACAAGTTCACTGGCTCGGAATACAAATGCCGGTCACCGGTGGAGTTGCGCCCAGATGAGCAATCCCCATGCAACGCTGTAGATCCTGTCTACAATTGCCTGAAATAGTCGGGTGAATCCAGCGACACTATCAGAAGATCTGAAGTGAAGTGACTCTATCCTAGGAGGCAAGGTATACAATGACTGGGAAGACATCGGCGAGATCACCACCATCCCAGACTACGCATACAACTTGTCCGAGAAGCTGGCGGCCGACATCCAAGGATCGTCAAGGCAATTATTTTCCTGGCAACGGTTCATGGTAGGACAAAGTCGTCGGACTTAGTAGTAGATCATTTAATGTTAACCTAGTGTAGGTCCCGGTCGTGACCCCGTCTCGAAGCGGAGCAAACAGCTTCCTGGATCCTGGAACGGAAGAAAGCCCCTGTGATTGGAGGGAGAAAATCCCCCGGAACAAATGTGTACATTACCGATCTGACCGATCTGTGTTTAAAACTGTCAGACGCAGCACTGGCAGGAAAGACCGATTTATGAGGAGGCGAACACTGCTGCTCCGAAGCAGCTAAGAAGTTTGCACAACTTGCTTAGGAAAAAGGCTGGATCCCGGCAGTGGAAACGGACACTTTGGATCATGCAACCGCAGAGCAGGTTGTTGGGTTTGTGGTCACCTCGTGAGGACTGGACTGTCGGTGTCGTGCCCGTCGGGTGCAGCAACTTTTGGGGTGGAATCCCACCGGTCCAACCGTTGAGGAGTTGCTACCGAGCATTCTCCAAGGGGAGTGGGAGAGACTGCAGAACCATCGATTGAGAAATCAGCTTGCAGGTGCTTAAGGTGGGAGGCAAGGGGGCCCGTCCGTGATGCAACAGGCAGGGCTTCGCTGGAAACAGGTGAAAGGGGGTCTTGAATCCATTCGTAGTGCTGGTGACTTTCTTGGATCCTATCCATCCCGTGCCATTCCAATAAGGAAAATAATGGTAAAAAACAAGACCTGCTTGACCTCCTCGGCCAGATGGAGATATCGAATGGGGCAGAGAAGATCTGCAAGGGATATGAGATTGGGATAGCAACCAAACAACCTGACGATGCTGACAGCGGTGACTCAAAGCAAGAGCTGCAGTAATCGTGAAGAAAGAACTGTTCTTGATGAAGGCCAACCACACCGCCGGTCGTGCGAAAGTAAGCTGAGTGAGACCAAGCTGGGTTTAATCCCAATCCAATGCGGGGAGCAGAATTGGATCCTCGGCCGGCTTGAATCGTTTGGTGCAAGGACGGCGATCGCATATTTAGTCGAAACCAAATCCCCGCATCTTCTGCGCATTCGCCGCTTTCCTCTGCTCTCCTCTCTGTATGCAATCTCTCCGCAATCTTTGGCTGGTCTTCCCCTTCACGCAATGATCTTCTCCTCCACGAGGCCTCGCCTCCAAAGTACGTAGAGCCCATCGACTTTGCAATGGACATGTGAATAACAAAGATCAGTTCCTACTACCCTCCCAATCTGGGACTTTCTCTTTGAATCGGACTACTCGCCTCTTCGCCGCGTCCATCCGACCGATCTCGGCGCCTTCATCAACGCCGCAACGCACGAAAAAATCCGGTACGACGAAGTCAAAGACCATACGACCTATCTCTCGACTGCGCTGGTTCGCGATCATGGCTTGCAGAAAGGTGACACGGTTGCACTGTTCAGCCCAAACACGATATGGTACCCTGTCGCAATGCTCGCGACGGTGAGGGTTGGTATGCGATATCCAGTTCCCCCGTCTCGATCGGTACAGGGTCTGATGGCATGGAACAGGTGGCATTATATCCGGAGCATCCCCGGCGTATAACGTTGAGGAAATGACCTACGCGCTGCGGACCGCCAACGCAAGGTTCTTGATGACGGTCCCCTCTTCGATGGATGTTGCTATTCCGGCGGCTCGGAATGCAGGCATATCCGCTGATCGCATCTTTCTACTCGAAGGAGAGAAAGATGGACACATCGACGTCCACAAGCTTATAGAGGGTGGAAAGAAGTACGGCGACAATGGACAGGTTCCGCCATTCAAATTAAAACATTCCGAGTCCAATCGCGACGTATGCGGCTTTCTGAGCTTCAGCAGCGGTACCACCGGGCTTCCTAAGGCGGTATGCTCTTCGAGCTCACGTTCCATTGGCATTGCCATGGCTAAGTGAAGTAGGTCATGATCGCCCACCACAATGTCATCGCGCAGTGTATGCAGATCCAACAGCTCATGGCGCCTGACTACAAGAAATCGCTGGCAGTCCTGCCGCTTTTCCATAGTATGCCCCCTGGCCCGATTGAGGAACAAGCTCAAATCCTGACAGATATTCACAGTAACTGGTCTCGTCCATCAAATGCACCTTCCTATCCTCTTAAATACGCAGGTATTCATGCTACCGTCGTTCGATATGACCGGCATGCTCGAAACAGTCATTAACAACAAGATGACGGAGCTCCTGCTTGTGCCCCCAATTTTCATCCGACTGCTACAGGACCCACAGGCGGCAAGATACGACCTGTCACACGTGAAATCCTTCATATCTGGGGCTGCTCCGATCGCAGAGGAGCTACTCCAGAAGCTGGAGACGCGGTATCCCTGGATAGGGTTCAAACAGGGATACGGGATGACGGAGTCCTGCAGTTGCATCACAATGCACCCACCGGAGAAACAGTCCTATCGTTATGCCCATAGGGCGGGAGCCATTGTCGCCAACACAGAGGTGAAAATATTGGACCCAGAATCGGGTCGCGAGATGGGATACAATGAGCCGGGGGAGATCCTGGCACGGGGACCGCAGGTCGTGATGGGATACTTGAACAACGCCAAAGCAACCAGTGAGACGTTCGATGCTCAAGGGTGGCTGCATACCGGAGATATCGGGTTTATGAACGAAGAAGGTTTCTTGACCATTACCGATCGCATTAAGGAGATGATCAAAGTCAAGGGGATTGGCGTGTCCCCGGCCGAGTTGGAAGATCTACTCCTGGGCCGGGACGACATCGAAGATGTGGCTGTAACTGCTATCCCGGATGATTATGCAGGCGAAAGGCCGAAAGCATATGTGGTTCTTCAATCGAGCGCGAACGAAAAAGTAGGTGGTGGGTTTGGACTCGTAGATGCAGGCAGAGACATAATCGAGTACGTGCGAGCGAAGAAAGTGCGTCACAAATGGATTGTGGAGGTGGAATTCGTCAAGGAAGTTCCGAAGAGCGCCAGCGGAAAGATTCTGCGCAGAGTCCTTCGAGATATGGAAAAGAAAGGAAGCCCGGGGAAAAGACTGGTGGTGCGGGATGAGAGGCTCAAAGCAAAGCTCTAGGTGCACTTTGAATAGGTAGAGCTTTAAGGCCGCATAAATCAGGAGGATCGACAGAGCTAATCGTTAATGAAGGGCATGCCATGGCGTGAGTCGTAATCACCGGGGCCCAGGCTGCCAGATTGCCACTACTTTGTAACCATTCATGAGACACGTCTGACTTTGATTATGTGCAAAAGCCACCGAGTAACGAATGATGATAGAAAGTTATCCTTGTTAAGGCGCCCTGTGTATGATTGCCATAAGTATGGTGTAGAGTGCAGCCCACAGCAGATTCATACCAGGGTAAGCCTCTATACGTGGCTTGTCCCTCTAGCTCGTTCCAATATAGCTAGTTTCACCAAGACCAGCCTAGTATACGAGGTTTGGGGGCCGAACCAGTCAGTGACGGAGCCTTACTCTGGATGACGAAGCTATTTCCAGTGTCGACAGCAGAGCCTCAGATCAGATCTCCGAAATCTACTGAAGCACCTCTTATGTTACTCAAAATGCGATCGTCAGTTGCGGGAGAAGACGACGAAAACCTCGTTTTCGTACATATATCCTGCCCAGATGATTTGAAGGCCAGGGGCACACGACGTACGGTCCGACGACATGCCATGCGAGAAACTGGAAAGTCGCGGCGGTCTCGCAAGCGAATCCAGACTTGGGAACTATCTGTGAAAGAGCAAACATGTGAGGACGATGCGGTTTCCATTAGTTCATCGCAGGGCGAACTGCTTCCATTTTCCGCAAGAAAGCCCGTTGCATTTGATCCGTACAATGCGGCCTACTACCCGATCCAGCTGGACGACCGAACCATGCAACTCATCCATTTCAGTAAGCCGATTGTGTCCGACCGGATCTTCATGGATTGACCGATCTAGTGAGCGCCGATTCAGACTATGTCTTCCGACCGTTTCGAGCGATCTGGTTCTCGATGGCCATGACGGATCCTAGCGCCTTCCTCGTGTCTCTGGCCAACGCTGCGATGTTCCTCGATCAGATCCATCGAAGAAGAGCATACCAATATGAAAAGAGCGTCGAATGTTTGACGTACTACGGTAGATGCGTCAAGGAAGTGACACGCCGACTGGAGAATTCAAATGATCGCGTGAGCCCAGGCGTCATAACCACAATCCTGGGACTGATCTGTCACGATGTCCGATCCTTACTCCCTTCTTCAGAGAGGTGCATTTGCTAATGTCTCCGAAGCTTTATGTCGGGACTCTGGCTCGCTCACGGGCTCACTTGGCGGGAGTCCAGCGGATCATCCAGGTACGAGGAGGATACGACGGGCTTCATGAAACTATTCCACTTTTCATTCCATGGTAACTCCTCGGGCTCCACTCACGCGAGCCAGTGTTAATATTTGCAGGTTCGATGTTATCGTTAACGTGGTCGAGGATCTCTGTCCTCGGTTTGCGGGCTTCGACCCGGGCCTACTAAAACTGTCGGATTGTGAACAGACAGAAATCTGCAGCTCTCCATTCTTGCAACACCTGGTTTCCAATATCACATTAAACCACCCTATCTTCGACGATGTGAGCACGGCTTTCGAAAAGGCCGCCGTCGTGGCCAGGCACCTCAACGACAATGCCCATCAACCTCCGGGCTACTGGAAAAACGAGAAGAACATCGTCGCCATCAAGTTGTTCGGGCCGGTGACGCATTTCCTGCTGTCGATGGATAGGCCGGCGTATCCCAAGCCAGGAACCGAGTTTCCGACGAAAAGTGAGCCGACCAGCGACGGAGAGAAGCAAGTAAACACGGCCTCGTCTGCCAGGTTCACGAAAGAAATGATTCGCCTATCCATACTCATCATGCTCGCGACGATCAAGAACAGTGTCTTTCAATTGGCCGCACGGGAAGCAGCATTCCTCCGTGAGAAACTGTCCAAGGTGGTCGACTACCTTCGCGGCATCCGCAGTGCTTCAACCCCTCTGTGGAAACTGCAGCTCTGGGCCTTGGTGATTGTTTCACTCGTTGAGATGTCGGACCCAATTTCCATCCCGGGGGAAGCAGGGTATATTGACGACATCTGCCGCCTGATGCAGCTGCTCTGCATCATGACCGGTCGCGAGGCAGTTGTGGTGGTGAAAGAGATTCTCTGGGTCGAAAACATCTGGGACACGGTGACGGTGGACGACCTGGTGTCGCAGATTGACGGGCATCGGGGCTCAGGCCCGAGGAACGATTCCTGAAGTCTTTGTCGTGGATGTCGAAGCGAATGTTTGTTTGTTTCCCCCCGTCGCTTCTTCTTTCGGTCTTTCCTTCTTTGTTCCGCCGTCGACGCCTTCCCCGTTCAGGAAGGTGGAGTCCGTTCTGTGCATGTGACACGCTAGTCTCACGAGGGACTAGTGTGGATGTGCTGTGCCGGCCCCATTTGCCAGGCATCCATGGTGCCTGAGAATCCAGTCTCACTCCGGAATGGAGGGGCGTGCAATCGGCAATCCCTTGGATGAGGGAGGGAACTGCCCCGGCAATACACGTCCCTTGGCAGACTGGTTTCTCTGATCCAAGCTGCGCCATGTATTCCGGGGTTCTCTTGGGTCTGTTGTTCTGTAGAAGCTTTTACTTGCCGACTTGCCGTGATCTGCGGTCAAGGTATCATGCAATGAAGATCAATCAACAATATGTGATGTATGAATCCGGAGTCCGTTTCCCCCTGGAAGTCTTTCTTGTCTTTCAATCAAGATCACGGTACCGCTAGTTACCACTAGTGGTGTCTGAATCAAGTCATGTACCCTGAAAGAAAGAATTAAATATGGACACACAACCAAGAACCACGAGGTGGATGCAGATGGCCTGCCTTTGACAACCCCATGCAGGGATAAGTATCTACGAAGTATGTAAGATAGTCCATGAAGGAATAATGTTGTAAACGTTACATCCACTAAACATGGTAGCATTGCAGATTGAGCCCTCTACCTCAGCAAACAAAGCCATGTCAGCCGAGGGGCCGGCCGTGCGAGACATTGGTCGCCACCAAAACAAGGATTCTGCCAAACAAGCATGCGGCCACTGGCTATTATATCTACTTTTGCGTTCTGTTGGAAGTTTGCCGTATGGCTGCGAGGCTTTCCCTGATGTAGCTAGCAATGCAGGGCTGCTGCATACCTAGATTCCCACTAGGGTGTTGGTATGCTGAATTCACGCGATTCCATCGTGGTCTGGAGCAAAGAGTTTGATTTGATAAAGATAGTCAGCTGGAATTTCATTGTGATCTAGCCTGCGTGTGGCAGTGTACTGTGATGTTCTCGTCGATGTGACATAGGCTCTCATAGGATGTTGTTCTGCTATATTGCATTAGTACGACGGCCATCTGAACCAAGCCAACCAATACAAATACTGTCCTAAGAAGCGCGATCAATCTAGACCGAGGAAAAAAGACACAATATGCAGTCATCCAGCAATCTGCCTAGTCAAAATAAGCTGGCGTTACATTTCAGAAGGAATAGTTGAACGACTAACTCAATGGAATGCCACGTCAAATCATGAGGACATCGCAGGTTTGTCAGATGAAGCCATTCTAAACTCACTAGTAGAGCCTGCAGAGGGTTTCTTTGTAGACTATGAAACTTACCAGGCACTATATATATGGTGCACATACTTTCCATCTCCTTCGTGAACATCCCCCCATGTGTCTTCCATTACCCTTCACCGCCTACAATTCCAGGTATACTCCCTCAAAAATGGGTCCCAAATTCCTCATCACCTCCTTCATTCTGCTCTGGGGCTTGATTTTCAGCGTCCAAGCGGCTGTAATCCCCACAAGAAACATGGGAGACATCGCCATGCTTCCCGAGGGCAGTGGCTCGCTCAAAAGAGCTGACCTAGCTAAACGGCCCAAAATGCGCATGCTCCCCCTCGGTGCCTCTATAACTTGGGGGCAGAACTCTGCTTCAGGTAATGGGTATCGCAAGCCCCTGCGCGATCAACTGCAAGGGCAGGGATATGAAGTCGATATGGTTGGAACAAAGAAACACGGTAACATGGAAGACAACGTAACTCCCCTCACATTCCTACTTAGTGAATAGGTCCACATTGGAAACGCACAACTAACCAACCAACCTAGGATGTTGAAGCCACTCCCGGCTACACCATCGACCAAGTAAAAGAAGCAGCCCAGCCATCACTGAAATTCAAGCCTAACATTGTTCTTATCAATGCCGGCACCAACGACTGTGCCCGGAACATCGACATCCCCAATGCTGGAAAACGCATGCGCATGCTGATCGAGAGTATTGTGCACGCCAAAGACATGGGAAAGACAGTCATCGTGCTCTCCACTTTGCTCTACTCCAACAACAACACGATCGAGAAGAACCGTATCGTCGTAAATAGGCAATACAGAGACCTCGTGGTCGCCATGAAGAAACAAGGCATCTCCATCTACCTGGCCGACATGGACCCTGAAAAGCCCGCCCCCGGAAACGGCTGGATCAAGTATCCCGACGACTACAAGAACGGAAATAACGCACCTGATCCAACTCACCCTAGTGAATCCGGATACAAGAAGATGGCAGACATATGGTTCAAGGCGATCCAGGTTGCGGCCAAAGACAACAAGATCCCTGACGTGTAAATCCTGGGGATCCTGGGTGGCCTGAGAAAGCCGACATAAGAGTTTAATGTATATATAACGTATACCAAACGAAGTATTATGGACGCCAATATATTTTTTTACATAGTATAGCTCCTCTATCTACAAGTGCTTCATGGCATAACTTGTAGAATACACCGGCCATTATTATATATCGGCGTATGAGGACTTTGAGCAAAGTGGAAGACTTGTCTGAATTCTTACTATCTCTGCTTGCTTCTTAGATACATGAAAAATGCAGGAGATATGCAGTCCTTTTATGCAAAGAAGGAACTGCAAACAATGCAAACTAGCTAATGGAAGGTTCCTTTCTTCCCTCCGAGTCATTTCGAGATTGCGTACTTCGATATTATATACCGTTGACCTAATCGGGTCAATTCACCCCTAAAGTCTTCGCGATCCTAGGATATATCGAAAGCGCATTCCCATGGCTAATCTGCGCCATCTCCGAGGGCTTGAACTCTCCATTCGCGCGTATCGACTTAACGGCGGGTTTTGCTTGCGTCGTAGGAACATAGGGATCTAAACTGTCAGCATACCATATCCCCAACACATCCACGAAACTTACAATGCGTGCCCGTCAAAGTTCTCCCCCACGCCAACAAACCCCTTCAGTGCAGCCAACTGGATCGCTGAGGTAGGAGACGCCGTATCGAAATAATAAAGCGCGAACTGCCTGACCGAGTCTGCGACATCCAGACCACCCAAAAACGGCATCGACGACATCCCGGCAATACGAGCAGCCAGGTAGGGAATAGCCCCGCCGCCGTGCGCAAATATTATAGTGACGCCTGGGTAGCTGGCACGCTGACCGGTGAGCAGTGGATTCTCGATAGCGCGGACCGTGTCGAACGGATACTCGGCCACGGGATAACCCATCGAGACGCCGGAGAGAGAAAGGGAGGGAAGGTACTTCGAGCTCGATCAGGGCCTCTTCGACGTGAGGTAGCGGTAGCAGGCACAATGCACCGAACCTGAGAGTATACTGTTTGGTGTAACTGTGCATCTCCAGGTTAATTGTACGCGCCAGGGCCTGTGCCTTGGACGGATCCATGACGAAGAAGACCCCGGGAGCACTTATACTGATAGTGGAGTGGTTCACACCCGGAGAGTCCATCGTGGCAATGTGACCATCGAGCGTCCAGTCAGGGACAGGAAACCTATCGGCATACAAAGATCCATTCTTTACAGGATATCCCGCTTCAACCATGCTATCTTTCCAGACTTGTGGAACTACATGGGAGTGAATATCAATGCGATAGCCCTGCCCAAGCTTCACAGTTGAATTATGAACATGGCCATGCACTGAGGCTGCACCCAGCAGAGCAAGCACAAAGGTCTGGGGTGAATTTGGCATTGTAGAGTCAAGGGAAAACAGAGTTGCAAGCAATATCTGAACCGCTGGGTAGCGCCGCCTTAGGGCTAAGGAGCAACTCATCCGAATCTGTCCTGCCAACCATGCACCTACTGGTGTCTGACTCGTGCACATGCATGTAATTAAGCCTGCACCGGGCCATTGGTGGAAAGGACGACGGCGACGAGGGCTAATTTGGAGAATTCTTTAGTTTGGAATATGGAGAGGCCTGGAGGATCCACGATGTCAACTCGGACATCTCATCCCCCCACGATCTACGGTGGACTGTCTTGAGATCGTCATGGGTGCCATTCGATATAACTCGATCTCTGGGGTAAATACATTGCCAATAAGAATGAATAGCATACGATGTTTACGAGGAAGAGGGAGAGGGAGAGGGAGAGGGAGGGTGATCAAGGGGACGATGGTTCGATGAAGGCGATTGCGAGGGAATGGTGATTATCTTTGTGTTAGGATTTCTTATAGGATGGGTTTCAATTTCAGGTCCTGCACAGCAGGACACGTGTTGTACTTCACAATGGAATATAGACAATCCGGATAGAAACCCTCCCAGTCATACCGACCAAATTAACATTTATCCAGCATATCCACCAAGGCCTTCTTCTCGTCGCTCGTGATGGTCAAATCATACACCGACTTGACCTTGACCCACATTTTCGCATAGTCGCAGTGGAACGAGTCTACTCAAGTCAGGCCGTGGAGCAGGAAAATACCGAAAGAGAGAAGAAGAGGACATACCATTTTCCGGCTTCCAGCTCTCAGGTCCCTTGTCGCCCTTTGAGCGATTCGAACTCGCCGACACGGGCAGCAGCTGGGGGTTCTTCAAGTCGTTGGCGAAGTCTTGACGCTGGTCGGTGGTCCATTTGGATGCACCGGACTGGTTGGATCATCAGCATTCAAATCCATATGCCGCAGGAGGCCTCCTCGCTGTCAAGAGTACAAACGTACCTTCCAGGCATTCGACAACGGCACGATATGGTCGACATCCAAGTCACTGGAGTCGGTGAACGACTCGCCGTCGTACTCGGACGTCCAGGTACCGCTGACGGCGGCGCACTTATCGTCCTGCTTGACGTCTTTGCCGTCGCGCTTCAGGACGACTTCGCGGGTGTCGCAGCTGCTGTTTGGATTGTCAGCATCCATACACATCGCTGGGAGGCAGAGGCACGTACTGCCCCTGGCTGATCCAGTGTGGGAAAAGGTCTCGGTCATAGTCACTGTCCGAGCCCTGCTTCGCAACGGTCAACTTGGCCAGCTGGGATTGAGCGTCGGCGGTGGAGGGAATGTTAGGAGGCGTGGGCTGGGCAGCAGGCAGGGCCGACGCCAAAGGGAGGGCCAGGAGGGCTGGAAGAAGAAGGTTGACCATGCTGACGGGGATTATCCAGCTAGCTATTGCGCTTTAGTAATGAAATGAACAGAAGCACACTGTCTGCCAGCGCGACACAAGGTTGATTTTAAGTCTTCCACCGGAATGCATATGAATCGGCCAGGGGGGGGCACGAGACGACCCCCTTGCATGTGCGCCGCTTCCACGTTGCATTCGGCATCGTGGCTCCTGGGGCGTCCAGATGGGAAATTAATGGAATTAATGACATGACCCCAGCTTGTCAGACCGAGCAGGGGGGGGGTGGCAGAGAGAAGATCGCTCGCATCGCCGAGACGCCGGTATCTCACGCCGGGACAGTCGGATTGCTGATTCGCGCAGACGCAGCGGAGAACGCCGATCTTGGGTCTGGCAGTGTCAGATAAATCAATCTACGGCGGATTCTAGACGGTATTTGCAGGGCAACGGACGGGAGGATGAAGAGCCGGAGACCGGCGGACGTCCTTGCAGAAACATGGGCTCAGATTGATTCGTTATTGGACAAACATGCAGGATGATAGTACTCCGACGCAGAGGCTCGGAGGCCCTACGGCCTACAGTCCCAACGCCTTCAGGATCTCCTTCCCCACGCCCGTCGCGCTGGCCGGGTTCTGGCCGGTGATCAGCGTCGCTCCGGTGCCCGCCGTCTGCGACACGACGACCTTCTCGGCCCAGGGATCGGCCGCCTTGACGAATCCGCCGCCCGTCACGCGCTGCAGCTCGTCCTCCAGCATGTACGGCATGAGGGGCGTCATGCCCACCTGGTCCTCCTCGAGGTTGGAGAAGCCGGTGACGGTCGCCCCGGCGAGCAAGGGCGTGCCGTCCGGGGTGACGGCGCGCACGAAGACGGTGGGCCCGTGGCAGACGGCGGCGACGGGCTTCTTGGCCGCGGCGAAGGACTGGATCAGCGCCAGAGAGGTGGCATCGTAGTGCAGGTCGTACATGGCTGGTTCGACGATTTAGCAGAACCGTTCATCTCGGTCGGGGAAGAAGAAGAAGCTTACGGCCGTGTCCGCCGACGTAGAAAATGGCGTCGAATTCATGGACGCGGTCCCGGAAGTCGGCCAGCGTCTCGGTCTTCTTCCACAGCGCCTCCTGTTCGTTCAGGAACTTGGTCGAGACGGGGTCGTTCTCGAACTTCTTGACGGAGCCGGGGTCCAGCGGGGCCTCGCCGCCCTTGGGGGAGGCGATGACCAGGTCGACCTTACCGTGGAGGACGTCCCACGGATGGGCGAACTCGGGCTGCGACGGTGAGACTGGGTTTGCTACGAAAGAACAGGGCCGAGGGAAGAGGGAAGAGTTACAACTTACCAGGTACCATCCGGTCGGGTGGTCGTTAGCAGGGATCTTGTCCTGCGAGGTTAGAACGACAAGCACTTTGGGCATTTTTAGAAGAAGATGGATACGCAGTGGGATTCAGGAAGGAGGAAGGAAAGAGGAAGGAGATGGGGGGGGGGATAAATAGTGAGGACCGGATGGATGATGATGATAAATCGGTGGGGAGAGAAGATGGAGGAGGATGATGATGGATGACATCACAGTCGGAGACTTTGTCACTTTGTCTTGGTCGGAGATCGGAGGAATTCACAGTCCAGACAGACTACAGAATCAACAATCAAGAATCAAGAATCCAGATGATCGGTGAGATCCACCCCATGCTTGGTCAGCTAGTCTAGTCACTAACTAACTAACTAGTTAACTAACTAACTAGTTACTTCTACTGGGTCGTTCACTCGTTATCTTAGAAACCCATCGAACCAGCGATTGCTTTCCGAGATGTTCTGATCCATGATCCATCATCATCGCGGTGAACCAGTACCCTGCACAGCTCACAGGTTGGCCAGCACGGTCTCGGCCCCGGACACCTTGACGGCGCCCTTCTCGGTCTCGATCTGGGCGTAGGTGACCTTGCCGTGGTCCACAACGAGGGCATAGCGACCGGTGCGAGGTCCGTTGGCCCAGCCGATGCTGCTGGAGAAGCGGGCGTCGGGGTCGGACAGGAAGAGCTGGACAGAGTCGTCGCGGTCAGTATGGATCGGGAAGTATATGGAGGATCCAGCTATCCAACCTACCAGATCGTCACCCTTGACCTCGTTGACCTTGCCCCAGGCACTCATGACGAAGGGATCGTTGGAGGCGATGACGGCGACGACGTCGACGCCCTTCTGCTTCAACTGGGGCAGGTTCTGGATGTAGCCGGGGACGTGGTTGACGGAGCAGGTGGGGGTGAAGGCGCCTGTCTTTGTCAGTAAGAGTCTCAGAGTCGTCAGAGTCGTCAGAGTCGTCAGAGTCAAGATGGAAGATGGAAGATGGACAGACCAGGCACGGAGAACAGCACGACCTTCTTGTCGGCCCACTCGGACGAGGCGTTGTAGTCGACGGGCATACCGCAGGCCTTTGCGTCGGCGGTCTCCGGGGTCCAGGGGATGTACTGGAAGACCACGTCGGCGGGGAAGGCGTCGCCAGCTTTGAGAGACATGATGTTTGATGTTTGGATTGGGTGAGAGATGTAGATGTAGATGTAGACGTAGAGAGACTGGATGGGAGGGATGAAGAGAGAGAGGAGAGGTGGAGAGAAGGAAGAAAGAAGAAGTGAGAGAAGAAGAAGAGAAAGAATGCGGGGTTGGACGGTGAAGGTGGGTCGTTCAGATTCACTGAGAGAAGAAATCCTCGTCGATCCTACGCTGTACTTCTGTTGGATTCTGCAGTTTCGCTCTGTCGGAAGCCTCCGTTCACTCCAGGGAATAGCTTCATGCTGGCTCAATTGGGTTCCGAAGTGAATACGGTCGGTATTTGGTCGATTTGGATCCCCGGACCTGTTCACTACCCAGGGAGACCCCCTAATCCTGTCAATCATCCCCCTTTTCTATATATCTATATATCCCCCCCGTCTACCTGAAAGCCCGCCCAAACTGCACCGGCAGCGTCACCGGCACCCCCAGCGCTTTCGCCGTCTTGATCACCCACTCCGGCTCGCGCAGGAACTGCCGAGCCAGCAGCACCGCATCTGCTCGAGGCTGGGGACCCGACACCACGTCCGCCGTGCCCTGCGCCTCCTCGCTCTGCACCACGTCGCGTGCCTGTTCCGCCTCCGTGACGAAGCCCACCGCGCCCACCAGCGTCGACGCGCCCGCCGCCCGGATCGTCCCGCGCAGACGGGCGGCCAGGTCGATGTGGTAATTGGTGTGGACCTCAATCTTCTGGTCGCGGTGGTTTCCGCCCGAGCTGACGTCCACCAGGTCCACGCCCAGGTCCGGCAGCATCGCGACCAGACGCTCCGAGCTCGCCAGATCCCACGAGCCCGTCTCCGCCGCGACGGGCTGCTGCTCCAGCCACTCGGTCGCGCTGAGACGCAGGAACAGCGGCATGCCGGCGGGGATCACCTCGCGGACGGCGACGGCCACCTCGCGCAGCAGCCGCGTGCGGTTCTCGAACGACCCGCCGTACTCGTCCGTCCGCCGGTTGGTCACCGGGCTCAGGAACTGGTGCACGAGGTAGCCGTGCGCGGCGTGGATCTCGATCAGATCGACGCCCGCCCGGACGGCCGTCTGCGCGCTGGCCGCAAAGGCCCGCACCACCTCCCGGACCTCCGGCGTGGTCAGTTCGCGAGGCGCCCAGTACATCTCGCCGTCCGCACTCCAGGCCTGCTCGACGCCGCCCGACGGGCCCACGACGTTGTCCGGCCAGCCGCCCACGCGCTCGTCCGCCTTCAGCGCCGTCTGGCCGGCCTGCGCCGCGACCCAGGGCGGCGCGGTGCTCGCCTTGCGACCGGCATGGCTCAACTGGACGCCGACCCGGGCGCCCTGGCTGTGCGACAGCTGCACGACGCGGCGGAGACCGTCAAACTGCGGCGAGTCGACGCCCTGCCAGAGTCCGACGTCGTGGGGGGAAATGCGACCGTGCGGCTGGACGGCGGTGGCTTCGACGAGGATCAGCGCGGCGCCCTTGAGGGCGAGGTGGCCCAGGTGGGCGAGGTGGAAGTCGTTGAGGGCGCCGACGCAGGGGGACGACGGGTCGTTGTCGGCGGAGTACATGCACATGGGCGACACGAAGATGCGATTCTTCAGCGTCACGTCGCGGATGTGCAGCGGGCGAAAGAGCGTGGGCGTCTCGGGGTCGTCCGGGTGCAGCGCGGCGCCGGCGTTGTTGGCCGGGGTGAAGAAGGACGCGGACGCCTTCACGACGGGGGGCGTGCGAAAAGCGGAGCCCATGGTGAGGAGCGTGGGACAACTGAATTGCGAGGGGAACGAGCCATGGGGGGGGTGGTGTGGTGTATTTATGTTGGAGTGGGAGTGGGAGAGTTGGAGAGGAAGAAAGAGAAGCAGAAGAAAAGGAAGAAAGGAAGAAAGGAAGAGAAGAAAGTGGCTGACAAATGGAAGAATCACAACGCCGTTTGCCTCGTGGGAAAAAGTCGCCGATTTGTCTCCATCGGCATGTCTCAGCATGAATCAGCCATGATTAATTCAATTAAACTAATTCAGTGGATAGAGGACTGGTTCGAAGGTGAGCATAATATTAGTTAAGTCGGGTAGGCAGTAGATATGGGTATTGATTTAGATACAAGGAGATGCAGTCTTGTTATGCAGGCCAATTGATACATATTAAAGATAGATCATCGCAAGGTCCTTCTGTTCCCTGGGACAGTAGATCGACCGTGGCTTGATTGATATAGTGTAGGTATATCCGTACGGTACCGCGTTGGACACCGATGTGGGAGCAACGCTCTTTTATAGCATACACACTGCACGTATCCTAGTGGAAGATCAAGATAGTCGATCTCATACCTATACGGGAACCTTCCACAGGATACACCGGCAATTCCAAGTCTATCAGGTCCGAGTGTACTCTCTCTACTCGTGGATTCCACAGGCGATTTCCTCTATTCGCGTTAGGAGAACGTCCTTGGTTCATGCTGCGCGTGCTAAACATATCCAAACAACCAAACTACCCTCCACCTTGGTAGTCCTTACATTGTCATCAGCCAGGAGCCCAAGCCCTTACGCTCGATTTTCTCTCCTCTGTCGCTCTCCAAACTTCCTCGACTTTCGATCAAAAGACACCCTGAAAAACCACCATGCACAAGTGGCCAGACACCCCAAGAGGAACTCCCACAACGTCCAGAACCGCGGACTCGGGCCTCGCATGTTATTCAACAGGAGCTCCCCCCGCCAGTCCACGGGCACGTATGTCTTGCCTTTCTCCACTCCGGCGATAATCCTCTTCGCGATGGTACGAGACGACGGGATCTTCTGCTCCAGGGCTGCGCGCGACAGATCCGTCCCTGCGAGCATCTTCGTCAACTCCGGCTTATTGTCCTGTTCGTCCAAGAAGGCTTCCGTTATGAACGGCCCCGGAAAGCTGACGTGGACTTTGAACGTTTTGTCGCCGTAAAGCAGGAACTCCTGGCGAAGGGTATCTGCTAATGCGCGAATGGCGACTTTGGTCGGCGTGTATGCGATGTAGCCGGGGATGCCTACGAAAGCCGCCAGCGACGAGGTGAGGAGGACGTGGCGAGGGGAGGGGGTGGGCGCGGCGGCGAGCCATAATTTGAGACAGTATTGCACAATGAAGATAGTGGCGTAGTAGTTCAGGTCTACGCAGGACGTGATCGCCTCGGGCGAGATGTCGGCGAGAAACCCGACCTGCGTGGGAGTTCCGCCCGCCGTGCAGATGAGGATATCGGGGGTATGGTAATGATTGAGAGCAGCGTGGATCTACACGGAGTCAGCGAGGGGTTTCCAGTGTACGTGGGATCGTACCTCGTCGGGTTTGGTCAAGTCGACCGGAATCGCATCGACGATCTGCTTCGTGTTGGTACACGCCCTCTGGACCTCGCCTTGGGTGTGTCGCAGGGCAGTCTCCGAGCGAGCGAGCAGCAGAAGATTGGCACCTGTGGGACTTAGTATGAATGGAGGAGCCGATATCAATATTGACAGCACCAACCCTTCGCAGCCAACTCCAAGGCGAGCGCCTTGCCCAGCCCTCTGGATCCGCCAGCAACGAGCACGAGCTAACACCTGTCAGCATAAAACGAACTATACGAGAGACCCGCGGGAAACGACCTTCCCGTCGACCTCGAACTGGCCCTTCAGCCCGAGAAAACGCTGGAGGAACGCCATCGCGATATAGCCATGCACGCAGTAAGGGTTGAGTGAGTGGGATGAAGACGACGCGTCGAGGGATCTTCTAGAGTGTTTGGGGTGGGAACGGCATCACGCAAGGGATGGAATGCAGCAACTGCGATCCGATGCGGGCATTGTGTCACGCATGGATCATCATCATGACATGTCATCGGGCCAGAGAACGCCTGGAACTGGCGGATTGCCTCGCGATCCTCGGGTCGGTTTCGAATCGGCCGGGTCTATTGGCTGATGTGCATGGCTTCAGCTGATATGGTTCAGCCCGGACGTAACAAAGGATGCCGAGTAAGTTCGGTAAGTCATCGAGCCTTTTACTCCGGTCAGTCCGATTTTCACGGCGTCTGTAAGGTCATACTGGCTTGTATCCCAGCTGTTGTCTCGATTAGAACAAATGAACTCACAACGGGCTTGAAAGACCCTTAGCTGCTCCCTGCTAGCACAATTAATCTTAGGCATCATGCCGTGTTTGTACAGGAGTTTGCCCGAGTATATTAATCTGTCTGCGGCTTCCAATTTCAAATATGCAGGTCAATCAACCTTGTCATTCTCGTCCACGAACGCCTTGGCTCCGAAAAACCTCCAGATCATACGGCTGTCCATTTCCTCCTTGCCCTTCATCGAAAGACTGAGCTCGGCTGATCCGTCGGTCATATACGCCACCGAGTTCGACTGTTGATTGTTAGCATTGTCAGAATGCACCGGAACGCACTGAAAACGACGTACCAGTCCTAGGGTCAGCTTGGTGGCGCCCTCCCACCATTGATAATGGTATTCGGCTTGCTTCTTGGACCGGATGGAGCAGACGATATTGTTGGCCACAAATCTTGCCTGCTCAAATGCCGAGCGCGCATTCCGGATGCAGTTCAGCTCAATCACATCGCCTGCCGCATAGATGCGGTCCAATGTCGAGTGGGCGAGTTGTAATGTTGGACGGACGCGGATATGTCCCGAGGAGGAGACAGAATTGGGGGATACGGCTTTGACCAGGGCAGAATTTGGTCGTTGTCCGATGCATTTTGCCTATGATGTTTAGTGACGGCGAGTCTGTTTGATTCCAGTCCGTGCATACGCACCAAATAATTGCAAGGAATGGTTTCCCCGGAATGTAGCTTCACTGAGCCAGTCTCCTCCACGCCGTCGGTATTAACCCGCTCTCCTAATTTCACACATACTCCGATCTTCTCCAACTCCTCGAGCGCTGTCTGTGCCAGCGTCGGCCCAAATGTATCATTCAGCAAGGTCTTCCGCGAATGCACCAGGGTGACATTCTTCTCCGGATATCTGGACTTCGCATCACCCGCCAGCTCTATGCCCGCCGGCCCTCCACCGAGCACAACCACGTCCGTCGCAGCCACCAGCTTGTCCTGCTCTATCCTCAACATCTCCATCCCCTCGCTTTTGGTCGCCACCCCAACGCGAGACGGCAACGTGGCCGATGCCCCGGTCGCGAGGACCAGATACTCAAAATCGATCGCCGCGCCTGATCCCAGCTGAACCTTGCCCCTCCCATCATCGCCCATAACGATCTGCTCCGCCGTATCCTGCACCCACTCGTAGGAACCCCTCGGGACGGTGGACAGGTATGACCCGTACGGCACAAACGCCTTGTGTTCGTGGTCCCTGACGACGCTAAACCTGGGCAGCACCCAAGTGACCTGGAGATGGGTGTTTTTCTCCACGATCACGACCCGATATCCGGTGGGCAAGGAGCTAGCCAGGCACCTGGCGGCATGATACCCGGCAAACGAGGCGCCAATAACGACGACATTCCGCGGATGTTCGACTGATCGGTAGGTGAGACGGTGGAGGCGCGGCGACAGGGCCAGGCTGAGGTGGGTGTAGATCTGGCGGAAGGAGAGGCCGAGGGCCTTGCAGATGAGGAGGAGTTTGGCCAGCATGATGCCGTTAACTATCTGGAATACACAATAAGAATACCTAATGGAAAGGGGCAATCGATGTTTATAAAGTCGGACTCCGCGGATCCTCCTCGGCCGGCCATCTTATCTGATCCGTTCCGAACGCCGGCGCGTATTCGGCCGGTTTTCGCCCCGAGACCACCGAGCTGTTCTTATTATTAGTAGTATTAGGATGATTCTGGTATCTTCGGTTAAGTAGATGGATTTGTTCCAGTTTCTCTTCGTTCTGTTATTTGCTTGCTATCCCTTTTATTTTTTTTAAAGAGTTGGTGCTGTTGCGGATAGATGTCTCGGAGATAATATCTCCGTGGTTCTACATCTCGGAGTACGAACGACATTTAATGCCCCCAACTATAGCCTCCATCTTTACGTAAAAGAACAGTCAGGATGACGGTAAGCTTATAGGGGGAACGAAAATGACTGCAAAACAATTCCCTCGCAGTTGGAAACGTCCACCTAGCGATCCCTCATCATTTTCTAGCAGTACTTAGTACATGCATACATACTTTCTACTCCGGCGACCCTGTAGACCTAGATTGTGAGCCACCACCTGTCGGACTTTCGAGTCAAGTGGGAAGGAGGCCAGTAGAAGAATACAAACTACAATGGTATGTTCTCGCTGGATGGAAAGGGACCGTGGGAAATTCCCCGAGCCGGTATACGGTTGACCAGCCACGGCGAGACATGAAAAGCCCACCTACCCATGAGGGATTTTCTATAGAGTATGGAGTCACCGCCGGTTCGGACAAAAGCAGGGACTCTCTCCTTGCATCGCAGCTGACGTACCTGAGCTTCCCAATTCATTGATTTCATGCAGGGCTCGTTGACCCGCTTGGGGGGCTTGTGCTGTATAAGCTTTCATCCCTTGATCTAATAGCCAGCGACAGCACCGGCCATTCGCCTTCGCAGGCGATCTTTGAAGAATGTGAGCGCAATGTGGTAGCTCTCCGAAACATGTATGCATTTTTTCTTCCGGATTCAAACCCCAATCACGCTTCTCTGCAAATGTCGCAGCGGTCCCTACTGCAAGGGACGCCCCAATTATCATGCAACAACTGTGATTGTCAGAGCCGAATCTGTTGCCATCGGCCAGGGGTTGTCATGAGAGCTCAACAGAAGGCCCTGAAAAGCGCCCCGGATCGCTCAATGTTGTTTGCCAAACCCTCTGGCCGCCACCATGAAGCCACAGACGCCAGAAGCGACGGTCCATCTCCCTGTCAACGAATGCTTATTCGAACAAGGCCTGGACTATACCCCGGATGGCCGCTTCGTTTGCTGGGGGCGTGGTAATAAACGTCACCCTCGCAACTGGCGCAGCGTGCGCAAGATCTATGATACCACCCTCATTTTATTCTTGGATTTCTTCGTGTATGTCGACCCAGTTGAGACGACCGCTGTTCGATGCACTGACATCGTCTAGGACCGGGACAAGCTCTGCTGGAGTGAGCGCTTTTGCCCAATGGACCAGAGTATCACCATGACTGACTGTAACAGGCCCCGGCAGCTGCCAAAGCCAAAGACGACTATCATATAGGCCGAGAACTCTCGCTTTTCTGTTTCGTGACAGTGTGCGATTCCCCTACCCTTCATTATCACGCGGCTGCTAATTCCACTCAGGTTCCTCCTGGGCCAGGTTCTCGGGACTATTGTGTTTCCACCGTGGTCGGAATCGTTCGGTCGCAAGAAGTTATACATCCTCAGCAGTGCCCTAAGCGCGATATGCTGCGTCATCGTTGGCACCGTACATTCCTTGGCCGGAACCATCGTCGGCCGCTTCTTCGGTGGCCTTCTCTCTGCTATTCCTTACACCGTTGGCTGTGGGAGCGTCGAGGACATGTTTTCATCATGGGCTCGCACCTGGGTGCTTCTTTTCTGGACGGTGTCATCGAACATTGGCCTATGTACGGGGCCGATCATTGGGTCGCACATTACTGAAGCTCTTTCATGGTATGTACCTATGCGCACCTGTTCATTTACGTATCCGCCCTAACGCAGAGCAGGAGGTGGCTTTACTACATCTACGCTATAGTCCTCGCCATCATAACGGCTCTCTTTTTCTTCATCCGCGAATCCCGTCCAGCCCAGATCCTCACCGAGGAAGTAAAGCAGATCCGCCAAAAGACCGGCGACGATTCCCTCGAAGCCCTCAATCACGACCATGCCCCAGACATGCGAACATTCGTGCGCACTGCACTCTTCCGTCCCGCCCAGCTATTGTTCACCGAGCCTCTTGTGATCGCCACGTCGCTCATGAGCGGTTTCTCCTTTGCCCTGCTCTACCTCTTCACCGAAGCCCTGCAACTCGTCTACACCTCTCTCAACTTCAGCGACGCCCAGTCCACGCTCCCGTTCCTCGGACTGGCAGTCGGATTCTGGTTCAGCATCCCCTGCCGCCTAATCGACTACCGCATTTTCGCATCCCTCCGTCGGCGTAACCTGCCGATTAAACCGGAAAGCAAACTCACCGGCCTTGCGATCGGGGCGCCGGTTTTCGCAATCGGACTGTGGTGGTTCGCATGGACAATCCCCCCGAAGGTGCCCCTACCGTGGATAGTGCCGACACTTTCGCTCATACTGGTCGGGTTTGCGCTGAACGAGTTCGACACCGTGTTGTATGTGTATTTGGCAGATAGCTATCTCAGCTACTCAGCTAGTGCGACTGCCGCGGTGCAGTTCGTTCGGGCCCTCTTATCGGGCGTGTTTCCGCTGTTCACGAAGCAGATGTTTGAAGGGCTGGGTTATAACGTTGCAGGGTCGGTGGTGGCGGCGCTGGGGACGGTGTTTGTCGCTGTGCCGATTTTGTTTATCATCTATGGAGAGAGGATTAGGGCGAGGAGCCCGTTTGCTAGGTATAGTTTGGAGTTGGAAGGGGACGAGGAGAAGGAGGGTTAGCTATTTGGGGGAATAGAGTGGTCTGCATAGAGTAGATCCATTGATTGTTATCTGACATAGACCGTTCTTCAAGAAAATATCGATCCCATGCTGCTTTATATAGACCGTTTAAGTCTGTGTCTTAGGTCATAGCTTATCCTTGCATACTCTAGTCAGAAAGTTCTGGGTCTCATCAAACTTGTAATCCGGCATCAGCCGATGTCCATTTCACCATCTACCCCCATGCCCTCCATATCCTCCTCCATGCGAGCCACCAAATCCGCTTCCATGTCCACCATATCTTCCATATCCACCCCCAGACCCCCCGAACCCTCCTCCATACCTTCCATGATGACCACCATAACCCCCTCCAGGACGTCCACCGTAACCTTCGCTACCACCGCCGGGATGCGCGCTGAACCCGCCTCCAGAGCTGCCCATCTCCATCCCCATACCACTATGATGTTGTCGGCCTCCCATCCCACCCATTCCGGAGTGATGATGGCGCCCGCCGCCACCGATAAACGAGCTGAGACCGTAGCCGCCGCCTCCTTGAAGATGTGGCCGATGACCATGACCGGAGTTCATGCCCATACCTTGGCCAGGGTTCATCCGACGACGTAGGAAACTGAAGCACAATCCCATTGTTATAACAGGTGTTCGAGGTAGTTGTTTGTGGGTGCCGGCCGCCGTGGGGTTTCGAGCGACTAAAGCAGTAGGTATAGACAACGAAGTGTCACAAGGACAGTAAGAGGAGAGCGCCAAAAAGCAGAATAGTACTGAAGATAAAATATCTATTGCGATCAGGGATCGTTTCCTGGTCGTTCGCAGCAAGTATATACAGACCCACCAGCGAAGTCATGTCGTCATGGGCGAAGAGATGCAACCCTCCGTGCAAGTTTCAGGCCCACAAACTCAAGGAACAAGCAGCAGCGTTCGATTCGGCTCTCAGTAACGGTACCTAAAGTCCAGTTCCGCATCGCCCGTCTTGACTCTTCTCGTGTCTTCTTTGCCCTCGAGGATTCGCTCCTTCGCCTTATCCTCCCTCCGAAGATACCACGCATGCACGACAACAACGCCTTGCGCCACAGCTAACGAGCCCAGTGAGAATGCATTCCCCAGGACATATGGCGATTCGCGATAGACTTGGCCCGCGACAATCCCTGCACAGTTTCCAATTGTCTGCTGGAGCCCGATCGCGAGTGCGCGGCGATATTGTGGCGCTACGTTCACATTCAGCCAGGCGACGTTCAGTCCGACGCCAGTGTACGTGGCGATTCCAATGAGATAGGTGGCAAAGTATTTCACCGGGTTATTAGAGACTGAGAGTAGAATGATGTAACCGACCAGACCGAAGACGTTAGTCGAGAGAATGAACTATGCAGGTTAGAAACTTGGCCTCAACTCCACCACGAGCAAAGGGGCTAGATGAGAAAACATACAATGGAGAACTTGGAGTACCGATCGGCACAGAATGCGATCGCGATGAATACAATCGCCGCCCACATATACACCGGCACCGTGAGCACATTGCTCATGAGCGAGTCGTACCCGATGCTCTGAAGAATCGTCGGCAAGAACGTGCTGAACCCGTACAGCAAGATATCTTGACAGAACTGCGTGGCGGCGCTGAACATCAGCTTCGGGTCACGCACGGCGATGAGCATTTCCTCCCAGCTGAACTCCTCGCTGCCCATGTATTTGCGGCGTTGCTCGTTACGCACGCGCATCATCCATTTCTCCTCGTCGGTGAGGAAGTAGGCGTTGGCGGGGTCATTAGGAAGGCCGAACCAAATGAGAAAGGCGCAGACGATACTGAATAGACCTTCGATGATGTATACCCATCTGGCTGACTGTTAGTGGGTGAATTCAAGGAAAGGTCGTCATGACATACCGCCAGCCGGCTTTACCTCCCAGACCATCCATATGCAGCAATCCATACGCCAGCAGCCCTCCCACGGCTCCGGAGATAGCAGCGCAGCTCATCAAATACGAAACCCGCTTGGCCTGCTCCTCTCGGCGATAGACCATCGTCAAGTACAGGTTGAGGCACGGGAAGAGGCCGGCCTCGCAGGCCCCTAGGATGAGTCTCGTGGCGTAGAGAGCGCCCACATTCTCGACAAACCCCGTAAAAACGGTTGCAACAGACCAGACGATACATAGGCCTGTGAGAATGTTACGAGGTGTAAGCTTTTTCATCAGCACCGCCCAGGGCGCTTCCAGCAGAACGTAAGTGACGTAGAAAATGGAGACGGCGGTCGAGAACTGGCTCTCCGAGGCCCCAATGGCTTCGGGCATGCCGGCTACTTTGACATTTCCTGGAGGAGTCAGAAAGACATCAACGCGTGATGGACAAAACGACATACCGATGTTTGTGCGGTCCAGGAAGCAGGACAGGTACGTCAGCATGATGATCGGCACAAAGGCCAAATCCAGTTTCAGGAGCAGCTTGCTCTCCTTCTTGGAGTCGAGAACGATTTCGTCGACATCGCGGACGCTGGCCTCGTCGATAGAAGGCTTGTGGTCGGGCGGTTTGCTCTCGAGGGCGATATCTTTGTTGGGCGACATCACCAATATTCAACGGAGGTGTTTGCGTGTGGGGAGAAGGGAGCTGGACGACGAAGAATGACGAAGGTAGCTATGCCAGGTGGCGATTCTGTCTGATTCGGTTCGAAATCCACGTTTACACCGCAACCCCCAGAGGCGAACGTGTAGAAGTTAAAAGGCCAACCCTAAACCACACGGGCATTATCTCGCAGCCACGACAATCCCTGCCCGCGTGGCTATCATACCCCATAACCCCATCGCTACCCCGTGTTATCGGGGTATCTTCTTGGGTAATGGAAACTGCTTGTGCCAATCAAGCCGTCTATCGTGGGTTTGCTCCACCGATGATCCACCCTTCGGCCCGACGAGGTTGTGATAAGCGCCAACGAGGGTGTTTCGTGCGCGGACAACCTGGCCTAGAGCCAGCTGGGACGCATGCGATACGCCAATTACCGTCGACCCCCAGTCCTGGTTGGCGGAAGGCCTCACCGATCCCCGGGTTATCGGGCGTAGCGTCCGATGTGGGCATGGGGTAGACACGAGAGCCCAGGGCCACCACGATACGGTGATAGCTGCTGCAAGTGCTGCAGGTGGAGATGACGTGGTAGACGGGCTGAGCACAAGTCGATGCTTGTTATCTAGGCTGTGTTTCCAGCATGTTCACCGCACCATAGGCCAAAGAGTCGCCATGTCGTCCGCATCACCGTCCTACGAAGCCCGTCTCCAATCCCGGAAAAAAAACCTCATAACGAACACTTCCGGCGTCGCCCCGGGCTATCTACAAGCCAATCTACTGATTCTCCCGTCCAAACATGCCCGCGACTTCCACAACCTCTGTCTCCGTAATCCCGTCGCATGCCCTCTGCTCGGCTACAACAGCACGCCGGGGAAACCCACACCTCATCGAGCCGCCCTCATGCATCCAAAGCCCTGACTCCGAGATCCGAACCGAATTCCCTGAATACCGCGTCTACCGGCACGGGAAGCACCTGGCCACGCGCAACGACCTGCTCGATATCTGGCGCGACGACTACGTCGGGTTCCTGATCGGATGTTCGTTCTCGTTCGAGGACGCCCTGACATCTGAGGGCCTGCAGTCTCGGCATTAGACAGCAGGGCGCCTTGTAGCTATGTATAAGAGTAATATTCCCCTGTTGCCGGCGGGGATCTTTGCGGGGGCGTAGTGCATCGCGTCCATGAGGCCGTATCGGACCGAGGACGTGGAGGCCGTCAGGAGCGTGACGAGGCCATATCTAGCGACCCATGGAGAACCAGTCTCCTGGGAGTGGGAGGCTGTGGTGAAGCTAGGAATTAAAGATCGTAACCTGCCTGATTTTGGATAGCCTCAGGTCTTTGAAGAGGGCGAGGTTCCCGTCTTCTGGGTAGGCTTTTTATGTCCTTTTACGACCTTCTCGGCGCAGTCCTGGTAGGATGCTAATCCAGAGAGGCGTGTGGAGTCACGCCGTAGATGGCGGTTGAGCCTACAGAGGACAAGATCAAGGATTTGATCTTCGCGCATGAGCCTGACCGCAGAGGTCCTGCAAAAGTTGGTGAGGTAAGGAGATGCAAAATTGGTAAACGTGAACCCTGTCATGCGACTTACTCTTTTACTTGCGGAGTCTCTAACCATTGTTGTGCATACGTTAAATAGATACAAGTAGACTGCTGGATTATCCTTAGTAAGCGCTTGCAATTAGGCGGTATTGATAGCCATCTCATTCCATGATACTAATCTATATAGCAGGCGAAAGAATCTTTCAGAAAGGCACCGAATCCATCAATGAGACCTTGAAAAAGCACCTATCCGCACAATAGAAGGCACCTAATAGGGGAATGACATCTTGAAGTATCACACGGATATGGTCCATTGAGATTAGCGTCATGCTTCGTTACGATATACATGATGCGTCGTTATATGGCCTCTTGATGTATTCTTATAAGCAATTGTTATATGTTCTGGCTCGTTCGGGTTTGTACCGCCACTATGCCATGCCTCACCACTGATCATCCCATCTGTCATTAGTATGAAGATTCCCATGTATAATTCCGGTTTGGTTTGACACATTACCTTGGTGTGCATTTAACTACCGCATACCTAACATCCTTGCTAGCTAGACGAGCGCTGTGGTTGACTGCTGCAGATATAGCCGCGCTGTCACTAGCAGCTGGGTTAGTGAACCCCACATCGACGTTTGACATTCTTCTTTATATGGGTTGAATTGAATATGGAGTGATATAGATATAGCGTTTGACTGTTTTTGTGGCCATCACATTTTAGAAGGGGTCCTGGCGGATTTTAAAAGCCCAGTCGCAGGGCTGTATGGCATCAAGGCTTTTGAATTTCTCCAGAATTTTCTTTGTTTCTTGGAAAGCACAATGGATATACTATACGATACTCAGTCGCCTCATACAGTTAGTATGGCAGCTCTTTGTCCACGCTTGAACGAAAAAAGAAAAAGCTGAGCTACGAGTCTTTCAAGGTGTTATCTCTCTGCACCACAAAGGGAATTGAAAATATCCGATAGAAGCTCGGCGTAGGCACGTAGACTTTGCGAGCAAGGTTCTGGCTTGTGAGAATTGGACAGAACGCCACGGAATTGATTGAGCAAAGAGCCCTAATGTCCCCTAGGCTGTGATATCACTCAGATGCGTCTGTTCTATGTGCCGATGACAATAACCCCTGCATCGTCTAGTATACAACCTCGAGCTTTCAAATCTGAGCGTACGATATAAGTCCGGACGTTGTCTGACTCGAGTCGGGTCGAAAGCTGTCTGGTCCATGCCTGGGGTCATTCATATGTAAACGTGCTACCATGACACCCGAAGTCGAATGCTATTGGTCATCGGATCACTTACGCTTGTAGGTATTAGCCATTAATACGACGGATGTTTGTGAGACAAGAATGGTTGTTGATATCTCCGTTTGAATGATCGAGCCACTGTTTCTATTTTAGTGGACTTTGTTTGAGAGAGTCTGTTCATTAATAATTATTTTTAGCCTTCCAGAGACAAGGCCTCGTTCACTAAATACAAACCCTGAATCAGCACCAAGGTTTCGGAAAGTACCAGATTGTCAGTTCTTTGTTGATGGCTTTTTCATTCCGGCAAAGTTTGAAGCTCTTAGTTCCATCATCAACAAAGAACATCTCTCAAGTGTTTGTTTTGCTAGCCCCACAACGGTTGATTCCGTTTGTTCTACCACCCTTCCGATCCTACATAATCTCCAGAAGCCCCGAGACGATCCTCGACAACTCCGTCATAGTTTACACTCTTTACCCCAGACAATCAAAAGTCCCTGCGCTCCTCTACCCGACTTTCGATTTGCAGCAAGATGCCCACCGATAGAACTGAGGAAGGCGCTGCGCAATACTGCCCTGGTGGTCTACATCCCGTTCACCTTGGCGACGTATTCAACGGAAGGTATGAAGTGCTCAGGAAGATTGGCTATGGTCAATATTCAACCGTGTGGTTAGTGCAAAATCAACAGTACGTATCCTCCGATCTTGTTGTCTTTACCCAAGAAAACTGAAAACATAGCTAAAACTTATCACGCAGGACACTGGAATACCGAGCATTGAAGATTCTGAGGGCAGACTGCTATGGGACAGCTCATGATGTTTTTGAGCGCGAGATTCTTGAGCGACTACGGGATGCGGATCCAGAGCACCTTGGCCACGCCTACATCTCCCAGCTGACAGACTCTTTCGAACACCGGGGTCCAAATGGGTGCCATGTATGCCTCGTGTTCCATGTGATGGGCGAAACTCTGAGTACATTCCCATTGTGGTTTCCCGACCAAAGACCCCCAAACGAAGTCATTCGACGATTTACGATTCAACTTCTTCTTGCCCTGGACTATGCGCATGCTTCAGGGATCATTCACACCGGTACGTTACCAGCTGCATGAACATACCACAACAACTAATGCCGCTCAGATATTAAGCCCGATAATATTTTTGTAAAGATCAAAGATGAATCAATCATCTCGGAGCTTTACCTACCTAACAACCCGGCCGACCCGAGTGCGTTCGACGCATCAACCGATCCAGCTACAATTCAAACCCAACCATTGGAATGCCATTATTTTCGTGATGGAGCCGATACCACACAGTTTGACGTCGTGCTAGGAGACTGGGGCGTAGCCAGCTGGACTGACCGCCACCTGACTGAATATATCCAGCCGGTCACCCTCCGATCCCCAGAGGTCCTGATCAAGGCCCCTTGGGGTCCCAAAACCGATCTCTGGAATCTGGGCGCGGTCGTATTCGAGGTCTTCCTCGGGGTGCAGATGTTCAGGGGGAGACAACTCCCGGGAACCCCCTATGAGGTGCGGCGACATCTTCACGAGATCGTCGATGTTTTCGGTCCTATACCGAAGTCGCTCCTCGATAGGGGAGACCAGGCTCTCGTGCAAGAGATCTTCAATGACGTTGGGGAAGTGAGGGATTTGGCACCCTTGAATCGTCCAGCGCTTTCAAATGCCCCTTTCATACTCGACTTGGGTGAAAGAAATCGTAGCGACTTTGTGGGCTTTTTGCATGCTCTCATGAAGATCGACCCGGAGGAAAGGAAGGACGTTATGGAGTTGTTAGCTCACCCCTGGCTCCATGCGGTTGTAGTTAGAGATTAGTCTCGTTCGTGATTGTTGTATCAAGAATCCCAGATGTTCTCGTTTTGGTTTCTCCGGTATTGTCATCTATAGAGAATTGATGAGCTGATCTAACTAGTTAACTGTTCCTGGCTGATTCATCCTGGCAGCAATCGATGATGAATTTCCCCATGACTCGTCCTGGTCCTGGACACCACTCCACCACCGAATGGATGAAGATCAGATCGACAGCCATTTGAACCGTTGACTGCCACCGCAACGGCTTCTCCATGTAATGATCTGCTGCTTCCTCGTGAACGTTATTTCTTCCATAGCCTCAGCTCCCTCGCCCGGCTACCCATCCTTATCGCGAAAATAAAGTAATTGGCTGCTACCTTGGGTAGCTAAAAGTTTTACCATCATTCTCTAGGAGATCATGTACTGAATATACTTCCAGAAGTGGGATATAATCCTCTGAAAACGGAGGTCATTATGCTTCCGACATATGTCCGATAACATATCTAGTAAACAATTCAAATGTTGCAGTTGCTAGTCGCGACATAAAAGAGTCACAAGTTATACTCTCAGAAATGTCGAACGTGACAGCGCTGGCGCTACATCATGTGAATAACATGCCAGGATCAGGCCGAGTATCACCAGGTACTTCACGCACCAGTGGTTATTGTTTTTATACCAATGCGGACGAGATCTTCCAGTTGTCTCATATACAAGATATGTCCAACACCTTGAAGTACAACTTGGTCAACTTCTACAGATGGCATTCTTGCCCCCCAGTAATAATGCCACAGACCTCTGGCAGAAATACCAAGTGAGAACTGGATTGACCAGGAAGTGTACACAATCTGGAAAAAGTCGGCATTAATGGTTGAGTTACAGGACATATTCTCGTGATTTTTTCTTTCTGTCTTTCCTTTTTCAGTCTTTTGATGCGGGAATTGAAGGAGTTATAAGTCATTTTATATTCTGTATTGTGTGTGAGAGAATATATTGATGCTTGTTTATTGACCCCCATCTAACATTGTAACAACCTGTTCATAGCCTAATTACAACCTAATATCCCTTACAGTACGGCCCTTTTCATCTCTCACACTAACATCAGCATCCCGCTGCAGCAGGAGCCGCACGCAGTCCAATGCATTACGCTTAACCGCATAATATAGAGCCGTTTCCGTCCACTGGTAGTCATCATAATATTTGTACTCGTGCTGGTTCACAGGGAAGCCAACTTTATCCAATAACCACTCCAGAATATTAATCCTGCCGCCTTGGGCAGCCCGATGCAGGGCATTACTGCGACAGAAATTGCCTCCGTGGGCGGCGAGAAGTCGGAGAGTCTACATTGAGCCATGTTTAGCAGCAAAGCTAAGGACATTAATATAACCTTTGTAACCTTGGGCGTTTAGATTAATATTATAGGCGAGGTACCAGCGTACGCGTCTCTTACAGTTTACGACTTGTCTGGAATTAATTTAAATTAGAATGCCCCCCGGCGTATATTACCTAGGGAGAATTACTACTTAATAGATAGGTAGTTCTATGACTAGGGGAGATTCAACTAGAAATTCACGCACCTGAGGATCGTACAATGGTTCTGCTTTATCGACTCATTGATCTCCCATCCATGTTTCTGAAATAACTCCAGGACATCAAAAGAATCCGTCTCCATCGCCCTCTGCACGGCGATGCGTGAAACTGGCCACTTTCTGTCTTGCATCTCGTAGCCGAGGGTGGGCTCTGGGTTGTTGGTTACCATGGTGCGGTGTTTATTTTGGGTGGATTGGGAGGGCCTCTATTTTCTTGCAGGAAAATACAAGAGGTCTAGCAGATGAGCAAGGGGGCATTTATAGCCCGCAGTTAGGACAGGTTCAGGATTTAGTGCGGCGGGGGTTCAGAGTGCCAAGATCCTGAACCTGCCTGAGATACTCTGAACCTGTCTAAGCTTTATATCGCTATATTAGGGTTTTGGGGTCTTTGGGGACTAGAGTATATATGTATGTTTCTTTTTAGGATGTTTAGGGATACTTTAAGTTATATATTTAAGCTTAAACAGGTTCAGAAATTATAACTTCAAACAGGTTCAGATTATATAATTTAGCTTAAGCAGGCTGAGAAATGCTATCTTAGTATTCTAAACCTATTCTAACTGAGTACCCGTAGCAGGGAAGCTTTGGCCCCCATGCTCGTGATAAAGTAATAATGAGTTCACAGGAATCACTGGCCCAGACATTAACCAGTCAGATTATTCTACCTATGCGGAGAGGCTTATAGTTATGCTGAGGCCTCGGGGGAGAAAAGGAAGGAAGCTGATTACCGTAATCTGAACTATAATAAAGTACTAAGATTATAGAACTTCTTTACACTAAATCTCGAATTTAACGACTTAGATTACTTTCTTACACTAGACTAGGACGCTAAAAAGGGGGTAATAGAGAAGATAATACTACTAAATACTAGTTATACGCTGGTCTTTAAGCAGGTAGACTAGTATACCTAGATTATAGCGGATTAGACGCAGCGGTGGTTCTAAAAGTAATTAGCGGATAAAAGATTTTAACGAGAGTATATGAGTCGGTATTCGGAGGCCGGGATGGTGAAGATGTCAGAAGAGGCGTTTCAGATTGCGTAGATACTAGTTGGGACTAAGACGTCGGAGAAGTTGATAGGGAAGTTGTAAGGTGCAGTATGTATTATATGGATGCAGTTAATTGTGCCTGCCCACATTATCTGGAACGTTTTTGCAGGTGCTTTGTTGGGATCGCGCGATACTAAGAGTTATTGATTTCATGCTGGGGAGCTATGTGTATGGCCACTAACTTATATACAATCTAGAAACAATCCTTCATCAAACTTGACAGCTCCCCTCCATAGTCGACCGTCTGTCCACCACGCCATCCCAGCTCAGACAGACTCTGCGGTCCCACCCCCATGATCTGATCCTCCAAGTTCCCGACTGCCTCAAACCACTCCATCAGCTCGCGCGTCATCTGCGCTCCGTCCAGCGGCGAGTGACTGGTGCTGGAGGATACTGGTACGTTCAACGAACCTATCGCCGTGTTCTCACCACTACCTGTAGGATTATATGCAGCACTGGTGCGCAGCTCCTGCGGGTGAGAACGTTGATTTGGATGTTGATGTTGGTGCAGATGCTTCTGAACATGCAAACCCAGTTGAGGGCCCAGGTTCCTCAACCCCCGAATTGACCTCCACAGTCTCCTCGAAATGTACGAGCCCCTAGAGAAGCCCTTGACCAGCTCCAGTGCCATGTAGAACTCCTCCTTACATGACGCACTGAACTGGTTTGGCGTCTGGGCCACGGCCAAGAACAACACTGCGAGAGCAGATACAAGAAACCAGTTGAACGCCACTTGCTGAAGGCGATAGATATCCGAGGTTTCATTGAGGCGAGCGATAAAGCGGATGGTATCCTTTGCGAGGTCGACCACTGCTTGCGACTCGCATGGATACCGCATGATATGCGCCGCGGAGTGCAGGACAGGTCGATGGATGAGCATTCTGAGTTGATTGGAGCGCAAGTAGAGCAGGGACCGAAGCCGCCGGAGACTCCGGGGCTCGTCTGGACGCGACAGAGCGACGGGATGATGTTCGAGACGCAGAGATTCAGGAATCGCGCCGATCCATTGCAGAACCTGCCAGTTGAGATAATTCATCTCGTCTTTGCGGATCTCGTTGGTGTTATTGAATGTCGAGATAAATTTCCACACTTTCGCTGCGATCCGAGTGTATCGGATCATGACGCGCAGGTACGGCGTCTTTTCCTCTGGTTCCGGGAGCCAGGGGTCGATGTCGGTGTCCTCCAGAGAGAAAGGCATTCCGGTGCCAAAGCTCCACCGTATATCGAGGATGTAGATGGACCAGAAAAGCCGAAGCACGCGATCACGTCCTTCCGCCATAATCCCTGGTTGAGCCAGGGTTTCTCGTCGATGCAAGCCTTTCTCTAGGGACATGCGCTCTACGATGCCGATTGTTCGCCAGGCCAGGGTTTCCTCGTCCATCTGGAAGTAGAAAATTGCCTTCAGCGCCGTTAGCAGCCAACCGAATAGAAGGTGACAGATGGACACTCACGACCAACGTCAGAAAGATGATATTATTGATCTCCGGCGCCCCCCAGACACAATTATCCGCAACTTCACGGACACTCTCGAACAGACGCATCGCCAACTCACTTTTCCCACTCGCTTCGGCGGTCAAGGCGCACGCAAACACCAGTCGCAGGATATGCACATCGTCACTGGCCACTTCCTCGGGCCTCTGCGTGCCATCTCGCTCGCCATACAGAACCTCGACATGATGCAGCAGCTCCGAGAGATCCAGAACCGGATACATGATGCCCATTTCCTCCTCGTACACGCGACACAGCCGTAGCGCCTCGGCTTTCCCGATCGTCCACAACGGATCGCCACCTCGACAAGGGCGAATATTACCAAGGCACGAAGGAGATGGCAACGGAGATGGTTCCTGGGTGATGTACCCATCCGCATATGCATCTGCATCTTCCCCAACGTCACCTTCATTGCGCTCCACGATCCCCCTGCTCTGAAGACTCGATTTCGCTAGACCAAAACTAAACGCCGAGGACGTAGGGCCTTGAAACGAGCCCCTTCCTGCGGTTGATAGCTGCCGGAAAGGCCGTTGGATACCAGCGCCCGATTGACTCTCCGTAGAGCGCGGAGGCGTGATTCCAGCCGGGGATCCCTCGGCGAGAAGATGCACTGCGGACGAAAGCACGGTGATCTGGTCTTGCATGGATCTCATTTGGTCGAAGAGTCGTTCAAGACCTCTAAGTTACCATCAGCATCCTGACCGTGACTTCGAAACAAAAATCAGGAAATCTTACAAGTCCCTGACGCCATGATCCTCCCTCCCCTTCTCACTCCCCTCTGCATATACACAATCCACTCGTTGCCTACCACATCTCTGACACGGCGTCTGGCCGTTACATTTAATCTTGCGTCGTTTGCACTCGGTACTAGATCACATTAGCCATAACCTTCCATACATAGGGAAATAGCTAAACATACCAGGCCTTGGAGATATACTTCCGCCGACGTTTCCGCGGGCGGAGGGCGTCGGGGCGGGATTCCGTGGTCAGGGGTTCGTTCTCAATATCCCGGTCCATGTGGCTGGTAGGACTGTGTAGCCAGCAGGACGATTCCCCGGTTTGTGGTTTAACCGTTTACTCCCAACCTTTTGAACGAAGGCAGGTCGGCTATTTGAATTGGGAGGACGGAATGCGGGCGGAATATTCCGCGGTCGGCTTGCCCCGGGTGGCAACGGATAGATCGTGTTGCTGTATAGTTACATGTATGCTATGTATGATTGCATTGCGTTACACCATAAAGGCTACTCTCTATTCATAATGCCAATCACAGATCCTTCGTCCGTTCATCGCTCTCCGCAATCCACTTTCTCAAACTCTCCGCGTCTCTCGCCTCGAATCCCACCTTGAACGGCTTCGGCTCCGTCGTCAACGCCGTCGGAATGGCGTTGCACTCGATGGCGTCCAGAATCGGCCGATCAGCCGGGTCCTTGGGCGGAGTCATCTTGAACGCCGTGATAAGCCGGATATATGCCGTGTAGAGCTCTCGGTTGGCAAGGTGCGAGCCGGCACACATGCGAGAGCCGGCGCCGTAGCCGTAATGCGGCGTGCCTGAGCCCTCGGACTGGTCGAGATATCGCTCGGGAATGAATTGATAGGGCATTTTGAAGTGGTCCTCGTCGTAGTCGGCGGCCCAGGCGTTCTGAATCGCCGTTAGCATATATAGAAAGAGGGAAGTTCATCAGAGGGACTGACCATGAAGAAGGTGGTTCCGGCAGGGATCCTCGCTCCATTGTATACAATCTCCTTAGTACTCTCGCGCGGCAGACAAATAGGAATGACGGTCCAGAATCGCAGCGTCTCTTTGACCAGGGCCGTCACGTAGGGGACCTTCTCTTCCACGAGACACTTGTCCCACGCATCGCCGTTCGGGTACACTTGCATGATCTCGTCGTAGGCTTTCTGCTGGATCTTCTGGCCTTCCTCGGAGGCGAGGTATGCAATGCCCATGATCAGATTGCCGGGGACGGTGTCCAGGCCCGCAGAGACCATGGTGAGACAGATAGATTTCACCTCCGCTACGAGCAGTCAGCATGGTTCGATGGATCAGAGAAAGGTAACGTACCATCGTTCAGCTTGGCCTCGGGGTCCTTGAGAATGTTGCCCGTGATACACGGCGTATCCGTGCCCTTCTCGATGCGATCTTTCAAGATGTCCAACAAATACGTCAGATATTTATCCCGCCTGGCGCGGAACTCCTGCGCCTCGCGATTCATTTTCGGCAGGATCCTCAGTAACGGGATATAATCCTGCCAGTTATTGCTGGTACTGCGGAAATTCGACACTCCGCGCTCCACGTCGACGATTTCCCTCAGCAGCGTGTCATCGACGTTGCCCTCGATCCGGAAGCCATAATTCAGCGTCAGACTCGTGTTTAGAGCGAACCGCTGGAAATACGCCGTCGGGTTGACGTCCACCGTGCCGCTCTTGCTGTCCTTGAAGAGCTCTCGGATGCTAGAGGTCGCTTCGAGATCGATGATCGGCATGTAGGACTGCACCGCCGGACGGTTCAGCGCCGTGGCGGCTGCCTTGCGGCGTCGCTTGCAAGACTCGTCCCAGGGAGAAGTACCGATAGTGAAGCCCTGCGAGGTGGAAACGACGCTGTGAAACGTGTGGAAGGTCGGGCGCGAGACGAGGGCGGATTGGTCTTTGATCCACAGCTGTTTGACGGAGTCGAAGGTGTTGGCGAAGATGACGCGCTGCTTTACTTAGCCATTCAAGCTACGCCAGAAAATTGAACGACAAAAATGAACACATACGCGATTCCCCATGCGCACCTGGAAGACAGGCCCGAATTTCTTCGCCCAAGCCCCTGCCACGGTCGCATGTTTCTCGCCCAGTTGCAGCAGGTTGCCGAACATCGGCACGCCGGGGATTTCAGGGAGGCCTTTGATCTTGGGCACGTCGGTGCGATTGAGATAGCGAATGATTAAAAAGACGACCGCGATGGCGGCGATCCCAAGAGTTTGTAACGTCATTTTCCCCAAGAACTGTAACAAAAGAAATCGGTCTGTTATCGGTCTCTCATGATAGTATCAAGAACCGAACATCCAGCCAGCAGCCCACCCTTTTATATCCCCCTCATGACCCCAGAAACAGCTTACCTAACGACTCCCTCCCATTCGACCAGCGGTTGATTTCCGACCGCTGGCTGCTACCCTTCGCAGCGTAGTGCATTCAGGCGCAGGCAGGACCGAGGATGGCGGCAGTCGAAGCAGAGATCAGCGCCTGTGGGGAATACCATCTCCGCACGGATCGCCCGCCACTTGGAGCAGAACCAGTCACGGCCCTGGAGATACGCCATACTTGGGAAGCTTGAGACTGTCATTGGGCCCCTTGGGCTGCTATGGCACCGGTGGAGAGGCAAGGGGGGGCGGTGTTTCGGAAGGCTCGTTCCGCGAAATGGCGGCGCCGGATTCCGCGGCCGGTGTGATTTATGGCTTGTGTAGTTGTGTTGATACATTGGTACACAGAGTACACTTGGTAGAAGGCATTATGCGTTCATGCGGTCCACATTGATATTCATAAATTATATATATACAGTCACAGGCTCATCGGGTATCGTTAGTCAGATGAAATGGTCATGTATCGTCAATTCCCCCGTTTCAGCTTGTTCATTAAACATAAAAGCGAAGTCTCAGAAGAGATCACGATGGCTAAGGCTTCTCCGATGCGCTGAGATGGCTGGCTCGACGGCCTGCATGCAATTGTCGATCCGCCTCCAGCGTCTGCGCGAACTTGCTGCGCTCGCGAATCTGAGGGCCCTTCCAGTAGAAGATGTAGATGGGAATGGTGACAAAGATGGCTAAACAGCCAAGGATCGTACTGGCCCACTGCAGATGGAACTTGCCGCCGATGTTGGTGTACATGGGAGTTGCGTACATGGCCGACAGCCCGGCCAGGAAGTCTCGCGCGAATCCGTTGCCGCCGGTGGCACTGGCTATCACAGGAGTTAGCATTTATATGATGGGTATTGATGATCAGGGAGTTTATCTTACCTGCATACTCAAGGTAACTGGCAACCATGTAATCGACAGTTGCCATGTAGATACCGTAGTTGGCGATGGCGATAAGGAAGACGAATACCAGAGGGACGATCCAATGCACGTAGTCCGGGCCCATGGAGGTCCAGGCGAACCCGAACAGGCCGATGGTCTCTAGGGGGGCGATGAAGAGCAACAGCAGCAGACGTCGCTCGGGCAGTCGGGAGGCATTGCCGAGTTTTCGTCGGATTTGTCGCTGGCGCCAGATGTCGGGGAGGAAGATCCCATACGCGACGCCGTATCCGATGATGATCGCGCAGAAGCAAAGACCGATCTGGAGAGGGTTGAAGTTGTATTGCTTGAAGACGAGGTTGAACGATTCGATGCAAGTGAAGATCAGGGCGTCGGAAAAACCAGACAGCAGAGAGAGGCACAGCACAATCGGTTCGCGCAGGAACATCTCGAAGGGGCGGCGCCACACGCGCAAAACGTCCTTTGCGTCCAGTCGAGGCTTCTTCAACTCATTGGGGCCATAGACGTTGGGGTCTTCGCCAGACTTGCGGCGACGCTTGGCTTCGCGGTCGATAAGAATGGTCGATCGGGTTTCGCAAACGAGGAAGAAATGCATCAACTGGGTCACGCCGCCGAAGATGAGCTGGATCCAGAAGTTCCACCGCCAATCCAGCCATTGCTGGATCATACCGCCGAAGATAGGGCCGATTGTCGTACCGCCCACGGAGGACAGGACCACGTAGGCGACGGCGAACCCTTGGTCATCGGGCTCCCACATATCAGCCGTCATACCGAGAGTGACCGAACCTCCAGCCGAGCTCAAGCCGCCCAGGAAGCGGCCAACCACGATGGTCCCGAAATTGGGAGCCAAAGCACAGGGAATTTGCCAGATGTTGACCAGGAACAAGCTGGCCTGCATGATGGGCCATCGGCCGAACTCCTCGCTCCACGGGGCCCACAGCTCGCATCCGAATGCATACGCCACCAAGAATATCATCTGTCCCACCCTCGCGGCCTGTTCACTGATATGGAAGTGCTCTGATAGCGGAGTAACGGCGTTCGGGTAGACGCTGCTGTTAAAGTTCATGGACATTTGCACGGTGAATATGACGGTAAGGATAGACCATTTCTTGTACCACGGGAAGCAGAACCCCAGCTTGTCGTAGCAATCATCCTCCGTAAGCTCTCGTTTGCCGTCGCCGAGAAACTTCCCATGTTGTTCACTGTCCGCGTCGGACTGGCCGGCATGTTCGGCATGAGTGTCAACTGGCCGGCGAGAAGGGCTGACATCAAGCCCCTGTTGTTCCTTCTTCTCCAACTCCGAATCGGGAGGTTTGTTAGACATATCGTCGGCACCCATGGCAGGCAAATGGGTGTTCGAGATTCCTTCTAGGGTAGGTGTAGTGTAGGGATGATCAACTCCAGCCCTAATAGGTGGCAAAATGAAGATCAACGATATCGAAGTTGAGGGGAGAATCGGAACAAGAGGGAGATAAAAGAAGGTTGGGTATGGAGAAAAGACTGGAGAAAATTGGCCAGGAACAGAATGGTGACCTTTATATACCACCCGAATCCGGCGTCCCCGGGCATGTTTCAGCGTTCGATTAGGCAGAGGATGCATTAGGAAGCCCACGGTTGCACGACGTCATGGCTCAATTCTCCGAGAAGCCTGACAGGCTCTCCCCCAGGCTCCTCCCCACACCCTCGTTGGATCTGATTCTGAACCGGTTGCCCTCCACACCTGCGATGCATGGATTAGTCCCACGGCCGTGCATCTGGCCAGCGTATCCAGGATGAACCACCAATCAACGGCGGCACAACGGCAGCCAGAGAGAGAAACGGACTGACTCGCCGTGGATCCGCCATCGGTGCAATCGCACATCGGCAACCAGGGGACACGACATGGACTGGGAGAGGGTCGCGCCAGTAGGCGGCTCAGCGCTTGCCGGCCGACCAAGACAAGCCGGGCAATTTAGCGCGTCACGCTGTTTGGCTGGCACTGTTAGGCACGCTGTTAGTATCGGTGCACTGCGATGCTCGCCCCAGGCCATGACGCAATGACGAAGCCAAATCCCAGTGCCAAATCCGGTTTACCTCTCTCCCGCTGCTTGCGACGGCTCGGCGGCAAGTCCTCCGTCTTTCCTCATGTGGCTCTCAGCACCATTCCACCGAGCGGTCTATGACATCATCCCCAATCCAGTAAGTCGGGGTTGAAGGCACATCACTGTCTTGTCAAACGTGTGGACAGAACAGATGCCCACAAGGATTGCCTATCGTTGCACAAGCTGACATTACTGGCGGATTTCGACGGCGTTCCATTCCAATGCCCCTTGCCTTGCGTGACATGCACCTGTCGGGCACCTCGGTCGGACATCTCCTAGATCGTGGTGGAACTTCTATCCCTTGAGTCGTCCATACCGCCGGGCTGTGTAGTTTGGATATAGCAGTGCCCTGTGACCATGGCTGGTGACGGGCAGGAAGATGGAGGAACGATGGGGGCAGCAGCGCGACGACTGAATTCCCGTTCGGGAGACTGCACGCCTCAGGCCGCCCGTCGCCGCCTGGCTGCCTGACCGCCGCCGAAAACGTTTCGGGCCGGCTTTTTCCTCCGCGCGCATCCCCGAGCCCCCTTGGATTTTCAATTGCAAACAGCACGGGATGTTTAACTTAACATCCTGCTGCTTGAATATGTCAATGCCTGCAGTTGTGATCAGACATCTCAGGCCCGCTGATATTGCTTCATGGCTGCTCCGTCTCGGCCTCGTCAGCCAAGACTCCAAGACACGAAGACACCAGTGACCAAGGCTCAAGCACACCACCAAGAGCCAGGAGTTGCCGGATCAGGGAGGTCTCAAGGCTTGATGGATGTAAGAAATTCCGCACGGACTCGTCTCGGGTCCAAACTGGTTCTCGCGAAGGGTGATCAGCCAAGGAAGTCTTGACTGTCTGAATGCCTCAGGCTCCCTTTTCTTGTTACCAAATCTTGCGATGTTGCAATTACGACGCTGTTCCATACTCACACTCTCTACGTCTTGTTTGAACCAGGTGGGACGGTGCAACGTCGCCCAATACCGTCATCGTCAAGTCCTCGCAATGTCGACCGTTGATCCCACTCGCTGACACGGGCTGGGGAGCCGTCCGGACTACTCTTACGGCCGAAGAAAACAAGGTCCGAATAAGAGCACGCTACGTCGCTAAGACCCACCAGCTACTCGTCTTCCTCGGGGCCCGGAGTGTCTAGCAGGCGGGTAGTAGTGTTATCCTGCCTGCCGTCAGAGTGCCTTCCGGGTAGGCAGCTAGAATAAGCACTATCTTTATTATCTATTGTTCATATGATTTATGACGTAGACTCATATCCCCATACTGGGCATTCTACTGATACCCAAAGAACAGAAGCAGCTGCTGCACACAGATACCCGGGCACCGATAGTTGCCTGATTGACCCTGGTCATCCATCAATCAGCCCGCGAGGCACTTGCTGCTCTGACCAGACCAATACTCGCCCAAGGAACCCTGGTAACGAGACTTTTCCGTCCTACATTCCCTCGTCCACAGTACCATGTCTAAGCACACTATGGGTGGGCCATCATGCTTTGTACCACCAACACGTTAGACTACGGAGTAGTTCTTTGGAATCCTTCCAGCGGTAGAGGCATCATGGTCCTATCAGGGACGCGGGACAGCTGATCGTCTCGGGTCCGACTCAGCACTACCATCATCTGACCCGTACACTGGGCCGATTCCTACCGGATCCGAAAGGAAGGTCGTGCGTAATGTTGCAGCCGGCTTCTTCGGCCTCTTGATGCGACGTAGATATGTTCGGCATTCGCTTGTCTTCGCTTCGGACCAAGGCACTCGTTAGCCGGTAACCGACTATCAATTTTCTTTCCAAGCACGACTCCAAGTTTGTGACACGTTCTTTTTGCCAACCTGGTCACTGTAAGTTGAGAAATTCGAGGCCTATCTATGTGGTCTGATGGCTTTATATATCCCGTGACTACTGCAAGAGAGGCAGCTGTTTCCTCATGTGTTGTCGGTATATATTCTCTAGTTTGAGGAGCAGCTAGGCTTAATACCTTAGAGGGCTGGCTAACTAAAGGCAGTATGTTAATAACAGTATTTCGTAGTTCTTCGAGTCTAGGGATTGTAAATGAACACAGGTAGTCTATCTAAAGTCTATACTAACGAAGGACTTAGACCAGCCAGCTCAACCTCCTTTGTTAGAAAGCATATATTCTCACAGGACCACCTAGTTTAATGTTCACCACGCAACCAAAAACATGAATTTAAGGTCCCTGAATCTAATTATCTCTGTAACCCCTAAACCTAAGACCTGCAACCAAATAAACAGTTCGTCATCACACTCCATCAAACCCAGCCAAACAAAAGAGAACACCTAAAAGCACCATCCAAAAAAAACGACTCTTCCGCGCGGATGAAAAGTATGAACACTTGATAACAACTCAACTGAGGAACTCACCCTCAGCTAGTCTGCCATTACCAAAACCCTGTCTGAGCCACTCCTACAGCCATGTGTTCAGCCCCTAACCCCCTATTTCGTCCTCGGAACATAATGATGAAACCTGATGCTCTGCGCTCCTTTCCCACTCTGATTCGCCGGGCGCCCTCTGGCAGAACTAGTCCCACTCCATGCTTTGCGGCGCTTATACGCCCTATTCAAGAAACTGTCGTCGAGGTCGAGGCGTCGTTTGCGGGGTGGGATGGGGTGGATATCTGTTGGAGAGGGGGTGTCTATTCGCAGTAGATTAGCGTCAATATCAGCACTGGCTTGTATTGTGGGACAAAGGCAATGGAGAATAAACATAATCAAAAAGTAGCAGTAACTGCTACGCATAAGATACGAAGAACAGAAACAGGAAAGGGGGAGAAAGCGTACAATATATCACACCAGACTGTCCATGTGTATTTCCATGTCCATCAGAACTACCGACCAAACTGTCCCCAACACGGCCTCCGTCCCCAACCCTAACCCCATGGCCATATATCTCTTCGCCCCCTAACCAACCCAAATCAGCACATACCTTGTCCCTCCTCATCGACGAATCGCTCGAAGCCAGGAGCCCCGGGATCGCACTAAACGGGACGCCTCTCCTCAGCGCGTCTCGGAGGATGGCATATTCGTTGCGCCGTTGGTCCAGTTTTGCTTGCTCGAGGGTGGTTTTATATTCTTCCTTTAGCGGCGAGGAAAGGAGGGTGTAATGCTCGGGCGGTGAAGAGACGAACGACGGTGGAATTCGGCCTGACGAGGGGTGTAAGGGTTTACGTTGTGAGTGAAGATGTGACATCGACGGTGATGGTGAGGGTGTGAGAGAATATATCGGGGGAAGCCTGATGGGGTTCATGGTGAGGGTGAACTGGCAGATAGGCAGGGCCAGGTAAGGCGTAAGGCTGAAGAAAAAGCTTTCTTGGCTCGAACAGATGTGGGTAGGGGATCTAGAGGTATAAATATAATCAAACCCAGAGAAATATATTCGCATTTGTCGCCAGGGGTGTCAGATCCACGTAGGGTTAATATAACCCAGGGGCCAACGAACACATAATTTCCTGACAATGTATTCTGACAAAGAGCCAGAATTGAACATTGAGCCCAAGACATGGCAATTAACCCAAAAAGGTCCTGGAGACAAGGCAACTGAGAACGAGAAACAACTCCACACATGGCTCGTCTGCCTCGTCAGTGCCAGTGCCCGTCTGGAAAGCAATATCGATTAATTACAGCAGGAGAGGGGTAGATGAACAGAAACGATCAACGGGTCAAGGCGTGGTTTCAGGTTGTTTCATCGCGGACGCAGTTGGCCGGCACGCAGGGCCTGTCCACATTTCCTGTCAGGCGTGGATGCCGAAGAGGAAAGGTCGGGGTCAATAGTGGCAGACTAACCGCTTAGTTCATCGAACTATTGACATAGGACCCGCCACAGGGCTGAAGGGGATGTTGCACTGGCCAGGTCAGCAACAAGTTAGGGTTCAGAAGTCAGAAAGCCTTGTCCCGGCCAGGCGGACTCCGCTGGGGCCGTTGCTACGCTGCAAATCATAGGAATCGGCGCCAATACGCTGTTCCGCATCGCCTACTGTACACTACATACATGAATGAATCATAATAGATGCGTCTGCATCTTCTTTCCACCCAAAACAAACCCGACAGTGAACGGGAGATGGCCAGAAAAGAGAACGAAAAGCCCCGTCGAGGGAAACCAAAGGAAAAACAGAATGGAAGATAGGAATAAGGCTGCTTGGTAGAATGTAAAATACACGGAAAACAATTGACGTCCCACATGGTATCGACGTATGCAAAAGCCCAGAAATGCAATGAGAAGACCAAGAAAAAAAAGATTGAACCTCTGAAAGGAATCTAGCGAGGTGGGTGTTGTGGTGTCATTTGGGCCGGGAGTGACCCGGCGTTCGACCCCTGACTATACACTCGATGATGGCCATGGCCCGGGTTTCCGCCGTCGCCCAAGACTCCAGGTCCCGGGCGCGCCTGCAGGGGGTGAACCGCCCCAACCGTCGGAGCTGGCCCACCAGGAGCGTAGCTCATACCACCCGACGGGTGCTGCAAGATCGCCGGCGGCGTATACGAGCGTCCCATCTGCATGCCCTGAGGAGGCGGTCCAGGTAATCCTGCTACCCGAGAAGCTTGGGCCTGCGGAGGGGGAGTGCTGTGACCGTACTGTGCGCCCGGATATCCAAGAGCGGACCGGTGAGCTTGCGGCTGATGCGTCCCGCTCACCATCGTCTGCACATGCTGCTGGTATGACTGATGATTGCTTGGATGCTGTTGACTGGGCACAGTCATCGGCACCGGCGCCGGCGACGCGTACGACGCCGTTGCGGGCGTTTGACGAGACGCCACCCCAAGTAGGTTGGCAGGCGACTGGATGGGAGTCGGCGGCCCTTGTCGCGTACCATATGCAAGGTTGCTGCTACGCGAGGTGGGTGACCCGACAGTCGATCGTAGCATTTGGTTCTGCGTAGCCATGTCGCGAGAGCTGGCAGGAACTGCCTGCGCGTGCGACCCCGGCGACGGCGCGTAGACCGAGGCGTGGTACGACGGACGATGCGAGGGAGCCGGTGAGGGCGTCGGAGCGGGAGACGGGGCAGTGAGATTCGGCAGAGCATGTGCGGATACGGACTGGTTGGAAGTGTATGGGGAGTAGGGTGGCTGAGGTGGAAGTGTTGAGGCAGGGCGGCTGTTTGCTGGCTGGTGAGAAGCGGGCTGCTGCTGCGACTGCTGGCCCCTGGGGTCAAACCGTGCCATCCAGTCGTTATTCGCCGGCCCGGCAGAGCCGCCTGGAGCAGGTGCATACCCTTGATAGTCAGCATAGGCACGAGTGGGCGGCAAGTACGGGCTCTGTTGGGGGTAAGCGGGAGCATTCTGCTGGGTCGTCGACAAAACTGGTTCCTCCTGCCGAGGTGCGGATGGCGGCTGAGAATGAGGCTGCACACCGGTGTAAACGGGCCGTGACGGCGACGCGGCATTTCCGGGGTTGTTCAACGATGCTTGGTCGCTGGCAAACCTCTTCCGCGGCTGAGGCTCCTCGGGCTCATCATTGAGAATGCTCATGATGTTAGAACGTTTGGCCGGGACTTGACGCGGCGCCTCAGGAGGCTCCGATGGAGGAGGACCGACTCGAGGAATTTCCTTGGGAGGTGACAATACTGGCGGCGGTTGCGCCATGCTCACTGGCTGGCTTGGCAGAGAGTAGTATGGCCGTTGGCTGATTGGATCGTGCCGGATTTCTGGTTCTTGATGTCTTTGCAGCGGCTGCACGGGAGAACTAGGGGGCTTGGTAAGACTGGGTTGGCGAGAATGAGAAGGAGTCGGGACCAATGAAGGCTGTGTTTGCGGCAGATACGTGGGCTGAGACGGGGGTATGGCGCTCTGTGCAGCTACAAGAGGTGATCCGTGTGCATCGATGTTGGACGGTCGGAACCCTTGAGCATGTAAAGACTCCATGCGCGCTATCTCGGGAGCAGAGACGGGTGCTTGACGCGCTGCGACCGACGTCTCTTGAGGCCGAGTTGTGGTGTGAGACATAACCGTAGCTGGAATATCACGTCTGTCCTCAGGGAAATAGCCCATCCGCGGGCCTGGCATTCGTGAGGGTATCCCAGCTTGAGGACGAGCCGTTCGTGTGGCATCCTCGGCGAGCATGGGCCCAGCCGTAATGGGAGCACTGCTCGCCTGCGCCAGGGGTGGATATCGGTTGACATTGCGATCCTTCTCTTGCGGAGGACGGGCCTGCAGAGGCACTGGTTGTGCTGAAGCCTGCGCTGGCGTTGCATGCTTGCTCTTCGGCGCCGGCCGAACGTCATCAGTATCAGATGCCGCATCGGTCTGGGGTGCCAGAGGGCGCGGAAGGATTATTGAAGACGGCGTGGCTTCGTAACGCCGCTTGGACGCAAAGTTGGGCACTGGCAAAGCACCTGTCCGTTCACCACGCGCCTTCTTGCCCTCGGCTTCTGCAACAATGTCCTCGAAGTCTTTTTGCCCAGAGTCAATTCGACGCTGGAAGTAGTTTTTGACCTGCCCGACACGTTAGTCAATCCCAATTTGGGATGGCGTAAGAATTTCCAGACTGTATCATGGGCTTCCTTACCATTACGGTAGTCTTCGTTTTCATAAAATTGGATATGCCTTCGAAATCACGACCAAAGTGGGCCAGCAACAGGGGAAAGTCGCGTTGTTCCGGAACAGACCAGTAGCTGGTGGGCTGCAATGAGCCGTACCCAACCTCCGGTTGTCGGGTAGCAGTCGGAGCCTCTTGCTCGCCGGATTCGAAGACGTATACACCCTCCTTTTGTCGACCTCGGCCGGACTTCACGCGCGGAGGCGCTTCCTGCGGTTCTCGTTCTGTCGGATCCCGGACTCGCACGATCGCCGAATCATGCGTCCCATCCATGGACGATTCGGGTGCTTCTGGCTTAGGGACTGGTCCCACAGGGGGCGTGACCGATGGTGGAGGCACGCTGAGGTTGAGAGACTGCTCGGAAGGTGTAGGCTGGGGTGTATGCTGTGGCGTTTGCTGCTGCTGCTGTTGATGGGCAGCTTTCCCTCTTCGACCTCGTGATCCGGGACCAGCACGGCCACGTCGACTCACCGTCTTCTCTCCTTGCTCTGGCTCCTTCGCCGCGTTTCCACGTCGGCCAGCGGTGGAAGGTTCCGTATCGGCAGAGGAGTCCCCGAAGGTGGGTGCGGCGGCACGACGAGGACGACCGGTGTCAGTGACGGGAGCGGGTTCCTCCTCGCCCTCGTAATCCGGTTTCACCACACCCAAGTCAGCCATGAGGGCATTGGACTTGGGCCGAGCGGATCTTCGCGCGCGGCCGCGCCGGCTCCATCGTTTGTTTAGTTTAGCCTTGTACTTGATTTCTTCCTTAGTCAGGTAGTAATGAACAATGCACTGCTTGAAGTCGCGGCCAGGTAAAGCCTCTGCAATCTTGCCCCATTTCTTTGGGTGCGCCATAAAAGCATCGGTGAAGGTCTCGTGCTCTTCAGGGGTGAAATCGTTGCGAGGGGGCAAGAAGCCAAAGATGACCCTGGCGTTAACCGGCTCGACAACATTGTTCGTATCTTTGTAAATGCGCGCCTTGGCCTCCCGAGCCTCGAGCATATCGGGGATGACTGCCTCTCGCGTGAGATCTGGTTGGGCGGTGGCTTTGTTGCCGCGACGTCGCTCTAGCTCCTCCTGTGCGGAGATCTCTGACGCTCGCAGAGCATTCTGGAAGTCTAGTTCGCTGTTACCCTTGAATCGTCGGGCCTCTGCGGTGGTGGTAGGCGTCACTACGATGGGAGGGGCAGGTGGCGTGGCTGGTGTGGGTGATACGGAGGGCTTCCCTTTGGCTAGGTCCAGCTCAGAAACGCTTAGTCGCCAGGGCTTGTAATAGTGCAAGTATTCCTCCCGGAGCAAGGCGTTCTTGTGGGCAATTTCCTTCTGGCGTTTCATCAATTCGGACCGGAAGAGATCTTTCAGTGACTCGTAGGAAGCATCGTTCTCATGGCATAATTCGAGATCGGAGAGAGGGGTCGGCGGCCCAGAATGTAAGAATGGGAGGTGTTCGATAGCCATCGTATCGGCAGGAGGCAGCGATTCCGGTGCTATTTTAACTGGTGGTTCGGGCTCCTCCGCGTCCTTTTCGGGCTTGGGTTCGACGGGTTCGGCGACGGGCACCTCATCAGCGATTTGGGACTCATCTTCAGGAGCTGGAGGAGTGGGCACTTTTTCTGGGAGCGTGTCGTTTGCAATCAGTCCCAGTAACTGGATTCGCATTAGCAGTGCCACGATGGCTGGATCTTCCAAAGGAGGCGGAGGTAGATCAGCCCGAAACATGTTCATATCCTTCTCAAAGATCCGCTTTCGTTCTTCGAGATAGTCCTGCGTAAAAACTTCTTGTTCGTCTTCCTCCTCATCGCTAGAACGTCCGAAGTCCGGAATAAAGACGTCAGGCTTCTCTTCGACCGGCTTTTCCACAGACCGGTCGACAGACTTCTCGATGGGCTTTTGGGTAGGCTTTTCCTTGGGCACAAGCGTGTCTGGGGAGGTTCGTGGAGGGCTTGCATGGCGGGCCTTCGATTGCTTGGGTGATACGGGAGAAACGCTAATCATCTTCGCGGGAGGTACATCGTCCTCAGGCGCTATTTCTCCAGCTTCAAGACCCTCGTCGGTCGACATGCGGTGCTCTCGTTTGATATCATGACTGACGGATGGCTTTCGCTCTTTGGCATCGACGGCCTCGCGATCGGGCACTGCGGAGGGCGTGGGACCCGGTGCGGGACGACTATATCCAGGGCGGACCCATTGTTTGTTGTTTTTGGGCGGTCCGCGTGACACAGAAGGCCGTTGCTGCAGAGCTCGCGGGCCGGTGGGAATGTTTGATGAATGTTGCATATGGGGAGACGTATGAGGCTCGGGAGAAGATGCAAGGCCCGCAGAGGATGGTTTCCTGTTACCATCCACGTTGATCGCAGGACCAGCTTTACTCGCGGGCGACGTCTCTCCTTGGGACACGGCGGGGTCCTTACCGGTCATTGCAGCGGGCGCCGTGGGCGGGGACAGGTCCGGATGCCGTGGCACATGAGCAGGCGCCGGAGGATGGGGCTTTGATATGCGGAGATTCGGCTCGTGGTGTTTATTTGAGACATCTGGGACATCATCACGTCGAATCCGTTGCTCAAGCGGCTGTTGCGGAGGGGGTCTGGCGGCCTTTGGGCCTGTAGGAGGGTGGATGGGGCCTCGCGGAGGAAGATCATCGTGCTCCTTCTCCGGCCTGGGGTGAGGAGGCACCGCAACCGGATTAGCGGGCGCCTTATCGGCGGACAAGTCAGGTATAGGCGCCGTGACCGAGCCAAAAGCAGGGACCTGCGGAGCTGCCGGAGGAGGGGAGCGCTTGACAACCGGCGGCAACTCTTTAGCAGGTTCTGCGTGGGGAGCTGCAGGCGCGGCCGCGACAGCTGGAGTGGGAGTGGGTATAGCAGCGGGCGCTGGAGCTGCCGGTGCAACGACTGGAGCTGCCGGAGGAGCAGCAGGGACTTCGGTTCGTTCAGTCTCTCGGCGAGGTTCAGGAGCAGACGGTTTGCGGGGCGGTTCGGGGGCTGCTGCATGATCCGGAATGCGCTCGGGCGGGGCCGGGCCGGGCTGCCCTGACGCCGGGACAGACGAGGAGACAGACGAGGTGCTCGGGATTCGATTTTCGTTGCGATTCGGCGGTTGATCTCTCTTCCATGAATCCAAAGGCAGCCGGTCGGGCCGGTCGCGGTCGTCACGCTCCATTCGTCGATCCAAATCGTCGCGGCGGTCGAATCTATCGCGGCGATCCAAGTCCCGGTCTCGTTCACGCTCACGTCGGTCAATCTCTCGATCCCGGTCAATAGCCCGTTCGCGATCTCGATCGCGCTCCCTATCCCGGTCTAGCATGCGATCTCGATCGCGATCCCGGTCGCGGTCCCTTTCGCGGTCTCGATCTCGGTCGCGCGTGTCGCGGTCACGATCCCGATCTCGCTCGCGATCCCGATCTCGCTCACGCTCACGGTCCCATCTTCCATCTCTCGAGCGACTGCGGCGGCGGAACGAGTCACGATCATCTAGATACGGGATACGGCCTCGGCCGCGTCCCATATCCCAATCGCCTCGGCCGCGGCCGCGCATGGGACCCCCACGGGGGTGATGACCCGGGCCAGACGACGGCGGGTCGCCCGTTGCGGATGAAGCCGACAACAGACTGTCTCTCGACCCTCGTCGCATACGCACCAGGTCGGGATCCCGTCCCAACGGTTCTCTCATATCACGGAAATCACGGGGTGGCGGCGGAGGTGAGCGGGATCGACCGCGGCCAAAGCCAATCCGCGGTTCTCGGGGGTCGAAATCTCGATCGCGACGACTCCAATCTCGGTCGAGGTCACGGCGGAACGGGGGCGGACCATCGCGGATGTCCCTGAAGTCTCGGTCTCTGTCACGATCTCTATCTCGTATATCTCGATCTCGGTCTCGAAAGTCACCGCGGCCGGGATAGCCTCGACCTCGACCTCCGAAGGGCGCACCTCGAGGGTGATCAATCAAGGCCTTGGGGCCCCGGGGAGGCTCCCTCCCCAAGGGGGGCAAGCTCGCATCGTCGGAGCCACGAGGACCGGCAGGAGGCCTGCGATCGCCGAAACGTTGCGGCGAGCGATCACGGGAATTAAACCCAGACGATGGGGGATATCGTGAAGACATCACCAGATCATGCTAACAGGCGTAGGCACGGACAACCTGGCAGACGGCCTGCGACAGGTTAGTTCTGGGGGGAGGAAACCCAAAGGAGTGAAAGAAACAACCAAGAAACAGCAGGGGGGGGTATGGACAGCGATGATGAATTAACCCAAAAAGAAAAAAAAAGAAAAAGGAAAAAAGGCAGGCAGCGAGGACGACGAGCCAAAGGGAGAATGGATTCGCAGCGAAAGACAAGCCGCGGGTGGAGACCACGTGATCTTGAAAGTGTGGATCGCACGGACCACTGGTGCTGCTGAGGTAAGCGCCTGGCCCGATCGGGACCGGCGGTGGCGGCCGGTGATTGGCGGGCGGGCGCTTAGCGGCAGCCACTTGCGGTCCGTGGAGAGCAGGAGCGAACGAGATGGAGGGCGAAACACATCATTATTGGGGAATGAGAATGGGAGGATTTCAGGGAGGCGTTGCAGGGGTCTATCTGATCTGACCTCTCCTGCAGGATTGGTTCAGAGGGCGCGACGAGTCCCCCTATCACCGGTCGTCGAGGCTGCATTCTGCCGCCATGACGACACAAAAAGGGGATTGGAGAACGTCAAGCGACATAAATAAATATAAGGGTAGCATGCAAAGTAACAATTCAGACCCAAAACAAGAAAAAAAAAAAAAAAAACCAGAAAGGGGGGAGAGACAGAGCGCAAATGAGAAAAAGAAAAGCTCCGCACCTGACGATACGGCGCGACGTGTCACCGAGTTAGACAGACGGATAGCTGCAAGGAGGGAC